>OZ012736.1:154352589-154375089 GCA_963859935.3 Lathyrus sativus | reverse complement strand
AGAGATTGAAAGAATCTTCAGAGTTATGGGTTGTGCGGAGGGGAATAAGGTGAGGCTTGGGTCTCACATGCTGAAGGAAGGAAGCCGACGATTGGTGCGTCGGTATACGTCAAGCTCTTGAGGTGGATGATGAAGAGATAACTTGGGATTTATTTCGTACTGAGTTCTTGAGGAAGTATTACCTGAAAGTGTGAAAGGGAAGAAGAAGATAGAGTTCCTTGAACTGAAACAAGGTAGTATGTCCGTGGTGGACTATACTGCTAAGTTTGTGGAGTTGGTTCAATTCCATCCTCACTATGCTTGCTGAGTTCTCAAATTGTATTAAATATGAGAATGGTTTGCGTCCCGAGATTAAGCAAGCCGTGCGATATCAAAGGATAAGAAGGTTTACGGATTTGACAGAAAGTTGTAGAGTCTTCGAGGAAGATAGCAAGGCTCGTTCTACACATTACAAAAGTTTGAATGAGAGGAAGGGAAAGCAACAAGCTAGAAGTGGACCTTATGTGACACCCGTTGATAAGGGAAAGCATAGGGGAAACTTTGATAAGAGATCTAGAGGAGGAGGTTCCGGTTCCATTAAGTGTTACAAGTGTGGTGAAATGGGTCATAAATCATTTGAGTGTGGGAAGACCGTGGTGACATGTTCTAACTGTGGAGGCCTTTGGCATGCTACTACCGATTGTAGGAGGAATGTAGTGAAGTGCTATAATTATGGAGAAGTGGGTCACGTTAGTACTAAGTCGAAACAAGCTCAAGCGGGCGGAAAGGTGTTTGCATTAGCTGGGTCAGACACTACTAGTGCAGATTGTTTGATTAAAGGTACATGCTTTATTAATAGTACGCCTTTTAGTTGCTATTATTGATACTGGAGCGACTCATTCGTTTATTTCTCATGAGTGCACTAAGCATTTGAATTTGTTCATGACTTCTTAGGGTGGTGACATGGTTATTGAGACTCCCGCTTCGGGGTCGGTAACTACATCTTTGGTGTGTGTGTGTAAGTTGTCCTTTGACCATGTATGGTAAAGACTTCATCATGGATTTAGTGTGTTTGCCGTTGGAGGGATTGGACGTAATCTTGGGTATGAACTGGTTGCAATTTAATAGAGTTCATATAGATTGCTATCACAAGTTAGTGAGGTTTCCTTCTTTGGAAGATGATGAAGATGAGAGTTTCCTATCCATTAAAGAGTTGAAGAAACTTTTAGCGGACGAAGCTCAATTGTTCGGTTTGTTTGCATCATTGTTGATGGAGAGTAAAGTTGATCTCGATGTGTTCCCAGTGGTGTGTGATTTTCCAGAAGTGTTTCTGGAGGATATTACGGATGTACCGCCGGAAATAGAAGTTGAGTTTTCTATTGATCTAGTTCCAGGTACTAGACCGGTTTCGATGGCACCGTATCGTATGTCGGCATCGTAGTTGGTAGAATTGAAGAAGCAATTGAATGACTTGTTGGACAAGAGATTTGTAAGGACAAATGTTTCTCCTTGGGGTGCTCCGATATTGTTGGTAAAGAAGAAGGATGAGAGTATACAGTTATGCATTGATTATCGACAATTGAACAAGGTGACAATTAAGAACAAGTATCCGCTTCCAAGGATCGATGATTTGATGGACCAATTGGTTTGTGCGCGTGTTTTTAGCAAGATTGATTTGAGATCGGGATATCACCAGATTCGTGTGAAAGGAAAGGATATTCAAAAGATGACCTTTAGGACACGGTATGGCCATTACGAATATTCTGTGATGCCATTCGGGGTTTCTAATGCGTCGGGTGTTTTTATGGAATACATGAATCGTATTTTTCATGAACAGTTAGATCATTTTGTGGTTGTGTTCATCGACGATATTTTGATTTACTCTAAGTCTCAAGAGGAGCATGAAGAGCATTTGAGGATTGTGTTACAAATTTTGAAAGAGAAACAATTGTATGCTAACTTGTCGAAATGTGAATTTTGGTTGTCGGAAGTAAGTTTTCTTGGACATGTTATTTTCGGTAGTGGTATTAGTGTTTATCCATCCAAGATTGATGCGGTGATGCGATGGGAGGCTCCTAGATCGGTTACGGAGATTCAAAGCTTTTTGGGCTTGGCGGGTTATTATCGGAGGTTTATTGAGGGATTTTCGAAGTTGGCACTTTCCTTAACGCAATTGACTTGTAAAGGAAAGGCTTTCATTTGGGATATTAATTGTGAAAAGAGTTTCATTGAGTTAAAAAGAAGGTTGACGATGGCGCCGATCTTGATTTTGCCGAATCTTAAAAAACCATTTATGGTTTATTGTAATGCTTCTTTGACAGGTTTAGGTGGTGTTTTGATGCAAGATGGAAGAGTTGTGGCTTATGCTTCAAGACAATTGAGAGTGCATGAAAAGAATTATCCTACACATGACTTGGAGTTAGTGGTCGTGGTATTTGTTTTGAAAATTTGGAGGCACTATCTTTATGGTGCAAGATTTGAATTCTTTAGTGATCACAAGAGCTTGAAATATTTATTTGACCAAAAAGAATTAAACATGAGACAAAGAAGGTGGTTAAAGCTTTTGAAGGATTATGATTTTGGTTTGAATTACCATCCGGGTATGGCAAACGTGGTGGCCGATGCTTTGAGTCGGAAGTTGTTACATATGTTCGCATTGATGATGAGAGAATGGGAACTATTGGAGAATTTTAGAGACTTGAGTTTAGTTTGTGAAATAACGCCGAGAAGTGTGAGACTTGGTATGCTACATGTTACGAATGATTTTCTTGCAACTGTATGTGAAAAGCAAAAGTTGAATTTGAAGTTTGTTGATTTAATGATGAATGAGAATGAGGATTTTAAGGTTGATAACTTCGGAGTTTTGAGATTTTGTGGTCGTATTTGTATTCCTGATGATGCGGAGTTGAAAAAGATGATATTGGAAGAAGGACACCGAAGTAACTTAAGTATTCATCCGGGAGCGAATAAAATGTATCAAGATTTGAAGAAAATCTTTTGGTGGTCCGGATTAAAGAGGGATATAGCTCAATTTGTGTATGCATGCTTAACTTGTCAAAAGTCTAAGGTGGAACATCAAAAGCCTAGTGAATTGATGCAACCGTTGGACATTCCGGAGTGGAAATGGGATAGTATATCGATGGATTTTGCTACGGGGTTGTCGAATACGCAAAGAGGTCATAATGCTATTTGGGTAATCGTGGATAGGCTTAATAAATCTGCTCACTTCATTCCAATTGATATAAGTTATCCTTTGGAAAAGTTAGCCGAGATTTATGTTCTTGTGGTTGTGAAGTTACATGGAGTTCCTAAGAGTATTGTATCGGATAGAGATCCTAGATTTACATCGAGATTTTGGGAGAGTTTACAAAAGGCTTTGGGTTCTAAGCTAAGATTGAGTTTGTCTTATCATCTGCAAACGGATGGTCAAACCGAGAGGACAATTCAATCGTTGGAGGATATATTGTGTGCTTGTGTGCTCGAGCAAGGTGGTGCTTGGGATAGTTATTTATCGTTAATTGAGTTCACCTACAATAACAGTTTTCATTCAAGTAAAAGTATGGCACCATTTGAGGCTTTGTATGGTTGGAGATGTCGAACACCTTTGTGTTGGCATGAAACCGGTGAGAGGTCGATAGTTGGACCGAAGATGGTACAACAAACGACAGAGAAAGTGAAGTTTATTTGGGAAAAGATGAAAGCTTCTCAAAGTAGACAAAAGAGCTATCATGACAAGAGAAGGAAAATCTTGAGTTTCAAGAAGGCGACCATGTGTTTTTGAGAGTTACACCGGTTACGGGTCTGGGTCATGCTTTGATGTCAAAGAAGTTAACTTCTTGTTTTATTGGTTCGTATCAGATTACTGCACGAGTTGGTGTTGTGGCTTACCGTGTGGCGTTGCCTCCGAATCTTTTGAATTTGCATGATGTATTCTGTAACACCCCACTCTAAACTATCACGGAAAAATAAGACAAACAATAGAAACAATTCAGAGTGCAGCAAATAAAGTTTCATGACGACCGTCATGGATGTCACGACCGTCACGGTCATGACGAGCGTCAGGGAGTGGTGACGACCGTCACACTCCCAAAATCTGGGACGCATCAGAGGTGTCACATTTCAACACTTAACCAAAACACATACACCTGCAAAAGATCATTTAATAACATACGTAGCACAAAATTCGGATGAACAAACAACGATAATTTGTTTAACATTTTAATCATAAAACGACATGTTATAATACACTTCCAACGATTCGTAATAATTAAATTCCATTAAAATTCAGCAAGTAATTATCTTGCATCAATTCACTAAAACAACTATGCATCCAAGCAACATTTGGCATTATCAGAAACAACCAATCTATTTGCCATAGTGCTTAATAAAATTCAGCAACAAGGAATTCAATTAAAACAATAACATTAATCGTTCATCCCCCCCAGAGTGCTACGTATCAGAGCGACCAACGACCTTAAACATAAAGCGACACTTTCTTCCGAGTTACCTGCAAATTACCACCAACGGAGGTAACATGCAACGTAAAGGGGTGAGATATCAACAATATAACATAAGGCATTATAAAAGTCATGTTAGAATATCATCACAGCATTATAATTCCAGCAGTTCGCATAAATATTAGTAATAATTAAACTGCAACCATCCTTTATTCATAACCACAACAATTATCATCATATCTCAGCAACTCATCAAAACAACTCAACAACGCAACTCAACAATGCGACTCAACAATGCAACTCAACTGTGCATATGCATGTGGTACCATTTTGGGAGACAACACTCCACAATAATTCGGGAGACAACTCTCCACAATAATTTGGGAGACAACTCTCCACAATAATTCGGGAGACAACACTCCATAATAATTCGGGAGACAACTCTCCATAATAATTCGGGAGACAACTCTCCACAATCATTTTATTTTGTCATTAAATACACAACCGTCGCCAATCCAGGCCAAATGATATGCTATGAGATGCAACTATTATGGACTATAACACAACAACAACAACTGTGCAACAACCGTGCAACAAGGCATCACGCCTACAACCAATTATTCATAACAGAAACATTCACATTTCGCATACATCATGTACTCACCACCTCAATCTGTTCATATAAGAGAACTACCAACAGTATCGTTCCTACGAATAAGACTCTAACACATTTTCGCAGAGAACAATTAAAAACAACCTCGTCTCTACAATTGAGAACTCAACAGCATTTTCATGTCAGAGAACAACTGACAATATCATTACTACAAATAAGGACTCAACACATTTTCATATACTTTCATACGGGTAATATAACTACAACTTCTAATTTAATTAAATAGGGACATAATAACAACACCTTCTTAATAAATGGGAAAATAGCGCGTGTCGGCACTGTTTCCCAATTCCCCCAAAACTAATGGCATAACACACTCATTCATACACAGACAGGCATTAACCCTTAGAAATGCACAGGTAAATATTAACCCTTAATATTTCTTCAACTTACGGGAACATTTCTTCAACTTACGGGAACATTACTACGGTAACGTTACTACGGTAACGTTACCACGGGAACATTACTACGGGAACATTACTACGAGAACGTCACTACGGGAACATTAACCCTTAATATTTATCGATCTACATGAACATTAATCCTTAATATTTATCGATTTACAGGAACATTAATCCTTAATATTTCTTCAACTTACGGGAACATTACTACGGTAACGTTACTACGGGGACATCACTACGGGAACATTACTACGGTAACGTTACTACGGGGACATTACTAAGTATTTGCCCCATTAGGGAAACCTTAGAGCATCGTATATAACACATTCATTTCTACATGTTTGCCCCATTAGGGAAACCTTAGAGCATCGTACTACTAACGATATAACACATTCATTTTTACATAGAAAAACCTCGTCCCTAACATTTATCGATTAACGGAAATTATACCTATGAATCGATTCCCTACATGAAATCGATCATACCCACGGTTATAGAATTGAACCCTACCCTTACCTTGGAATTGAGACCAACTCTAAACTTCCGATTCCGGTTTGCTCTCCCGGTGACTCTTCTGCAACAACCTTCAATTCTCTCCGGCAGTTAATTCTTCTGTTCTTCCTTTCTCCACAGCCACGTCCTTTTTCCTTTTTTCTCAGTCTTTCTCCTCCAATTTGGTTTTCTGAGCAGTTTATCGTTCTTTTGCTCTTTCTCCCACAACTTCTCTAATAACTCCCTAATTCCCTTTATTTCATCCACTAATAATAATTATAATAATAATAATAATAATAATAATATAATATTACTACTAGTTATTAAATTATCATCATTATTAATTATATTATATTATTATCAAACTCAATGATTTATTAAATAGTTTCCTATACTTTAAGGACACCCACCAACGCTCTCAGACACACTCCCACATAAAGGCTCACCAATAATTCATAAATAATTTAATTAAAATGAACGGGCGTTACATATTCCATATTTCGCAACTTCAGAAGTATGTTCCGGATCAATCACATGTTATTCCTATGGACGAGGTTGAAGTGAGAGATAACCTTACGGTTGATGTTTTATCGATTAGGATTTTGGACCGTGAAGTCAAGAAGCTAAGAGGCAAGGATATTGCACTTGTGAAAGTAGCGTGGGGAGGCGCTTCGGAAGGCAATATGACTTGGGAACTAGAGAGTGGGATGCGAGAGTCGTATCCGGAGTTGTTTGAATCAGGTAATATTTTCGAGGACGAAAATTTCTAAAGTGGGGGAGAGTTGTAACGCCCCGATTTTGATTTCCCATTTTTGTTGAGTCTTTTATTTTATATGGGTGATTATTATTTTATTTGTGGAATTGGTGTATTAATATGTTATGTTTGCATATTGTGTTATTTTATCGTTTTTTAGAGTTTTTGGAGAAATTAGGTTGGAGGGTATTTTAGATATTTCCTTAATTAATGTTAAGTTAGAAATTTTGTGTGAGAAAATGAATTATTAGATATTTTGAGAGAAAAAGTAATAGAAAAGAAATAGAATAGAAAGATATAAGAGAGAAAAAGGAGAGAAAAAGGAGAGAAAAAGGAGAGAAAAGAGAAATAGAAAGAAAGAGGAATAGAAAGAAAGAGAAGAGAAAGAAAGAAGAAAAGAGAAGAAAAGAGAGAAAGTTTGAAAAATCATCAAGAACACTTCTAGGAATTGATTTAATCGGGTAAGGGTGTGAAATATTGTTATCTTATTATTGTGTATGATTATGTATGGTTTTGTTTGGATTGTTTTGGTTGTTTTTTCCACATATTTCCATTTTAGGTCGAATTGGTAAAATCAATAGAAACTGATGTTTTCACGGTTAGAATTCGAAATAAATTGCATAGTTTAGTCGAGGAATGTTAGGCCGTGACTATTGAAACTTGTTTGATTGAATTCGGGTGATTTCGTAACTTTTGACATTTTTGGATAATTGAGGGTTTGAGATTTGAGTGGAAATCGGACGTCGTAGAAATCGTGTTTAATGGTTCTAATTCACTGCTATATGTTAGGTGAGTATGAGTATGTGTTTGTTTCGAAGAAAATAATTGAATCGATCGGATTTTCGGGCAAAAATGCAAAATCCTATAACAGTTTTTAGGCAAAATTCTGGTTTTTCGGAAAACTTCGAAAATTCATATCTTTTGATCTGTAAGTCGCTTTTAGTCCCCGTTCGAAGCGTTGGAAAGATAAAGAGATGTTATTTCTAGGAAAAATGGTTTTGATGTCAGTGTATGATCCAATTATAGCAGAAAATTTGAAACGTGTCATTTTGTCAACTTTTATCGTCGTGAACGGGTGCGTTTGATGTGTTATCATACTGTATGCTTTCGATATATAACGTGTAGCTTGTGTGCTATTATATGATATGTTGTAGGTAGCCGTATGGCGTGAATCCTAGATTGTGGAATATATTGTGAATGTATATAGATTGTATGTGATAGAATGAGATGAATGCATGAATATATTGTGAATATGTGCATTTCAAGAGTGTCTTGTGTAACAACCCGAATTTCATTAATTATTAATTATAGTAATTAATTGATTTAGTGGGATTTTTATTAATGTTGGAAATTAATTTTTATTAATTGGAATTAATAGAGAATTGAGAAGGAAATTGGAAGGAAGGAAAATAAAAGAAATATATAATAGAGAAGGAAAAGAAAAGAAAGTTGGAGAGAAACATTTGGAAAGAAAGAAGAAGAGAAAGAGGGAAGAAGAAGAGAAAGAGAGGAGAAGAAGAGGAAAGTGGAAAATCATCAAGAACCAACATCAAAGCTCCGATTAATCGAGGTAAGGGTGAAAAATGTTTCTATTTGATCATTGCATGATGTTATATATGTTGGGTTGGGGTTTTGGTGTAGTTTCCATCCTTTTTCATTTAGGGCAAAAGTTGGAATAATCTGTAGAACTGTGATTTAATCGGTTGGAACTGAGTAATAATGCCGTAGAATAGTCGGGTAACATGTATTGATGTTGTTTGAGCTGGTTTTGATGTTTGGGAGTTGGTTGGTGGTGGGTTTGAGAAGGAGAAGACAGAACAAAATTCTGTTCTGCGCAGGTTCGCTGGCTCTCGCCAGGCGAGCTAAGGCGAAGCTTCGCCGGGCGAAGCCTAGCGCACGCTGGCGAATAATTATGATTAAGTCCTAGTGGATTTCGCTGGCGAGTTCGCCAGGCGAAGGTTGGTTAGCGAATGTTCGCCCAACGAAAGTGCTGGCGAATGGTGGCGAACAAAGTCAGTAGCTATTGACTTTGGCTCGCTGGGGAGTCTCGTCAGGCGAAGGCCTAGCGAGTGTTCGCTGAGAGGGTTCGCCAGGCGAAGGTCCAGCGAAGGTTCGCTGCGAGGCCTCGCCAGGCGAATATGGGCGAATTTGACAGCATCTTTTCTTTGTTGTGGTATCTATGTGTTGACGATTTAGTTGTTTCACATAGATTAATACCTCTACATTTTGAGTATGTATGTGATCTATTGCGATGATATGTGCTGTGGGTAGCCTACGGGCGTGAATCCTAGAATTGTGATTTGAATGTTAATTGTATCAAGTATAAATACATGTGAACATAATTGGTGATTATGTGTGTATTATTTAATGAACTTGTGAATGCTTGATGTGTATACAATTATGTGATGAGTATGCATGAGAACATTGTGAATATGTGTGCATAACTTGTAATTGTATGATTGGTATTGTGATGTGAATACCTTGATTGTTGTGATATATGTTGTATGTGCAATCATTGTGTAATTCTTGAAGAGATGAATTATTAAATGCATGAGATTAAGATGCGAGAACGGTCTTAAGTGCATTGTTGTGGTTGATTGCATATGCATCATTTAGTCAAGAGGCAATGTCTGTTAGTTTCGTGGAAACTAGTGGCTTGTCCCAAACCTAGAAGAGTGGGTTTGAAGGCTTAGAGGACGGGCCTTTGTTGTTATCGGTCTAGAAGAGTGGACCCGGTTTAATGTAAAAACCGAAAAATGATGACGGGTTATCGGTCTAGAAGAGTGGACCCGGTTTAATGTAAAAACCGAAAAATGATAACGAGAGTCGGTACCGCATTGCATGAGTTGCATTGAGTTGTTGAGTCACATTGATATATGACATATGCATGAAGAGATGCTTATGTGTGAATGATAAGATTGTGGAAACGTGAGTGTATGCATGATGTGGGAATGCTTTATGAATATTCATGTTGTCTATATATGTGTGGTAAATATATATGACTAAGAGGGTGAATTGTGGTGAGAAATATGGAGTTGAATTATATGATTACTTATATATATATATATATATATAATCTTATACTTTGATTATTATGGTTATATTTCTCACCCTTCTGCTGTTTTATAATGCTCTACGAGGCATTGCAGATTAGGATGCTGGAGTCTTTCTTTTGTGAAGTATAACTTCATTCTTTTGAGTCGGACTGCTCTGATTATGTAACACCGGGTAGTTAGGCTGGTATAGTATTCTTTTGTGATACATTGCGATGTATCAGCTGATGTGGCTTTGTAATTACCTGACATGATGTATTAATCTGGATATCTTATGTGTATGTAAATTAATATTTTGGAAATGATTAAATGATTTTATCTTCCGCTTAAATTTTAAGGTTGAAATGTGATTTCTAAAACTATGAAAATGTTACATATTTTATGGAGCAAATGTTAAAGTGTTTCATTGGTGAAATTGTGACATTCTTCCTTTATACCTTATTCTAAAATTTTCACGCTGATAAATTTGTATATGCATTTATTTGGGGGTATAGAAGGGGGTGTTACAATAGTGGTATCAGAGCAGGTCGGTCCGTCCGGCCAAGTTGTTAGAGTGTTTTCCCTGTGTGTTATTGATATGCATGTGTTGCATTATCAATATTGGTCGTTCTTACGTGGTTCTGTTGTTTGAATTAGTAAGATGGTTGCAGGGAGGAACGATGAAGCGATCGCAGAAGCTTTGACAAGGTTGGCGGGAGCGATTGGGCAGAATCCTCCGGCCAATGTGAATGCGGGGAATGTTGTTGAAGATGAATTCCGTGCTTTGGGGAGGTTTCAAAGGAACAATCCTCCGATTTTCAAGGGAACCCATGAGCCTGACAAAGCACAGATTTGGTTGAAAGCTGTGGAGAAGATTTTTCGGGTTATGAATTGCTCAGATGCACAAAAGGTGCAGTTTGGGACTCACATGCTCGAAGAAGAAGCTGAAGATTGGTGGGGTAATACTCGCCAAAGATTTGAGGAAGATGATATTGTGATCACTTGGGATCTGTTCAGAGAGACTTTTTTGGAGAAGTATTTTCCAGAGGATGTGCGAGGGAAGAAAAAGGTTGAATTTCTTGAGTTAAAGCAAGGTAATTTGACGGTAGCAGAGTATGCGGCAAGATTTGAAGAGTTGATCAAATTTTGTCCTCATTACAATACTGCTAATGCCGAGAGGTCTAAGTGCCTCAAGTTCGTGAACGGTTTGAGACCCGAGATTAGGCAAGCTATTGGATATCAGGAAATCAGGCGGTTTTCTGAGTTAGTGAACAAGAGCAGAATCTATGATGAAGACAGTAGGGCTCGGTCTAGCCACTACAAGAGTTTAAGTGATAAGAAAGGAAAAGGTCAATTCAGAGGAAAACCTTATGTGACTCCTGCAGACAAAGGGAAGCAGAGAATGGGTTATGGCAAGAGGCCAAGTGGGGGAGTTTCTACTCCGGTTAGATGCTATAACTGTGGTGAAGCGGGACATCGTGCTCCCGAATGCAAAAGTGTTGAACAGAAGTGTTTCAAGTGTGGCAAGCCAGGCCACAAGGCTCTTGAGTGTAGAAGCGGTACCGGTGTGACTTGCTACAACTGTGGTGAGAGAGGGCACATTAATACCAAGTGTGATAAGCCTAAGAAGAATCAAGGGAGCGTAAAAGTGTTCGCTCTATCTGGATCTGAGACTGCTAGCGACGATCGATTGATCCGAGGTACGTGCTTCATTAATGGTACACCTTTGATCGCTATAATTGATACCGGAGCTACGCATTCTTTTATTTCTTTGGATTGTGTTAGAAGGTTGAATCTTGAGTTGTCTGTGATTGGTGGCGGTATGGTTATTGATACTCCTGCTATGGGTTCGGTAACTACACCGTATGTTTGTTTGAATTGTCCGTTGAGTATCTTCGGTAAAGATTTTGGAATTGATTTAGTGTGTCTTCACCTAGACCAACTCGATGTCATCCTTGGGATGAATTGGTTGGAATTCAACCGGGTATATATTAACTGTTTTGATAAGACAGTTATTTTTCCGAAATCGGACGTTGCAAGAGATTTGTTTATGACAGCGAGACAAGTGAAAGAATCAGTGCAAGATGGAGCTAAGGTATTTATGCTTATGGCAACTTTGAGAATTGGTGGAAGTGAAGAGATTGGTGCTTTACCAATTGTTAGAGATTTTCCGGAAGTTTTCCCTGAAGAGATAAAGGATTTACCACCGGAGCGAGAGGTGGAGTTTTCAATAGATTTGATTCCTGGAACTAGTCCGATATCGATGGCTCCTTATCGTATGTCGGCATCAGAATTCAAAGAGTTAAAGAGTCAACTTGAGGATTTGCTTGAAAAGAGGTTTATTCGTCCGAGTGTGTCGCTGTGGGGTGCACCGGTGTTGTTGGTTAAGAAGAAAGAGGGTTCTATGAGGCTCTGTGTGGATTACAAACAGTTGAACAAGGTGACTATCAAGAACAAGTATCCACTTCTGAGGATTGATGATCTGATGGATCATTTGGTTGGTGCAAGTGTGTTCAGCAAGATTGATTTGAGATCTGGGTATCATCAGATTCGCGTGAAAGCTGAGGATATTCAGAAGACGGCCTTTAGGACGAGGTATGGACACTATGAGTATTCTGTGATGCCATTTGGTGTGACTAATGCACCAGGTGTATTTATGAGTACATGAATAGGATTTTCCATCCTTATTTGGATAAGTTTGTGGTTGTGTTTATCGACGACATCTTGGTTTATTCGAAGAGCGAAGAAGAGCATGCCGAGCATCTGAAGATTGTGTTATCTGTGTTGAGAGAGAAGCAGTTGTTTGCAAAGCTTTCTAAGTGTGAGTTTTGGTTGAAGGAAGTTAGTTTCCTTGGTCATGTGATTTCGAGTAATGGTATTGCGGTTGATCCGTCGAAGGTTGAAGCGGTATCGCAATGGGAGACTCCGAAGTCAGTTTTTGAGATTAGAAGTTTCCTTGGTTTAGCCGATTATTATCGGAAGTTTATTGAAGGATTCGCTAAGTTATCGTTGCCGTTGACGCAGTTGACTAGGAAGGGTCAAGCTTTTGTTTGGGGTGCCAAGTGTGAAGCGAGTTTCCAAGAACTTAAGCGAAGGTTGACGACAGCCCCTGTTTTGATTTTGCCAAATCCAGAAGAACCGTTCGTTGTGTATTGTGATGCTTCTTTGATGGGTTTAGGAGGTGTGTTGATGCAGAATAACCAAGTTGTGGCTTATGCTTCGAGGCAACTCAAAGTGCATGAGAAGAATTATCCGATGCATGACTTAGAGTTGGTCGCCGTTGTGTTCGTGTTGAAACTTTGGAGGCATTATTTGTTTGGTGCGAGGTTTGAAGTGTTTAGTGACCACAAGAGTTTGAAGTATCTCTTTGATCAAAAGGAATTGAATGCAAGGCAAAGAAGGTGGTTAGAGCTATTGAAGGATTATGATTTTGGTTTGAATTACCATCCAGGTAAAGTGAATGTAGTAGCGGATGCATTGAGTCGGAAATCATTGCATATGTCGGCGTTGATGGTGAAAGAGTTGGAATTGGTCGAGTAATTTCGGGATTTGAGTTTAGTATGTGAGAGAACTTATTTTGGATTTAAGTTGGGTATGTTAAAGCTTGCAAGTGGTATTTTGGATGGAATTCGAGAAGGACAGAAATCGGATTTGAGTTTAGTTGATCGGTTGACTTTAATCAACCAAGGCCAAGGTGGTGATTTTCGGATTGATGAGAATGGGATTATGAGATGTCGGGATCGAGTTTGTGTTCCGAATGTTGTTGAGCTTAAAAAGAGTATCCTTGAGGAAGGACATCGTAGCGGATTAAGTATTCATCCAGGTGCTACTAAGATGTATCAGGATTTGAGGAAAGTGTTTTGGTGGCCTAGTATGAAGAAGGATATTGCGGAATTTGTGTATTCTTGTTTGACTTGCCAGAAATCAAAGATTGAGCATCAGAAGCCATCGGGTTTGATGAAGCCGTTATTTATTCCTGAATGGAAATGGGATAGTATCTCCATGGATTTTATATCGGGTTTGCCGAGGACGCCGAGTAGTTTTGAGGCTATTTGGGTTATCGTGGACAGATTGACTAAATCTGCTCACTTTATCCCTATGCGTGTGGATTACCCGTTGGAGAAGTTGGCTAAATTGTATATTGAGAGGATTGTGTGTTTGCATGGTATTCCGTCGAGTATTGTTTCGGATAGAGATCCGAGGTTCACTTCGAGATTTTGGGAGAGCTTGCAAAGTGCTTTGGGTACTAAGTTGCGTTTGAGTTCAGCGTATCATCCTCAGACAGATGGTCAGACGGAGAGGACGATTCAGTCGCTTGAAGATCTTTTGAGAGCTTGTGTATTGGAAAAAGGAGGAGCTTGGGATAGCTACTTGCCTTTGATTGAGTTTACCTACAACAACAGTTTTCATTCGAGTATCGGTATGGCACCATTTGAGGCGTTGTATGGTAGGCGGTGTAGGACACCATTGTGTTGGTTTGAGTCCGGAGAGAGTTCTGTTGTTGGACCCGAGATAGTTCAGCAGACTACGGACAAGATTAAAATGATTCAAGAAAAGATGAGGATTTCTCAGAGTCTTCAGAAGAGTTATTATGACAAGAGGAGGAAGGCACTTGAATTTCAAGAGGGAGATCATGTGTTTCTTCGAGTCACTCCGATGACAGGTGTTGGTAGGGCATTGAAGTCGCGCAAGTTGTCGCCGCGTTTCATTGGTCCTTATCATATTTTGCAGAAGATAGGAGAAGTGGCCTATCGTGTGGCTTTACCACCGTCGCTTGCTAATCTTCATGACGTATTCCATGTATCTCAGTTGAGGAAATACATTGCGGATCCGTCTCATGTAGTCCAATTAGATGATGTGTAGGTGAGAGATAACCTGACTATTGAGACATCACCTATGCGGATAGAGGATCGGAAATTGAAGCAGCTTCGAGGTAAAGAGATTGCTTTAGTGAAGGTCGCTTGGGGAGGACCGGCTGGTGGAAATATTACTTGGGAGCTTGAGAGCCAGATGAAAGAGTCTTATCCAGAACTGTTTGAACCAGGTAACATTTTCGAGGACGAAAATTCCTAAAGTGGGGGAGGGTTGTAACAGCCCGAATTTCATTAAATAATTAATTATAGTAATTAATTGATTTAGTGGGATTTTTATTAATGTTGGAAATTAATTTTTATTAATTGGAATTAATAGAGAATTGAGAAGGAAATTGGAAGGAAGGAAAATAAAAGTAATATATAATAAAGAAGGAAAAGAAAAGAAAGTTGGAGAGAAACATTTGGAAAGAAAGAAGAAGAGAAAGAGGGAAGAAGAAGAGAAAGAGAGGAGAAGAAGAGGAAAGTGGAAAATCATCAAGAACCAACATCAAAGCTCCGATTAATCGAGGCAAGGGTGAGAAATGTTTCTATTTGATCATTGCATGATGTTATATATGTTGGGTTGGGGTTTTGGTGTAGTTTCCATCCTTTTTCATTTAGGGCAAAAGTTGGAATAATCGGTAGAACTGTAATTTAATCGGTTGGAACTGAGTAATAATGCCGTAGAATAGTCGGGTAACATGTATTGATGTTGTTTGAGCTGGTTTTGATGTTTGGGAGTTGGTTGGTGGTGGGTTTGAGAAGGAGAAGACAGAACAAAATTCTGTTCTGCGCAGGTTCGCTGGCTCTCGCCAGGCGAGCTAAGGCGAAGCTTCGCCGGGCGAAGCCTAGCGCACGCTGGCGAATAATTATGATTAAGTCCTAGTGGATTTCGCTGGCGAGTTCGCCAGGCGAAGGTTGGTTAGCGAATGTTCGCCCAACGAAAGTGCTGGCGAATGGTGGCGAACAAAGTCAGTAGCTATTGACTTTGGCTCGCTGGGGAGTCTCGTCAGGCGAAGGCCTAGCGAGTGTTCGCTGAGAGGGTTCGCCAGGCGAAGGTCCAGCGAAGGTTCGCTGCGAGGCCTCGCCAGGCGAATATGGGCGAATTTGACAGCATCTTTTCTTTGTTGTGGTATCTATGTGTTGACGATTTAGTTGTTTCACATAGATTAATACCTCTACATTTTGAGTATGTATGTGATCTATTGCGATGATATGTGCTGTGGGTAGCCTACGGGCGTGAATCCTAGAATTGTGATTTGAATGTTAATTGTATCAAGTATAAATACATGTGAACATAATTGGTGATTATGTGTGTATTATTTAATGAACTTGTGAATGCTTGATGTGTATACAATTATGTGATGAGTATGCATGAGAACATTGTGAATATGTGTGCATAACTTGTAATTGTATGATTGGTATTGTGATGTGAATACCTTGATTGTTGTGATATATGTTGTATGTGCAATCATTGTGTAATTCTTGAAGAGATGAATTATTAAATGCATGAGATTAAGATGCGAGAACGGTCTTAAGTGCATTGTTGTGGTTGATTGCATATGCATCATTTAGTCAAGAGGCAATGTCTGTTAGTTTCGTGGAAACTAGTGGCTTGTCCCAAACCTAGAAGAGTGGGTTTGAAGGCTTAGAGGACGGGCCTTTGTTGTTATCGGTCTAGAAGAGTGGACCCGGTTTAATGTAAAAACCGAAAAATGATGACGGGTTATCGGTCTAGAAGAGTGGACCCGGTTTAATGTAAAAACCGAAAAATGATAACGAGAGTCGGTACCGCATTGCATGAGTTGCATTGAGTTGTTGAGTCACATTGATATATGACATATGCATGAAGAGATGCTTATGTGTGAATGATAAGATTGTGGAAACGTGAGTGTATGCATGATGTGGGAATGCTTTATGAATATTCATGTTGTCTATATATGTGTGGTAAATATATATGACTAAGAGGGTGAATTGTGGTGAGAAATATGGAGTTGAATTATATGATTACTTATATATATATATATATATATAATCTTATACTTTGATTATTATGGTTATATTTCTCACCCTTCTGCTGTTTTATAATGCTCTACGAGGCATTGCAGATTAGGATGCTGGAGTCTTTCTTTTGTGAAGTATAACTTCATTCTTTTGAGTCGGACTGCTCTGATTATGTAACACCGGGTAGTTAGGCTGGTATAGTATTCTTTTGTGATACATTGCGATGTATCAGCTGATGTGGCTTTGTAATTACCTGACATGATGTATTAATCTGGATATCTTATGTGTATGTAAATTAATATTTTGGAAATGATTAAATGATTTTATCTTCCGCTTAAATTTTAAGGTTGAAATGTGATTTCTAAAACTATGAAAATGTTACATATTTTATGGAGCAAATGTTAAAGTGTTTCATTGGTGAAATTGTGACATTCTTCCTTTATACCTTATTCTAAAATTTTCACGCTGATAAATTTGTATATGCATTTATTTGGGGGTATAGAAGGGGGTGTTACAATAGTGGTATCAGAGCAGGTCGGTCCGTCCGGCCAAGTTGTTAGAGTGTTTTCCCTGTGTGTTATTGATATGCATGTGTTGCATTATCAATATTGGTCGTTCTTACGTGGTTCTGTTGTTTGAATTAGTAAGATGGTTGCAGGGAGGAACGATGAAGCGATCGCAGAAGCTTTGACAAGGTTGGCGGGAGCGATTGGGCAGAATCCTCCGGCCAATGTGAATGCGGGGAATGTTGTTGAAGATGAATTCCGTGCTTTGGGGAGGTTTCAAAGGAACAATCCTCCGATTTTCAAGGGAACCCATGAGCCTGACAAAGCACAGATTTGGTTGAAAGCTGTGGAGAAGATTTTTCGGGTTATGAATTGCTCAGATGCACAAAAGGTGCAGTTTGGGACTCACATGCTCGAAGAAGAAGCTGAAGATTGGTGGGGTAATACTCGCCAAAGATTTGAGGAAGATGATATTGTGATCACTTGGGATCTGTTCAGAGAGACTTTTTTGGAGAAGTATTTTCCAGAGGATGTGCGAGGGAAGAAAAAGGTTGAATTTCTTGAGTTAAAGCAAGGTAATTTGACGGTAGCAGAGTATGCGGCAAGATTTGAAGAGTTGATCAAATTTTGTCCTCATTACAATACTGCTAATGCCGAGAGGTCTAAGTGCCTCAAGTTCGTGAACGGTTTGAGACCCGAGATTAGGCAAGCTATTGGATATCAGGAAATCAGGCGGTTTTCTGAGTTAGTGAACAAGAGCAGAATCTATGATGAAGACAGTAGGGCTCGGTCTAGCCACTACAAGAGTTTAAGTGATAAGAAAGGAAAAGGTCAATTCAGAGGAAAACCTTATGTGACTCCTGCAGACAAAGGGAAGCAGAGAATGGGTTATGGCAAGAGGCCAAGTGGGGGAGTTTCTACTCCGGTTAGATGCTATAACTGTGGTGAAGCGGGACATCGTGCTCCCGAATGCAAAAGTGTTGAACAGAAGTGTTTCAAGTGTGGCAAGCCAGGCCACAAGGCTCTTGAGTGTAGAAGCGGTACCGGTGTGACTTGCTACAACTGTGGTGAGAGAGGGCACATTAATACCAAGTGTGATAAGCCTAAGAAGAATCAAGGGAGCGTAAAAGTGTTCGCTCTATCTGGATCTGAGACTGCTAGCGACGATCGATTGATCCGAGGTACGTGCTTCATTAATGGTACACCTTTGATCGCTATAATTGATATCGGAGCTACGCATTCTTTTATTTCTTTGGATTGTGTTAGAAGGTTGAATCTTGAGTTGTCTGTGATTGGTGGCGGTATGGTTATTGATACTCCTGCTATGGGTTCGGTAACTACACCGTATGTTTGTTTGAATTGTCCGTTGAGTATCTTCGGTAAAGATTTTGGAATTGATTTAGTGTGTCTTCACCTAGACCAACTCGATGTCATCCTTGGGATGAATTGGTTGGAATTCAACCGGGTATATATTAACTGTTTTGATAAGACAGTTATTTTTCCGAAATCGGACGTTGCAAGAGATTTGTTTATGACAGCGAGACAAGTGAAAGAATCAGTGCAAGATGGAGCTAAGGTATTTATGCTTATGGCAACTTTGAGAATTGGTGGAAGTGAAGAGATTGGTGCTTTACCAATTGTTAGAGATTTTCCGGAAGTTTTCCCTGAAGAGATAAAGGATTTACCACCGGAGCGAGAGGTGGAGTTTTCAATAGATTTGATTCCTGGAACTAGTCCGATATCGATGGCTCCTTATCGTATGTCGGCATCAGAATTCAAAGAGTTAAAGAGTCAACTTGAGGATTTGCTTGAAAAGAGGTTTATTCGTCCGAGTGTGTCGCTGTGGGGTGCACCGGTGTTGTTGGTTAAGAAGAAAGAGGGTTCTATGAGGCTCTGTGTGGATTACAAACAGTTGAACAAGGTGACTATCAAGAACAAGTATCCACTTCTGAGGATTGATGATCTGATGGATCATTTGGTTGGTGCAAGTGTGTTCAGCAAGATTGATTTGAGATCTGGGTATCATCAGATTCGCGTGAAAGCTGAGGATATTCAGAAGACGGCCTTTAGGACGAGGTATGGACACTATGAGTATTCTGTGATGCCATTTGGTGTGACTAATGCACCAGGTGTATTTATGAGTACATGAATAGGATTTTCCATCCTTATTTGGATAAGTTTGTGGTTGTGTTTATCGACGACATCTTGGTTTATTCGAAGAGCGAAGAAGAGCATGCCGAGCATCTGAAGATTGTGTTATCTGTGTTGAGAGAGAAGCAGTTGTTTGCAAAGCTTTCTAAGTGTGAGTTTTGGTTGAAGGAAGTTAGTTTCCTTGGTCATGTGATTTCGAGTAATGGTATTGCGGTTGATCCGTCGAAGGTTGAAGCGGTATCGCAATGGGAGACTCCGAAGTCAGTTTTTGAGATTAGAAGTTTCCTTGGTTTAGCCGATTATTATCGGAAGTTTATTGAAGGATTCGCTAAGTTATCGTTGCCGTTGACGCAGTTGACTAGGAAGGGTCAAGCTTTTGTTTGGGGTGCCAAGTGTGAAGCGAGTTTCCAAGAACTTAAGCGAAGGTTGACGACAGCCCCTGTTTTGATTTTGCCAAATCCAGAAGAACCGTTCGTTGTGTATTGTGATGCTTCTTTGATGGGTTTAGGAGGTGTGTTGATGCAGAATAACCAAGTTGTGGCTTATGCTTCGAGGCAACTCAAAGTGCATGAGAAGAATTATCCGATGCATGACTTAGAGTTGGTCGCCGTTGTGTTCGTGTTGAAACTTTGGAGGCATTATTTGTTTGGTGCGAGGTTTGAAGTGTTTAGTGACCACAAGAGTTTGAAGTATCTCTTTGATCAAAAGGAATTGAATGCAAGGCAAAGAAGGTGGTTAGAGCTATTGAAGGATTATGATTTTGGTTTGAATTACCATCCAGGTAAAGTGAATGTAGTAGCGGATGCATTGAGTCGGAAATCATTGCATATGTCGGCGTTGATGGTGAAAGAGTTGGAATTGGTCGAGTAATTTCGGGATTTGAGTTTAGTATGTGAGAGAACTTATTTTGGATTTAAGTTGGGTATGTTAAAGCTTGCAAGTGGTATTTTGGATGGAATTCGAGAAGGACAGAAATCGGATTTGAGTTTAGTTGATCGGTTGACTTTAATCAACCAAGGCCAAGGTGGTGATTTTCGGATTGATGAGAATGGGATTATGAGATGTCGGGATCGAGTTTGTGTTCCGAATGTTGTTGAGCTTAAAAAGAGTATCCTTGAGGAAGGACATCGTAGCGGATTAAGTATTCATCCAGGTGCTACTAAGATGTATCAGGATTTGAGGAAAGTGTTTTGGTGGCCTAGTATGAAGAAGGATATTGCGGAATTTGTGTATTCTTGTTTGACTTGCCAGAAATCAAAGATTGAGCATCAGAAGCCATCGGGTTTGATGAAGCCGTTATTTATTCCTGAATGGAAATGGGATAGTATCTCCATGGATTTTATATCGGGTTTGCCGAGGACGCCGAGTAGTTTTGAGGCTATTTGGGTTATCGTGGACAGATTGACTAAATCTGCTCACTTTATCCCTATGCGTGTGGATTACCCGTTGGAGAAGTTGGCTAAATTGTATATTGAGAGGATTGTGTGTTTGCATGGTATTCCGTCGAGTATTGTTTCGGATAGAGATCCGAGGTTCACTTCGAGATTTTGGGAGAGCTTGCAAAGTGCTTTGGGTACTAAGTTGCGTTTGAGTTCAGCGTATCATCCTCAGACAGATGGTCAGACGGAGAGGACGATTCAGTCGCTTGAAGATCTTTTGAGAGCTTGTGTATTGGAAAAAGGAGGAGCTTGGGATAGCTACTTGCCTTTGATTGAGTTTACCTACAACAACAGTTTTCATTCGAGTATCGGTATGGCACCATTTGAGGCGTTGTATGGTAGGCGGTGTAGGACACCATTGTGTTGGTTTGAGTCCGGAGAGAGTTCTGTTGTTGGACCCGAGATAGTTCAGCAGACTACGGACAAGATTAAAATGATTCAAGAAAAGATGAGGATTTCTCAGAGTCTTCAGAAGAGTTATTATGACAAGAGGAGGAAGGCACTTGAATTTCAAGAGGGAGATCATGTGTTTCTTCGAGTCACTCCGATGACAGGTGTTGGTAGGGCATTGAAGTCGCGCAAGTTGTCGCCGCGTTTCATTGGTCCTTATCATATTTTGCAGAAGATAGGAGAAGTGGCCTATCGTGTGGCTTTACCACCGTCGCTTGCTAATCTTCATGACGTATTCCATGTATCTCAGTTGAGGAAATACATTGCGGATCCGTCTCATGTAGTCCAATTAGATGATGTGTAGGTGAGAGATAACCTGACTATTGAGACATCACCTATGCGGATAGAGGATCGGAAATTGAAGCAGCTTCGAGGTAAAGAGATTGCTTTAGTGAAGGTCGCTTGGGGAGGACCGGCTGGTGGAAATATTACTTGGGAGCTTGAGAGCCAGATGAAAGAGTCTTATCCAGAACTGTTTGAACCAGGTAACATTTTCGAGGACGAAAATTCCTAAAGTGGGGGAGGGTTGTAACAGCCCGAATTTCATTAAATAATTAATTATAGTAATTAATTGATTTAGTGGGATTTTTATTAATGTTGGAAATTAATTTTTATTAATTGGAATTAATAGAGAATTGAGAAGGAAATTGGAAGGAAGGAAAATAAAAGTAATATATAATAAAGAAGGAAAAGAAAAGAAAGTTGGAGAGAAACATTTGGAAAGAAAGAAGAAGAGAAAGAGGGAAGAAGAAGAGAAAGAGAGGAGAAGAAGAGGAAAGTGGAAAATCATCAAGAACCAACATCAAAGCTCCGATTAATCGAGGCAAGGGTGAGAAATGTTTCTATTTGATCATTGCATGATGTTATATATGTTGGGTTGGGGTTTTGGTGTAGTTTCCATCCTTTTTCATTTAGGGCAAAAGTTGGAATAATCGGTAGAACTGTAATTTAATCGGTTGGAACTGAGTAATAATGCCGTAGAATAGTCGGGTAACATGTATTGATGTTGTTTGAGCTGGTTTTGATGTTTGGGAGTTGGTTGGTGGTGGGTTTGAGAAGGAGAAGACAGAACAAAATTCTGTTCTGCGCAGGTTCGCTGGCTCTCGCCAGGCGAGCTAAGGCGAAGCTTCGCCGGGCGAAGCCTAGCGCACGCTGGCGAATAATTATGATTAAGTCCCAGTGGACTTCGCTGGCGAGTTCGCCAGGCGAAGGTTGGTTAGCGAATGTTCGCCCAGCGAAAGTGCTGGCGAATGGTGGCGAACAAAGTCAGTAGCTATTGACTTTGGCTCGCTGGGGAGTCTCGCTAGGC
>OZ012736.1:153185089-153657589 GCA_963859935.3 Lathyrus sativus | reverse complement strand
TTGAGTATTTTTGGTAAAGACTTTGGAGTGGATTTAGTGTGTCTTCACTTAGATCAACTTGATGTTATTCTTGGGATGAATTGGTTGGAATTTAATCGTGTCTATATTAACTGTTTTGACAAAACGGTTATTTTTCCTGAACCTCACGATGAAGGAGACTTGTTTATGACTGCTAAGCAAGTGAAGGAATCAGTGCAAGATGATGTGTAGGTATTTATGTTGATGACAACTTTGAGCATTGGTGAAAATGGGCAATTGATGCTTTACCAATTGTCCGTAATTTTCCGGAAGTTTTTCCTGATGAGATAAGAGATTTACAGCCGGAACGAGAAATGGAGTTTGTGATCGACTTAATTCCTGGAACTAGTCCAATATCGATGGCTCCATATCATATGTCCGCATCGGAATTGAAAGAGTTGAAGAGTCAACTTGAAGATCTACTTGAGAAGAGGTTTATTCGTCCGAGTGTGTCACCGTGGGGTGCACCAGTTTTGTTGATTAAGAAGAAAAAAAGTTCTATGAGACTCTGTGTGGACTACAGACAATTGAACAAGATGACCATCAAGAATAAGTATCCACTTCCGAGGATTGATGATTTGATGGATCAGTTGATTGGTGCGAGTGTCTTTAGTAAGATAGATCTGAGATCTGGGTATCATCAGATTCGTGTGAAGGCCGAGGATATTCAGAAGACTGCTTTTAGAACGAGGTATGGACATTATGAGTATTCTGTGATGCCATTTGGTGTGACTAATGCACCAGGTGTATTTATGGAGTACATGAATAGGATTTTCCATCCTTATTTGGACAAGTTTGTGGTTGTGTTCATTGATGATATTTTGATTTATTCGAAGAGTGAAGAAGAACATGTCAGGCATTTGACGATTGTGTTATCTGTGTTAAAAGAGAAGCAGTTGTATGCTAAATTTTCTATGTGTGAATTTTTGTTGAAGGAAGTGAGTTTCCTTGGTCATGTGATTTCGAGTAGAGGTATTGCAGTTGATCCGTCGAAGGTTGAAGCGGTATCGCAATGGGAGACTCCAAAATCAGTTTTTGAGATTAGAAGTTTTCTTGGTTTGGCAGGTTATTACCGGAAATTCATTGAAGGATTTGCCAAGTTATCATTACCGTTGACACAGTTGACTAGGAAAGGTCAAGCTTTTGTTTGGGATGCAAAGTGTGAAGGAAGTTTTCAAGAGCCTAAGAAAAGATTGACGAAAGCTCCTGTTTTGATTTTGCTGAATTTGGCATAACTTTTGTCATGTATTGTGATGCTTCTTTGATGGGTTTAGGAGGTGTGTTGATGCAAAATAAACAAGTTGTAGCTTATGCTTTGAGGCAACTCAAATTGCATGAGAGGAATTATCCGACGCATGACTTAGAGTTGGCTGTCGTTGTATTTGTGCTGAAACTTTGGAGGCATTATTTGTTTGGTTCGAGATTTGAGGTATTTAGTGATCATAAGAGTTTGAAGTATCTCTTTGATTATAAAGAATTGAATGCAAGGCAGAGGAGATGGTTGGAAATTCTTAAGGATTATGATTTTGGTTTTAATTACCATCCGGGTAAAGCAAATATGGTAGCTGATGCATTGAGTAGGAAATCATTGTATATGTCGATGATGATGGTGAAAGAGTTGGAAATGATTGAGCAATTTTGCGATTTGAGCTTAGTGTGTGAGAAGACTTCTTACGGAGTTAAGCTTGGTATTTTAAATCTTACTAGTGGTATTCTTGACGAGATTCGAGAAGGACAGAAATCTGACTTGGGTTTAGTTGATCGGTTGACTTTGATCAATCAAGGTCAAGGTGGTGATTTTTGGATTGATGAAAATGGTATCATGAGATGTCATGACAGAGTTTGTATTCCTGATATTGTTGAGCTGAAGAAGAGTATTCTTGAAGAAGGGCATCGTAGTGGATTCAGTATTCATCCGGGTGCTACTAAGATGTATCAAGATTTGAGGAAAATATTTTGGTGGCCTCGTATGAAGAAGGATATTGCCGAGTTTGTGTATTCTTGCTTGACTTGTCAGAAGTCAAAGATTGAGCATCAGAAACCGTCGGGCTTGATGCAACCGTTGTCTATTCCTGAGTGGAAATGGGATAGCATATCTATGGATTTTGTGTCTGGTTTACCTAGGATGCCGAGTAACTTTGAAGCTATCTGGGTTATTGTGGATAGATTGACCAAATCTGCTCACTTTATTCCTATACGAATGGATTACCCGTTGGAGAGATTGGAAAAGTTGTACATTGAAAGGATTGTCATTTTACATGGTATTCTGTCTAGCATTGTGTCAGATAGAGATCCGAGGTTTACTTCGAGATTTTGGGAGAGTTTGCAAAGTGCTTTGGGTACGAAGTTACGTTTGAGTTCTGCTTATCATCCGCAGACCGATGGTCAGACTGAGAGGACGATTCAATCACTTGAGGACCTTTTGAGAGCTTGTGTATTGGAAAAGGGAGGAGCTTGGGATAGCTACTTACCTTTAATTGAATTTACTTACAACAACAGTTTTCATTCGAGTATTGGTATGACACCATTTGAGGCATTGTATGATAGACGGTGTAGGACACCATTGTGTTGGTATGAGTCTGGAGAGAGTTTTGTGGTTGGACCCGAGATAGTCTAGCGGACTACCGATAAGATTAAGATGATTCAAGAGAAGATGAAGATTTCTCAGAGTCGTCAAAAGAGTTATCATGACAAGAGAAGGAAAACACTTGAATTTCAGGAAGGAGATCACGTGTTTCTTCGAGTTACTCCAATAACTGGTGTTGGTAGAGCGTTAAAGTCGCGTAAGTTGACGCCGCGTTTTATTGGTCCTTATCAGATTTTGCAGAGGATAGGAGAGGTAGCCTATCGGGTTGCTTTACCGCCATCGCTTGTTAATCTCCATGACGTGCTCCATGTATCTCAGTTGAGGAAATACATTGCAGATCCGTCTCATGTAGTCCAAGTAGATGATGTGCAGGTGAGAGATAACCTGACTGTGGAGACATCACCTATGCGGATAGAGGATTGGGAGTTGAAGCAACTTCGAGGTAAAGAGATTGCTTTGGTGAAGGTCGCTTGGGGAGGACCGGCTGGTGGAAGTGTGACTTGGGAGCTTGAGAGTCGGATGAGGGAGTCTTATCCCGAATTATTCGTTTAAGGTAATTTTCGAGGGCGAAAATCTTTTAAGTGGGGGAGGGTTGTAACATCCCAATTTTTAATAATTAATTATTTATGTTAATTAATTGATTTATGTGATCTCTTAAATTTAAATGAATGGGTAGATATTTTGAGAGAAAAAAATATGATGTAGAGGAATAGAATAGAAAGAGATATAAGAGAAAGAGGAGAGAAAAGAAAGGATAGACAGAAAAGAAGGAAAGGAGAGAAAGAAAGAGGAAGAAGAGAAAAGAGATGGAAAAGAGAGGAAAGCTTGGATTCATCAAGATCAACCCTTAGGAGTCGATTTAATCGGGTAAGGGTGTGAAATCTTATTGTCTTATCAATGTATATGATTATGTATGACTTGTTTGGATTGTTTGGGTGTTTTTCTACATTTCCATTCTAGGGCAGAAATGGGTTTAATCGATAGAAATCGATGTTTGAACGGTTAGAAGTTGGATTAAATGGTGTAGTTTAGTCGAGGATTGTTGGGCTGAGTCTACTAGAACCTGTAGGTTTTGAATTGGGCGATTTTATGAGTTTCTGATGATTTTGGAAATTGAGGGTTTTGACAACGCAGACGCTCGCTAGCACCTTCGCTAGGCAAGCAGGGTGGCGAGTTATTCGCCAGGCAAGCTAGTAGCGAACGGTTCCAGACTTGGGCAGAACCAAATGATCCAATATCGCTGGTAGCGAGTGAGATAGCGAAGGGTTCGCTAGGACCTCGCTAAGCGAGAAGGTAGCGAGCACTTCCAGTAGCTCCCAAACTCCCTTCGCGAGCTTGTTCGCTAGGCGAACCCGTAGCGAGTGTTTGCCAAGGACTCGCTAGGCGAGTAGTGTAGCGAACGTGACAACATTCTTATTCTTGTTGTGTTTCCATCCAACGTCGATTGTTCGGCTCGAGTATGATCAGTCTTTCTGATTTGCATAGTTGTATGATGTGATATGTTATGCTGTGGGTAGCCGTATGGCGTGCATCCTAGATTATAGAATCGATTATGAAATATGGCCTTTTGGAAAATATATGCGTTGTTTAATTTATCAAAAGTGTATGATGATTGTGATGGAGTTCGTTGTCGTTTGGCGCGATAATGTGGATGCATATCGATTGTATGCGATTGTATGTGAAGAATTCAGGAATATGTATTTGTGATTGAATCTATTTGATTCTTGCGTACTACTTGATGAATGTAGTGATGATGTTGAAAGTATGAATATTTTGATTATTATGAAATGTGTTGTGTGTGCAATCATGTTATAATTCTTGTGTGATGAATTATTTGAGTATGCATGGGATTAAGATGCGAGAACGGTCTTAAGTGCATATGATTGTTGATTTCATACGCATGGCACCACATGGTCTAGAGAGGGGTTTGAAAGCTTAGAGGACGGGCTTTTGTTTGTTATTGGTCTAGAGGACGGACCCGGTTTAAATGTAAAAACCAAAAAATAATAACAAGTGTTGGTACCACATGGCATGAGTTGCATTGAGTTGCATTAAGTCTCATGGTATAGATAATTGTTGTATCGAAAGTATGCATATGTGTATGAATTGTTGAACTGAGATTGTGAATTGGTGAATAAACATAATTGTAAATGTTTATATGGAATGAGTGAATTGTGGATGTATGCATGATGAATGTGTTTGGTGATTACCCATACATTTGTATGTAAATTGTGATGTATGTGCATGACTTGTGGTGAGAATGTTGATTGTAGCTATATATATACATACATACATACATACATACATACATACATACATACATACATACATACATACATATAATTATATATATATATATATATATATATATATATATATATATATATATATATATATATATATATATATATATATATATATATATATATATATATATATATATATATATATATATATATATATATATATATATATATATATATATATATATATATATATATATATATATATATATATATATATATATATATATATATATATATATAATTATATGCATTGATTATTATGATAATATTTCTCACCCTTCTGCTGTTTTATGATGCTCTTTGAGGCATTGTAGAGTAGGTTGGCTGGAGGTCCTTTTTGTGAAGCGTGCCTTCATCTTTTGGTCGGTTAGCTAGGATGTATAGGATTCTTTTGTGATACATTGCATATGTATCTAGTCGTTGGGTCGAGTCATGCTCTGGTCATGTAACACTGGGATCTCTTGGTTTATATATTTTAGAGATACATTATGTACTCTATACTATGTTTTTATATTTATCGAATTATTATGATGTTGGCCCCAGTGCCTAATGGTGTTGATTTAGGTGGTGAATTCAAATGTTTCTTTTACGAAGATTGTGATATAATTGAATCCGCTGCTACATGCATAGTGAAACTTTGAAAAGCATGATTATTTATTGAAGTGTTAATGAGCATGACGGGTGGTTTTTGATATTTAAAAGTTATGTGTGATGCCCTTTTGTGAATACATGATTATTTACTCTGATTATTCTTATATTTTCCGTGGGGTTTAGAAGAGTGTTACACCGAACATTCGGAAGGTGGCAACACTGGTTAACTGATTGTTCTCTCTTGGCGGCGTGATGTAGGCAAAGGAACTCAAGAATTCCAAAGTTAATGATTCATACGTAGGTTGTGGAGTAGTATAGAGTTGCCAGAGGCTGGCATTTTGCAGCATCCAAGTGACACCGTCGAGTATGCCCAATTCGGTGAGGCAGGCGACATCGACATATTTGGTAGGTTGGACAGAGCGCTAGTAGAAACTGATGTAATTAGCTCATTATTGGTCGCCTCGTTCTCCGTCTCTGAAGTTTACTATTGATAAATCGAGGATTTGTCGGTTTTATCTTGCCATGGTGCATGCAATGAGAGGAGGTGGGGCAAGAGAAATGGTACGGGTAGGATGAGTATAATGGAGAAAGGAATGTGATTTATGTAGAGATGAGGGTTACGAGTAGTTGAAATGGTGAATGGGGTTATGGAGAAGTTTGAATGAGATAAATGTGGGTAGTGGACAATTGTGAAATTAGTGGAAAAGAAGAAGAAACGGATGCTTTCTGTTGGCATATTAGAATGCACATTTAAACGTCGTGACGAGCGTCACAGATGCGTCACAGTCGTAAGACGCGTGACGGTCATGACAGTTAGGTGACGATCATGACAGCAGCAAATTCTGTCTGTGACAGAATATGCTGATGGGTTCGCGTAAAAAAGTTTTGAATGACAGAAAGTCAGTTCAGGATATTAATGATGAACAGAAATAAATAAAATGGCAAGATATGAAAAACAAATGTAATTGGCGAAACGCAAAGCATTAATAATTAGAAGTATTGTGATTGTTTAATGAAATAAAAAGTGGAACAAAACCAAATAAAACAGTACAGTAAAAAATCTCAAAGGTGACAAAAAATTAAAATGAAATATCAGTCCTTCTGTTTCTTCAAGTTATCTAATGCTTGAGTCATAAAAATGAATTTCTCAACAGTGATGTCCATTAAATTTATCATGTCCAGGTGCAAGGTCTTCAATTCTTCCTTCATGGTTGTAATTTCCGTCTTGAGCTCATCCATGATCTTCAAAATAGTACTCAAATTTTCAGCATATTGAGTATTGTTGGGCTCAGTGAAATCATGGTAGTTAGGAGGGGTCTCAGGGTCGATTTCAGCTTCGGATACAGCATCCTCATAATACTAATAGTTTTGTGGTTCTTCAAGAGGTGACAGGGGACCCATAGGTTCATTCAATTCATACAGCCAGTTTTCTTTGTTGTTGAGCTCATCCAAAAACTTGATCGCGACTTTCTGAGCCTAACGAAACTAACTGCAAGTGCACAGTCTATCGCGTAGTAATAAAATATCGATCCCACAGGGACTCGTAATCAACCTAGTGCTAACGGGTGTTACTATGTTTAGCTAAGGCAGAAAATGTTCTTTTTTAGCAAGTGAATGCAAAATTAAAGGCTAGTAAAGAAAAATTATAAGTTGAAAAACAAATATTAATAAAGGATATCAGTATGTAATGCTTTTAGTTATTGGGGATTCGACAGGTCACCGGTGCTTTTCAGTTTTTGCAAATGGTTTTCAAAAGAAAATACTCATTTAAACACCTTTGTCTCATGATGGTTGTTGACTCTAGTCATAATTCTAAGGCGAAATGTACGCTCTCGCTGTCCCATTCGGGGTTAAAATTACTTTTTGAAAATAAATAAATTCTGATTTCTTTTAAAGTGCTTTCGCTGTATTTAAAATCAATGCCTAGTTTTTACTATCCAGTTCAAACCCCACGCTTTCACGTGCCGACTCGAACCTTGATAAGTTTCCCACTCTCATGGCAAAACCGTTGTAAATAATTTCTCACTCTCGTGACGAAGGTTTATTTAGAAAATTAGATTAAAAACTACGGCCATAAAATTGTTTGTAAAAAAGGGGTAATGGCACCGGGTGTTATCGAATCACGTCCTACTAATTTGATTACATACCGATAATGGAAATCTAGATAGACATGATACTTAATGCAAACATAAACAAACAATGGCAGCAAGATAATATAACATGCATTATGACAGAAAATAAAGTAATAATTCAATTAATAAAAACCTGCAAATTGTACTGATCTCGAATCCTTGAGTAGTCCTCCACAATGTCGGCAGGATTCTACTTTGGCGAGAAATAAAGGTGCAGAATGAAAACAGCAGTACTATGAATTAAAGGAAAGGAAAAAGAAACGATACAAGAATGTAAAATAATCTTCAGTAGAAATTTCGGCAGCACTTTGATACGTCAAATGCAGCTCCCCTTCTTTGGTCCAACTGTTCTCTTTTTATAGCTGAGGTTCCATGAAGAAATGTCGGAAGAAAAGAAGTTGAGTGGGAGAAATCTCGGGGAAGTCATGCCTAGATTTTCTTTCTTTCATGGTCACGTTTAGTTTCGGAATGTTATTCTGGTATTTGGTTCATGACGGTCGTGGCCTTCCTTTGACGGGCGTGTTGGGTGCGACGACTGTGATGGTCTTGTGGCAACTGTGATGGCCGTGATGGTCGTGGTGCAGTTGCGACGACCGTCACACTCCCAAAATTTGTTTTCCTGCTATTTTCTGGCTTTTTCCCCCTGTTTTGTCTTCTTCTTGTGTGCTTTCTGTTTTTGCTCATTTTGAGAGTGAGCGTGAGATACCTGCAAAAACACTTAGCAAATTCGCGGAATACTCCAGATTTGGTTTGAAACCATACAGTTAACAGATAAATAAACACGGTAATTATAGTGTACATTTTCACGTTATCATGAGGAAGTAGATGAAGAAGTGATAACCGACTCTGACAGGCATAAGCATTTGGATTGGAATGTTCACTTGAATGAGATGCTTAAGGCACCTCGTTCAGCTGCCTGTTATGATCCCACGGGACAATTGAAGACGCAACCTAGGATTTTGATGCGGATTGTGTCTCACATTCTACGTCCTAAGAATGGAGACTTCTCAAGAGTTGATTCTTTTAAAACTCATCTCGTGTATATTTTGTTGCACAAGGCTAAGATAAGCTGACCACATTACTTCGTGTATCGCATGTTCGCCGTTAGGACGTGAAACAAAGGTACATCCTTGTGTTTTCCATCTATGATTGCAAAGATTTTGAAAGATTTCAACATTGGCCTACCAAATCTTCTCTACAAATCACCTGACACATCTCAATAGTTTTCACAACATACTCTTTCAAACATGGCTTAATTTTGGGATATTGAGCATTGAACCTATTATCTTTGCGTAGGAAAGAACAAAAGAAAAATGTTTAACTTTGATGATCCAAATGCTATTGCTGAAGAGGCTGAAGATAATCAGATGGATAATGAGCAGCATGTTGAGGTTCCTCATGGTGCTCTATAGGTTGATGCGAATATGCAAGATGCTGATCAGGGAGTTGGTCATAGTGGTAGTACTCATGATGGTTCTGGCATATGACTGTTATAATGACCATGCTGCAAAACATGCAGATGCAACAAGATGAGAGGTATGCTGCTCAGACTGAACAATTTTGTCAAATGCAGGAGCATATGGCTACTCAAGATGCAGATTTCTAGTCCTTTGCTGCATATACGACTGAAAGCATAATGACCATCCAGAATACTGTTAATGAAAGCCATGACACTGACATGAAAAATCTTAATTACATGATTAAAGCTCAAGAGGAGGATTCAACTTACTATGACCGATTTTATCGAGAAGTATGTGAATCTGCTGCCATGGATGGAAGACCAAGGCTAGTTCCAAGAGAATGTGGAAGATGTTACTTATGAGATGTTTTAGTCATGTGATGTCTTAGTGTGTTGTCTTTATCTCTAGCTTATGTTGCATGACTTTGGTGTCCCACATTTTCATTTTGATATGGTTTGCTACTTGCTCTTGGTTTGTTTGAACAATTGTCTAGGATGTTTAATGGTTGTACTATGTGTGACTTTACAACTCTTATGCATGTTGTTGTCTAATTTATTAAGCTTGTGTTCTTTACGTATGTATTGTATGTGACTGCACCTCTTATTCTTTGCATTGTCTATGTGTAGTATATATTTATCTGAATTGTACATCTACGTGATGCTTCTAACAACTTACTTCTTTTTCTCTTTTTTATGTTGTCAAAGGGGGAGAAGATTATGAAAAGGATCATACAAAAATTCAAGGGGAGTTATTATGGATTACACACAACTTTAGGGGGAGGTGTTCATTGTACCAAAGAAAAAGACAATAGCTATGAGATTCAAGTTTTGCCATCATAAAAAGGGGGAGGGGGGGGGGGGGGGGTATGTGAGTGCATTCTTCAATTTAACAATGTTTTGAATGATGTCAAAACTAGAAGTAAGACATAGACTTAGCATTTTTGTATATTGGACGGTATCAACCAAAATTTAGATGTGCATTGAATTATTTTAGCCCTAGGATGCATACAAATGTTTTTGAAAAGCCTAAGGCATGGACTACACATCAAAAACCAAGTCATTTGTGAAAACACAGATGCACAGGCCGACCTATACGTACTTAGGCCGATCTATAAAAGCTTTTGCTTCAGTACAGGCCGACACGTACTATTACAGGTTGGCTCAGACGCTCTAAGAATGAAGCCTGTGTATTCTTTCCATAGGTCGCCTTCTTCAGACTGACCTGAAGACCTTGACAGGCCGACCTATTGCTTTCATAGGCCGACCTGTAGCCTTCAAAAACACAAATTTTGTTTTGAATCTTATTTTTTCTTGCATTCTTTTTTCTCCTATATTCCACTCACATATATATACTCATACATGCATCTTTATCTTGCAAGGTACTAGTGAATTACCTATACGAAACCAAATTACAAAGTATTCCCATCATCTTCAACCTCTCTTCTATGCATACACACAATTGAACTACGTATAATCATTTTTCGATTGGGTGACCATCTAGATTAGGGTTGCTAACGTCCAATTAGGTTGGTGTAACCGAGAATATTGGGTTGAGATTTTTGTGTGTTTCAAATAAGAAAACCAAGGTTGGTTTTTCCTTTAGCATCAGTGTGATTTGAAGGTTTTTGACAAGATCGTGTCAACACGAATTCGAACGAGTGAAGGCCTTGGGACAAGGTGGTTTCCTTGCATAGGAGTAACACAAGATGGTGAATCGTGTTCGGGAATCTTGGGTTCAACAAGTGTATGCTCAAGGTAATCGGAGGATTGTAGCCGCATTGTTGGTGACTTGATCTAGCTTTGATCAAGGGTTTGAAGGTGGTTAAATCAATAACAAATAATAGGGTTTGTGGGGTTAGAATTCTTCACCTCTTGTGTAAACATTTTTGCAAAGAAAATGTTAATTGCAAGTATCTCATTTCGATTTCAGATTGAGGGCAGATGTACCCATAGCGAGGCCATTTGGGGAACTGTGTAAACAAATCTTTGTGTCTCTTTATCGCTTAAATTTTCTTTAATTGTTGTTCTTGCAAATTATCGATTTTGTTTTTGTTTCGATTAATTTGATTGGAAATTGTTTTCAACTATCTTTTAAACTATTTTTGTTGATATAATCACAATCACTTTGGTTGTGATTGGCTTTTTTCATCAACAAAATAAATCTAATTTCCAAATGCGATCAATCGCACACAAAGTGTTCGATAAATTGTCTTTGAGTATTTTTATCTCTTTATGTTCATTGGAAATAAACATTACGAATAGCTTTGCGTTTGATTGATCTATGAATTAATTGTTGATTAAACAATTTGTGTTTATTATCATTTAGTTGGTTTTCATCACGCATATCCGAGCTTTTTGATAGTAGGTTCGGTTAGACGATTCGATTCGGGTTGTTTCCGTTGTGCCATATTTTTTTTGAAAACAAATTTTTGCCAAGAGTTTTTGGTTTTAAATTTGTGATCTATTCACCCCCTCTAGATCGAAGCATATCGTCTAACACCTTGGTGAGTATTAGAGAGCGTTAAGGGAATAATATAATTAATTGGATTATTTTAATTAATTTAAGTTAAGGAGAATGATTAAAATAATGTTATTGGGATATATTTGATTAAAAAATTGGAGTTAGTAAGAGGAGTAGGGGCAAAATAGGAAATATAAGATCAAGTTGAAGGTAATAAGAGGATAACCTAATTTAGGGGAATTAAGTTTTGGTTTAAGTAGAAAAGTGAGAGTTGGAACCTTTTGACAACACGTATTATTTTGGAACAAGAGAAAAGAGGAAAGGGAGGAAACCTAGGGTTTTGGGATAAAAGTACCATTGTTGAGGAGCTTAGAGCTTGCTCTTCTGGAGATTCAAGGTAAGGGGGGTTACTCTTCCATGCGTGTATATGATATGAAAGATAGAGAGAAATCTTCCCCCTCCTACAGGTTTTTATTGTATTTCACTATTATTGTATTTTCTGAGCTTTTTATATGGATATGAATATCCGATGATAATAATGATTCTTGATGTATGATTATGAGTTCACGATATAATAAGTTCAGAATTTGGTATGTGAATTGTATGTGAGGTTGAATTTGATGTTATTCTTGTTGATATGTTTGATGGTGATGAACACAATGATAATTTCCATGGTGAGTTGACGTTAATGTGTAAATTGCATAAAAATGAGTGTGTTGATTGCCTACTATATACTTATCGATGTTGAAGTTGCAGTATAAAACATTTAGGTATGTTAGGACCTGTTTGGATGAGGTTTGGAAGGGATAAAAATTGCTGAAATGTGACTAAAGCTGATTTTTTTGGAAAAAAGATAACAGTCTCAATTGGTTGACACACTGGGATAATCGATTGATTATCCTAATTAATAGATTGACACAGTGTCGAAAACAAAAAATTGCCATTTTAGTAGTTTTGCCGTAACTTTAGTTTCGTAAATCCAAATTAGACGCAGTTTCTAGCGTTGGAAAGATAACACACATGACTATCCCATAATGATGTATTAAAAGACTAGATAAATACTGAAATTTGTGAAAACTAATTGTTTTACTTGTACATAATGGTTAATGTTAGAGAACGAATGATTAATCATTGTAAATTAATGAATTAATGATGAAGCGATGTTAAGATGATTTAACATGATTGAGTGTTGTGTGGACATTTATTTGATGCGTGAATGAATATATGATGTGAAATGCAAGTATAATTATGTGGATTATTGTAATTACTTGCTGATGATTGTTGAGATGCGTAGTTCCGAGTGAGAACTATTGTTGATGCGTTAAATACATGATTATTTTCAGTTAGATGTGATGTTGTAATCATTGTTGTTATCATTACATGAATTTTTGCTGTTAGATGTAAGACTGTAATTATTGTTGTATTTTTGTCATTGCATTATCATATGATATGTATCATATGTTGTTGTTGTTGTTGTGAAAGAGGCGAGTTACAAATTCAGATATGGGGACTTGTGATTTGTCCCAAGCTCAGAGAGGGAGCCCGGGGTTCAGATGTTGGGATCCGATTTTTATGAAGAACCATTATTGAATTGGTACCACATGTATATAGAGTTATGTTGCAAGTGTGAATCAGAGAGGGGGACATGACGAGTATTGATAGAGTTTAGAAGTTGAACATTGCATAGATATATGCATTTAGTTTGAGTTAGCGACTGATATGAGTTTATATGAATAAATAATTGATTGTGTGAGTGGATTGGATTGTTTTGTATGAGTTTTTGTTATTGATGATTATTGTCTGAATACATTACCTGTTGATTATTGTTGTATAGGCTACCCTTCCTGATCTTTTGCACCGCTAGCATATTTGAGTGTATTCTCACCTCTTTGCTTTATGTTGTCCATCAATAACATCTTGCAGATAATCATGAGTAGAGTTTGGTTATTGTGAGTGGAAGATAGCTTCTTGAAGCTCATCTTCATTTATTTTATCGTTTGTCATTATTAGTCGGTTAAATGCTCTGATCTGTAACATCACGAACAAAACATTTTTACTATGTTTTGAGTTAATACTGAATTGTGTGGTTTAAAGTCTAATACTTTATTTGTGAAAACTAATTTTTATGATATGATTTTTCGTTGCATGTTGTTAAATATTTTCGAAATTTTTGGATAGTTGTCATAGTTACACCTTAAATTGTCGAGTAAATCTTTTTATATAAGTTTTGGGGTTTAGGGTGTTACAACCACCACTATTGTTGCTCTTGCCATTGTCATTTCGATATGCTGTGATCACCTTCTTTGTATTCAAGTTCTCTTTGTTAGTTTTTATCTATTTTTTTCAACCACTTTTATCTTTTTCTTCAACGAATTCCTTCTACTCTTGTTACAGAATAATTTGATGCGTGTTTGAGTGTGAAATATGTTAATTTAAGTGTATTGAAACATTTTTTGTTATTATTATATTTTATTGTTAAACTTTCAAATCCCTTCTCGACCTTCTAATGACAAGTGTAAACTGTTGTATTTGATTGTAAACTTATTTCACGATGCAATGAAAATCATGTAAGTACTTCATATGAATTAAGAACAACTTGTAAGTTGTTTGAAAAATAGAGTATAAAATAAATTATATGAAATGTATTATTTGAAAAAAATAATAGCATAATATGATAATATACACACAAAAACTCAATAACGGAGAATAGACAGATAAATATAATGTTTGAAAACAAGTGTTGTAAATCGATCAACAAAACCAAACAAAATCAATCCAAACCGGTTAGTTTGGTTTGGTTCTATTTTTGAAAAACACTAAAAACCAAACCAAACTAAATCGATGGAGATTTCATCGGTTCAAATATTTTTTTGACCAAAAAACTGGTCCAAACCAAACTGATTACACTTCCAAATGTATGAATTTGAATCCACACCTATGTAGTTGGATATTCTTGTACACCTATCCTATCATTTTCTAATCATATCTTGTCATCAAATACACTTTAAATCAATTGATTAAACAAAATCTTTTAAATTAAAATGTTACTTGAAGTTGAGTTAAAATAAACTGTTTAAACTAATTAATATTTTATACATATTAGTGAAATAAATAAGTGTTTAAAGTTAAATGTACACATTTCAAGAAAATAATTTTATAAATAGTTCATTAATTTGTGTCTTTGAGGCACATTTTAGCATCAACCTTATTTTATTTATGTTTTATATATCTATATATATATATATATATATATATATATATATATATATATATATATATATATATATATATATATATATATATATATATATATATATATATATATATATATATATATATATATATATATATATATATATATATATATATATATATATATATATATATATATATATATATATATATATATATATATATATATATTCTAATAGCTTTATAACTAGTTTAACCTTTAAAAGGTAAATAAATGAGATGTTGCATATGAATTTGAATTTGTGCCTCAGTAGTTGTATGTTCTTGTATAAATATCTTATCATTTTTTTTATCATATCTTGTCATTAAATACATTTTAAATCAATTGATTAATCAATATCTTTTAGATTAAAATGTTACTTGAAGTTGAGTTAAAATACTCTGTTTAAATTAATTAAAATTTTATACATATTAAAAATATAATAAATAAAATAAAATGTATAATTGTTTTATCCAATTATTAATATTAATTATTGATATGATATTAATTAATTGCAATGTACATTTAAATATGAGACAAATTTTGTTTACAACTATGATAATTATTGTGGGATATATGGATTACAATAATAATTTAGTAAAAAATATGTGAAAATAAATGTGTTATCATACCGTTTTGAAGAACTTGAAAAATTGGAAAGTTTGAGAAAAGAAAAAAGAAGGAGAAATCTCGAGAGAAACACACACCACTAAAAAGATGTTATTTAAGAAGAATAAAAGTAATGAATAGTCATCCTCACAAGAATACTCCTTAGGGAAAGGAAAATCATAAACTTAGATATTAGAATAATAATATCAAACACATGCATGAAGAGAAGAGAAACAATAAAGAGAATAAGGATGAAAAAACATACTAATAAGAAGCGGTAATAAATTATGAAGATTGTAATGATGCGCATCAACTACCTACCCATTACTATTCATTGTCAGCAATCTACCATTTATACCCTTTCACTAAATTTTCATTTACACTACTTCAAGCCCTTTTATGTAATTTACTAAATAATAATTCATCACCCAATCAGAAGAACCCATTTTTCCAAGTGGAAAAAGTTTTTTGAAAATTTCTTACCATTTCCCTCTCATTCTCACCTTCTCTCTTTCTCTCACCTTCTCTCTCTTTCTCGTACCCTCTTTCTCCCTCTTTCTCGTCTCTCAGAATTCTCTCTCTATTCTTTCCCCTCCCTCCCCCTTTATTGTTTCTCTCATTCTTCTTTCCTCTCAAACCCTAACCACCGCCCCCTTTCTCCCTCGTCCCTGTTTCTCTCTTCTTCCCTCTCTTCTCCGAAACATTATATTGTCGCCATCCTGTTTCCACCTTATCTGTAACCATTAGTATCTTAAAGATGAAACAAACTCAGATCCTGTTTCCTTCTGCTCTTTTAGGTTTCTTTGATTTGAATGAAGTGAAGGTATATTTTAACATGTTATTAAATATTTTTGTTCATGTTTAGGTTTCAGATCTGAAGTTTGTTTTTAATCTGAAGCGATACCGTTGTTTTCTGTAGTTATCTGTAGTTCTTTTTTGGGCAAGTTGTATGGGTTGCTTCCTTTGTGGTGGGTTGAATGATGACATAGTTTTCTGGTGCTTGTCTCTATTTGCTTAAGCTCTGTAGATTTTTCTTGATTTATCTTTGATAGTGTCTGACATAATGACTTTTGGATAAAGTGGAGAAAAGGGGGAAATGTTATTTATTTTATATGCTATCAATAAGGTATGATTGGGTCTAACTGATTTTGTTGTGATCGTTTGCAAAAATTAGTTCATATTTTCTGTGAATAATTGTTGTGATTCCTGATAGGTGTTATGGTGTTGGCTGACAGTGGATTATGTTGTATTGACGAGTTTCATAAAATGACTTTAGAGCATCAGGTTTGTTCTCTGGTAACCGTTGATCAATTAGGTTGGTCTTAAAGGATGAGCCTTAACTTCTGTTTGTCCTTTATATCTTTCTTTAACCCTTATCTATTCATGGTTGCTTGAGATTCATTTGAATTCATGTTTCATTTAGGTTGATCCAATGGGCAAACTGAGGAATTGGAATAAGGGCGATCCATGTGCAGCACACAGGACATGAATTTGGTGTTTTGATAAAAAGGGCGATTTTTTGTCAATCTGTTTCCTTTTTGTTTCGATTCTCAATAATTTTTTTTATTTAGAGATGTGAACATTTTTGTCATTGAATTTTACTTAAGCTACCTGATGACTATGAATCTCTCGGGCACTCTAGCGCCACAACTTGGTATGCTTCCCCAACTCAACATAATGTGAGTTTTCTCATTTCGTAGATTATTTTTGAACAAAAGTATATGAATTTGAAGAATAAATGATAATATCTTATATCGTGCTAATATCTTCTGAAGGGATTTCATGTGGAACAATCTGACTGGCACGATACCAAAAGAAATTGGACGCATTACTGTCGCAACTGCGAAAAACACCCGGCGGAAAACAGAAGAGTCGTCATTCGTTATTCATCCCAAAGAGAGGGAAAGGAAACGATCGGAAAAACCTGACAAAAAAGGGAAAGACAAGGTCATCGCAACCAAGTCCTGGATTCGGGAGTCGGTTACGCAAGGGGAAGGTATTAGCACCCCTCACGTGCATCGTACTCGAAGGGATCCATGCTTGTTGTCTATCTAAGGGTGTGCTTAAACTATCTAATCTAAAGGCTTGTGGGACAAAAAGAAAAGGAAAAGAGACTCGGCAGAGCATCGCCGCTCTGTGCCTACGTACTCCCTCGTGCAATGGGAAATTCAGAGTCAACGTAGTTCGGCTAACTACGGGAGAGAGGGGGGAAGGTTGCTCGCCAAGACATCGCGTCTTGTGCCTACGTACTTTCATCTGGTATGAAAGATCAGAGCAAATGTAGTTCGGGCTAAAAAGAACATCGGTTGGTTCAAAAGTTTTTAGGCCCGAGTAGAGTTAACAATCATTTCTAGCAGTTGGTGTATGCAGCTCGAGCATGGGAGACTTAGGCGTTACCGTTTGCGATAGAACTAAGAGTTAACAACACTCTCTTTCTGAAAATATTTTCCGATTAATCCCGAAGGAAAAAGGTTTGACATTTGTTTTTGTGTTTTTTAGTGAAGTGAATTAATTCGGTTTGTGATCCACGTTACACTAAAGACTATGACATGGAGGTGAATGCGTCGTATATCACCCCCAAATGGGACGTATACTAAACACTCTAGATAAGCGAGAGGATACCCCTCACTCATCATTCCCCATGTAGTTTAAGGCTCGTGGCGTGCAACGTTTATCGCCTTTATTAAATGAGTTAGCATGGTTTTGAGATGGGAAGAGAAGACACACGGAAGGTCTAAGGGAAACTCGGCCCTAACATTGTCATGCAAAGTGATCCTAAGGTTCGGATAAAAAGGGGAAACATCTACCCTAATGTTAGCATACTTGGATTGAGCACCTAATGTCTCTCCTACTCCCATCCTAAACAGAGGGACTAGGAATCCTATGGGGATCATGGCAAAAAGCACAAGAAGAACAAAGGAAGAATCAATCACAAGTAAAGAAATGCAAACATGAAAATGCACATTTAGAATGGTGGGAGGGAGGAAAAAATGTGTGGGGCAGCAACCGCCACAACCGCGTCTCAACCTCAACAGCGATGCAAGATTGATGCAAACATGTGGGGAAAACAAGAGATGAAAGCAAATGAACATGCAAACAAATGATCAATTCAAACCACATACTCAATCATGCAAACAATTGAAAAATGAAAACACATGTCAACAAAATCATGATCGATCAACCACAACCAGTGACAATTATCCAAAACAATTCAATCCTAATGCATCACACTGATCTATGATGATTCGAATCGAACCGATATGCAAACATGCAAGCAAAACAGCAAATATGACATTCTGACACAGTGTTAATCGATTAACACATACTGTTAATCGGTTAACCTGTGTAAAACGAGTGAAAATCTGGAAATTCATAGGTGTTAACCGGTTAACACCCTGAAAACTTTGAAAAATGTGAATATTTGAATTGGTTAATCGGTTAACCATATAGGTTAACCGATTAACACTGCACCAGAAGCTAAAAACAGCAGCAGAAAATCACTTCTAGCATAAAGCAACTTATCCAAGGTTCCAACAGATCAACTTTTCAATTAAGCACGAAATTAACAACAAAAAACAGAGATCCAACAGCATGGAAACAGATTATCACAGTCGATTCACAGATCACATGGATTAAATCAACACAAATTCAATCGAAAATGAATATCCACATGATTAAAGCAAAAAAGCTAAAAACAAATTCAGATCAAACCTTCGAAGCGGAGATTTGCTCCGGAAAATGTTGATCAACTGAATTTGAGCAGATCCAAACAAGATTATCCGGAAAACTTCAAGATCCAAGCCAATTCTTGTTATATGAATGAATATCAAACACTTTAAAGCCAAATTACTCCAAATAAGCACTTCCAACTCAAGCTCCAAAATCAGATCTCAATTTGCACGAAAATTGATTATGAAAATTGATCCAATGATGATGGTAAATGGAAGTTTATACTCAAGAATCCATTGATTCCAATGAAGAATCAATAATTCCAATGAAAAAGAGCTTTGAGTGAGGTTTTGGAAAATGGAGAAGTTGAGAGAATTTTAGAGAATTCAAATCAATTTCTGAAAAATGAATGTGAGAAATGAGAATTGGATGGTGAGGTTTGGAGTGGATCACTTAAATACTCTCTTGGTATGGATCCAAAGCTAGGTTTGGGAATTTATATTGGAAATCAAGGCTTGGAATGTGGAATGGGATTTTGGAGGGAAATCTGAAATTTAAAGGTGTTCTAGATCCTTCCCACATGCAAATTTGAATTCCAAGGTGATCAAAATTGGACCCCAAGTGCAATTGGCTTGCAAAATCATGCACAGGGAAAAATCTGCTATGGTTAACCGATTAACCATATGCGTTAATCGGTTAACGCCTCTAAAACTTTGAATCTGGGCTAATTTCCCTTTGGTTAATCGATTAACCATCTAGGTTAACTGATTAACACCTTCAATTTTTGAATTCTGGCGTCTTTTGGAGGGAAATCTGTCCATTTGCCCTGTTTCAACTGTTTGGAGCTATGTTTAGCTGCTGAACCTCATTTTTGAACGTTATCACTGTGAAAGTACTTGTTATGAGCCTGAGTGCTGATCCTGATCTGAAATTAACCTACAAAACAGAATAAAATTGATCGCTCGACCGCTGGGCAAAATAAATGCCGGAGACACTCGCTGCTTTGATTGCTTGCACCAAAAATGAATTCCGAGCCATAGGAAAACCTCGATCCCCTGTCAAATGAACAATGCTATGCAATGCAAAATGCAATGAAACAAAAGCCAGTAACGAGAAAACCGGTTGGGAAAATTTTGGGGTGCAACAGCTGCCCCTATTCAAACGACTTGGACCTGACTAAATGAAAAGCAAACGGCTTTCAGACAATCAAGGTAAAAGATGGTTGAATACCAAAGAAACCCGGAAATTTTCCAACCGCGGAAATAAACTGCAACACTGATTGGGGAAACGCCTCCGAAAACTGAATACAGACAGCTGCAACGACATCAAGCTGACTGATCACCTGGTAAAGAATACCTGACTAACGGTAGCCAGGAAAAACCACATACTCACATCGTCCAAAGATAGACAAAAATACACCCAATACTCACATCGTCTAAGGATAAACGGAAAGACATCAATATCTGAAATATCTGAAATCCACATCGTCTAACGGTAGACGGAAAGAAATATTCATACTCACATCGTCTAAGGGTAGACGGAAAGACACCAAAATGTTCACATCGTCTAAGGATAGACGGAAAGAAATCCAATACTCACATCGTTTAATGGTAGACAGAAAGACACCCAATACTCACATTGTTTAAGGATAGACGGAAAGACACCAAAACGTTCACATCGTCTAATGATAGACGGAAAGAAATACATAACCGCACTTCAAAACCAATAATCAAATTGCAGAGTTCTTTCATTCATAGGAATTGATGGAAAGAAAATATCTTCAAAGGGCCACATCGTCAATAGGAATTGGCAGAAAGAAAACCATCTTCAAAGAGCCATGTCGTCAATAGGAATTTCCAACAATGAAATCCAAACATGCTTCAAAGAGCCACAACATCAATAGGAATTGACAACACGAAAACCCTCTTAAAACGTCATCTCCTCCAATAAACGGAAAGAAAATCGTGCCCGAACCTCACATCGTCTAAGGGTAGACAGAGAGAAAACCAATACTTACATCGTCTAAGGATAGACGGAAAGACACCAAATACTCACATCGTCTAAGGATAGACGGAAAGACACCAAAACGCTCACATCGTCTAAGGATAGACAGAAAGAAATCCAGTACTCACATCGTCTAATGGTAGACGGAAAGACACCATACTCACATCGTCTAAGGATAGACGGTAAGAAAAACCATATCCAAATCTCACATCGTCTAAGGATAGACGGTAAGAAAAACCTGCTGGGGAAACACGTCGTCAATAGGAATTGGCAGAAAGAAAATCTTCTTGGAGACACACATCGTCAATAGGAATTGACGAAAAGAAAATCTGCTGGGACGTCATCATCAGAGGACTGACGGACAAAGTAGATCTTCTTGGGGACTGCCATTATCGAAGCATAACCGACGTATGATCTGAAACCCGAGTAAACCAACAAGCTGTCTGAACAAAGTCGTTGCATAAATGCCCCTATACTGATCGAAGAGCAATTCAAGTTACCGCGAAAAGCTGACAGAAACTGGCTTATGCTTTGTATGCATATGCGTATGTTTGAATATGGTGTAATGCTCCATACGGAATGGAAATGCTACGCATTTGAGGATGAAATGCAAAGATGATGCAAATATGATAACTACATGCAACAATGCAAATGCAGGCTCGGGCTGCCAGGGAAAGCTGGATGCAACAAAACCGCTCCAGCAAAATAAATGCTGAAGACGAAGCCAACTCCGCTGGGGATAACCGGATGTGCCAAGTAAGATTGGACTTTGCTGGGGAAGACAGGGTGAAATCTTCCTGAACTTTGGGTTGAAGGGTCAAGAGATAGTAACATGACTTCCCGACATTCGTCTTGCACTTGAAGGTTGACTGAACCTGCTCGAATAGCTCTAAGGATATGGAGAGGAACGATTCCTACGCTTCCAATTTCGCCCCAGCCTGTGGGATCTCTGTGGGGATGTTCCTCGAAAGGAAATCTGAAACCTCATAACCCCGATGGTTTGATATGAACTTCCTCAGCATTCTGAATCCTCAAAGAGGTGCTTCATTAGTTGCCCCCTGGACAAGAAATGACTTCTGCGCTCTTAGGGTGGCCTGCCCTAGCCTACAACGACTCTGCCCCTGATTGGCGACTTTACTAGGGATGATACCTATAGCTGTGAGATATCCACCGAATCTTAAACTGATTTCCCCTATTAACTATCTTTTGGCTAGCTGGCTCCCATGCTGTGATCATTTGACATACTGCCCCGGTTCGATGGAGTATTTAGGCATTCGGTATCCTATCCTGATCATACTTTCCACCGTGGAAACTTTCCTGCTGTCAAGCGCTTACTCGCAAGTAAAACAAATTGTTCTGCATAAAAGATACATTAATGCAATGCATATGACAGTTTTGAAATTCCAATCTGTTCACTGGAAAAAATTTGTTGTGACATATGGTATGTGAAATCAAACATCAAAGTGTCAACATTAGTACAATGCTGTAAGAGGAATCCTTTTAGGAGTCAGTTTCGATGCGATCTTTACCAAAGTATGCTTTCGAAACAAACCTGCTTCAATTAGGACTTTTTCGGGTTGTAACGTGGTTAGGTTCACGGTTTAAGAAAGAAAGGATAAAGACTCAAAATTTATTTTAACCCACCCATTCTCCGTGATATTCTCCAATCCTATATTCAGCTAATTCGACACTAGCGCTCACCTTCCAAAGGTTGAAGGACAAGAGTGATGGCTCAGGAAACCACAAGTTTTTGGATTGTCAGTCACTTGCTTTTTCGTCTTTGGTGCCTGAATCACACGACTTGTTTTTCATCATCATTCTTTTTCCTGATTTACATTTCCCTATTTTTTCCTGGACTGACTCTTTTGATCTTATTTTGATTTCAAAGTCCAGCGGGATGCCTTCATTTTTGCCTAAGTCACTTTTTCAAGATTCGACTTAGCGATTGTGACACCGGCTTGTGTGACTTGTTAAAGGGATTGTGACCGTTTCACTCCTTGGTCGACAAGGGATAACCACTGAGGTTCTTTAGGCACGACCTATACAGGTGTGATTGATCCTCGAACGAGGATACTCCTTTGGCAAACTGGACGCTTGGTCAAATCAACTGACACCTACCCTGCCCCAGGTTAAGATTGAGGGTTTTTCGTTTTCCGAAAGAAACTCCTACAACTAGGCTCGAAGGGGTTGACAAGGGATTATCATCCTTATATCTCCGGTGTTTAGGAATTTGAAACAATGCATGTACATCATCAGCAGGTTTTATATTCGAAAGCATGCATTTGGAAGCTTGCGCGTCTTTCAATTTCGTCATCCTCCCCGGATTCCGTTTAAACAAGCATATGACATCTGTAAAAAGCAATTGGTGAACACGAATGGATTAAATCAAAACATGCATATTCATTTCATTAATATCAATTGAAAACAACAAGTTTTACAAATGAGATTGCACTTTAACAGAAAAGAAATTACAAACGTAAAGGAACAACAGGATAAAATGAAAATTTCCAGCTTCCGGGAACTGGGCTTTCACACTGATTAGCAACTAAGGGACGCGACCCCTGAAGTCTTCAAACTCAATCAGAAGACCGATGTACGACCAAATTTCCTCCTGGAAAGGATATGCCCCTTCGGTCCATCAATTGTTGTACCCTGGCTTGAAAAGCCTCGCAATCTTCAGTAGAATGCCGTATGGATCCTCCATGATATCCACATTGGGCCCTAGGATCATACCCGGGAGGGTAAGGTTCTGGCACCGGTTTGAGAGCTTTGGGCTCCACCAAAGAGTTCCGAACTAGGTGCGGCAGCAACTGACTGTACGACATAGGTGTCGCGGTGAAATTTGGATATCAAACTATTAATTAGTTTGAATCTTTAATTCAATTTGCAACCGATCTTTGATTTGTCCAAAGGAAGGGATAAATATCGAAATTCCCACAATGCAATGCAAATGCAAGGTTAGAGAGTTTTAGGTTCGGGGGTTGGTTAAACTTAGGGAAGGTGCTAGCATCCTAAGTTTCTGTAGTACTCTACAGGAACCTCTTGTTTTATATTTGTTTATTGCTAAGTGTTTATCTGCTTAAGGTAAAAAGACCTAGGGGTTTATTTCTAAGTATACTCGATAAGATGTCGCATTTTATGCCTACATATCCTTACGGGAGTGGAATCAGAGTATTTGTAGTTCCCCTAAAGGGTTTGAGGAGTTCTTTGATTGTGGTCAAAGTTCCTACGGGTTTAGGGTAGTTGATTGATTGATTTTAGGAGAAAAGGTGTGTTATCATTTTAAGGGAGATTTAACCGCCACGAATTGTAGGAAAATAGTCTTTGCATCGTCTTAAGAGAAGAGCTCAAGTACTCGGATATAGATCGACGATGTACGCCTCTATCTCTCTTAAGGCAAAGTCCATACGGTATTGCTTGTATTGTTGTGGGGTGGAGATTCTATCTCCCTTAAGATGATTTGGCATCTTTCTCTAATGTGTTTGAATATTTGTTGTTTTTGAGTTGATTGTTTGTATTTGTCTAAGTTGTAAAGATAAAGGTCCTTCCTATGGGGTAGGATCTAACTTAGAAAGATCAACTTGAATGGGATCAAGGATCAAGAGGGAGTATGATGCAAATGATGTGCACTACACACAATTGTTGAATCATGTGTAGGGGTTTTTTTTGGACGGAATGCGATGCGAAAATATAAATACGATAATGTAAATTGCTCGTAAAATAAATTGCGGAAATGATAAAGCATACACATACGCATGAAAGCGCTGAAGTGTGTGAGAGTGAATTGTGTATGTGAATGCGTGGAAGCGCGGGCGATTGATTTGATTAATGGGATGTTGATTTAAGCTGTAGGATTGATTTTGATTATCTTAAGAAAACGTTTGAATTGGTGAGGTTGATTTTACAAAATATTGTATTAATTTTTTGTGAATCGATTTTATTAGTTTTAAATAAAGGTTTGCTATTAAAGGTGGATTTAAATTTTAAATTAGTAATTTAGCTAAAAGGGGATCTAGAAGGGTTAATCTTAAAGAGGAATTGTTTATTTTAATAAAAGGTTGTTTTAGATTAATTATGCAGATAAGTTTATATTTTATAAAAAAGAGTTTGTTATAAAAGATAATTAGTCCAATTATGGTGTAAATTATTTTAATTAAGAGGGTTTCTTATAAAACAAGATTTACTATCAGTTTATTATAATAATGTTTTTTTTTTATTTAACAAATGAATACAAATTTATTTATTAAGTAAAATAGTTTTAATATTATAAATTATTTTTAAAAGGAAAAAAAGAATTGAGTTGTTAGTTAAAAAGTTAATTAAATTAATAAAGGAAAAGAATAATTAAAGGTTAATTTAAAAACATTAGTTAATTTTATAAAAGGTTGATTGATTTTAATGATTAATTAAAAATTGATTAGTGGTTAACTGGTTGTTAGTGGGAGGCGGATGGATTCGGTGGGCTAAGGGCAGCGCAGGTGTACCGTGCGGACTTAAACGTGGACCGCGTGATAAAGGGGTCAGCAGAATAAGTGGTGATGTGTGTGATGGTACACGGCAACTACCGTGGGTGCGCAGTACAGGATTACATATATCAATTTACAAATTAAAACCCTAAAAACATTTCTTCCGCCGATGACCCTCCCCATCTTCTTCTTCAATCTGCCGTCTCCGATCCCCTTCTCCCTCGATTTCTCTTCCTTTCTTCTCTGTCTTCATCGTTCTCTCGGCATTCTTCTTCTTCTGATTCTCAAATTTCTCACCAAACCTATCAAAACCCTGCAAAAACAAACATCAATTCTGAATTAGAAATCAATTGAGGAACGCATTATCCACGATGAGAAAATGAAGTGCTCGACGATGTCGACTCTCCGGCGATTTCACGGTGGCTTCACGGGGTTCTGACGGTGGAAGTGATGGCTTCGAAGGTTTCGACGGTTACGGGGATTTACGGATGATGCGAGGGTTCCATGATGGGGTTCCGGCGATGGAGATAAGTATCACTCTTCCTGTTCTTGCGATTTGATTTCTAGGGTTTTGGCGATTGGGATTATTGTGTGATTTTGCGTGTATCTGTGTATCGTGAAAAAATAGCTCTCTCTGTGAATGAAATCCCCCTTCTTTTTATAGTTGCTAAGAACGAAACATGATAAAAAATTTCCTTTTCAGGTTCAAATCTGTCTGAAGCATGTTTGCCCGGTTTTGGAAAGAAAGTGATGGCCATGACCCTTTTACTTTGCTGCCCTCGGTTAGTTTCCATGTTCAACTTGATTGTGTTTGGAAATATTTGAAAATCAAAGCTTGCTGATTTATCTTTTGATGACTCTTGATCTTCTCCTCTAAATATTCCTTTCTTGTCTTGGAAACAGGTATTGATTGGGAGTTAAGTTGTTGCTTGGTCTTAGAAGATGCATTTGATGAGTTCCTTAGATCAGTCAACAGAGTTGCAAAGGGTACTCATCTTCATAATCATTCACAATCATTGAACAGTGGATACGGTCTACTTCAAGAACTCTTATTTGTGGTGATTGGTGATGCACATTCTATCAATTTCAATTTCATGATACAATACATTTCCAGTCATCCAAAGTTCAAAGGCCTGAGTCTAATTAGCCGCTACATTCTTGTATGGACGGGAAAGGCCAACGAATAAATTCCTACAAGTGAAAAATGGATAAGCACCAACATCTCTTGCAAACACTCATGTTTAATTTCATCTCCACAGGCTCTCCACGAGTAACTCATTGGTGTTGCTGCCGTTTCCAACAAAGTCTCTGAAGCTTCAGCTCCGTAAAGTTCAGGCCGAATTTCTTCAGCAATAACAATAACAGAACCTTTGTTAGCAAACCAGATGAATGTCTCCTGAGCATCCTCTCCAGAATAGTGACCTTGAATGCAACTTCGAGTGGGTATTGTCTTCACCTTTTCTCTTAATCCATTTGTGCTCTGATTTTCGCCCCTAATGCAATCGTGTGATTCCATGTTTCTTGACTTTGCTTTTCTGGATTTAGGGCTTTATTTCCTTGTTGTTCGTTGACTCATTTTTGTTTCAATATATTTGCATTATCTTGACGAGAGCAGTTGGGTAGTAAGGTTTATATTGTTTCTGTTTTCTGGAGTTCTCTGGTCCTTTGATTTGGTTTTGCTATTAAAGAATCCAAGTTCGGATTTAGATCAGGGGTTAGAGATAAAGGGGGTTAATGTTTATGGTTTTGGAGTCGAAATGGATTTACGTCTGATAATGCCTCTGTTCTGTGGATTTCCTGAGTGCTTTGGTTTGTTGCAGGATTATTTCACATGTGATTGCCTTTGGACTTACTTAATTGTTCCTCTTTTACAGGCACATGTCTATCGTGGTACTGGTTCAGATGTCTGAGCGTGTTCTCAACTCTGAGTGGTGATTAGCATACAGATTATGCAGCAACCTTGTTTTGATTCAGCTGTAGTTGTGAAGTTGACAGGGTCTTGTATTGTCGCCACAGGTTTAGTCCCAGATTAGAGGTGGATGGAGCTGGTACTGTAATTTCGTGATGTTATTGCAGTTGAATTGATGCATGGTTGTTCTTTGTGTATTGAGAACTTAGGCATTTTTCTTCTTCTTAGAACAAATGCAGGTTGCTGAAATTTGAATACCGCAGATTACCGTATCCGGTGATGATATGGTTTTGTGCTCGCCTGCTTCCAGACATTTGAGGGAAGGAAAAGCACTCGAATCTAAAGATGGTAAAGCACCACCTTATCTTTGTAATGTCGTTGACTTAAACCATAAACCTTGAGTTTGGAACTTTGGTTTCGTGTTCTAACCAAATGACGAATGGCCTTGGCAGGTGTATGAACATATATTCGAGAAGCAAAACCCCACAACACAACATTGTTGAAGCCAAAACGAGGAGATATGAATGTGAGCGAAAGAAATCTTGCTTTGGTTGCTGGAAGCTCTAAAAAGGGGTACTGACACTTGCTGCAGCTTTCAGGTAAATGTTGATTTTCAATTCTGGGTTTAGCGTGCTCGAATTTGTATTAAGCATGTCGTATTGTGCTTGTTGTAGGTGTCACTTTGGCCGAGTGTTTCAAACATGGTTGCTGCAACGGGAAGAGTGTGGTGCCAACAAATGCCGGTACCTGGGGAACGTTGGTAGCACACTAATGGCGGTCTGGATGGCTTGCGCATCAGAGTTCGAGCAAGCGCTGTTTTTATGTTACCGCGGGTAAGATATTCTCTGTGAGCAAATTAGGACTTCTGCAATGTACTTCCTATAGCCTCTTGATAAATTTGGCTTTGGCTTGATACTCCCGTCTTAAATTCGTAGGTCGGTCGGACTTCTATTACTACAGTTCCGCCCTGTAATGGTCATTCATGATTTGAGGATGGATCATTTGAATCCATACTAAGATGTTCTGATGGGGGCCTTGTCTCGCTAAGGCCTCATGCCTATCACTTAGATGTAGTAAGTATAACTGCCAAAGCCTTTTAGTGTCAAAATGTGAACATGTCGGTCTTGCTGAACATTCCTTCTTTTGATGAGGATAGGTTAGAACAAGTCCCATGTTTTTTTCAGCATGTTTGGTTAATATTGATGGATGATCTTGTTTTGCAACAGGTAATTATCTTTAAATGCGTGCTGTTGGCTTTTATTATTTCCGCAGGAATTTCCAAGAGTGTCGCGGAATTGAACTGGGTCCGAGATATAACAATGAGCAGAGGTAGCCTTGATTACTTCTTACTCTCTTATGGATTTGCTCACAATGCTAACTCTGCTAAAACATAGGTAGACTGCTGGTATTTTTTACCGAAGTCGACGGTGTAGAAGCTAAAGCTTTGAGGTGACAGAGTAGTGCAGAAGGTTTCATCGTGATGATTACGCGACATGGTGTGTTGTCCGCTTCCTTGAATTAGAGTTATGAATCGTCGTTAGTTACGTTGAGATTCCTCACGAACTTGGTTGCAACAATGTCGGCAGAAGCTCTAAAGATGTTATTAGAAAAACAAAAGCAACTAAATTGTGATATCGCAGCTTAGGACCCAATGTCATTGTGAAGATTCGAATAGGTTGTATGGCCTTAGACTATCAATTATACGGTGGCAACCATTAGGAGATTTTCTTTTCAAATAAATTAATATGGGAATGTAACATTTCAAACTACTTGTTGCTCTTTAAATTAATGAATTGCTTTACACTTCCACTCTTCTATGTATTATGGAGTTAATCATACGACTTGCATGGTCCTTGAATAAATGGGGATCAATTGAATTTGTCCTTGGTTCGGCAGACTTGATATTACCATCTTGGATTCTTTCCTAAAAACACATCATAACTTCCAGGACTTTAATGTAAGAACTTGGATTGCCCTATGGCAACAACCGGGGCCTAAGACTATTCCAATGAACACTGAACCAATATCATAGCCAACTAACTTGTATTCACAATCCTAATTTCAAACCTTTCGTCGTGAATGAATTCAAGGAAATTGATGACATTGTAGGTTTCCATCGATTCGTATGGATGATCTCGAGTTTATCACCAGCTTGTATTATTAATGAGGAGACTTTCAATTGGATCCACCGAGGCCCCCTTAATTCAACGAGTAAAATAAGAGTAACACCTTAAGGAATCTTGAGATTTTGCATTGAGGTTTCTGAGGAATCAATGAGGTAAACAAGCAGCGGGGAACTTTAGGACCAAAAACAAACCACTGGGTATGCCTTGAAATACATAACTGGGAGAATGAAGGATAAGTCTTGCCTGAATTTCACACGTACCTGCACGAGCTGGTTAGTGATGATAAGCATGCATACCAAACATAAAGATAAACACACAGAAGAAAGCAACAACTAGTGGAAATCTTAGGGTCAAAAATTAGGGTGTGACAGATGCCCCTATTTAAGTTACTTCTATCCGGAGATATGGGGATTGAAATCTCCGTCTCGACGAGATAGGAGGGACTTAAATACAAACATTGCACGAATTTTTGGCCCTAAGGAGCCACCGAATGCAAATGATATGCGATGATATGAAAATGCAAGGCAGCGGATCCTGTGAAGACACGATGCCACAGGGGGAAAACTAGACACGACACACAGGAAAGGCCGGCCCAAAAAACGAGACTCCACGGGGGAAGATTGACAATCACAAGGGATCCGTAAATACCTTGCGAAGAACTTGTGGGAGAATCCATTGGAAGAGCCGACCGTATAGGCCAAATGTAATGATTTCAAGATATCAGCTGGAGAAGTCTACTGTCGAGACTTGTAACTTTAATTGAGAATACTTTTGCCAAAGTACATACTATTAAATTTTGTAAGGAATCTACTATCAAGATTCTATGTTGAAGTTTGGAGAAATACTTCTGTCGAAGTCTTCTGGAAATCTGCTGTCGAGACTACCCAGGTAATAAAATAGAAATACCTACTGACGAGGTCTTCTGGAAATCTGCTGCTGAGATTAGCCAGGGAATGAAATAGAAATACCTACTGTCGAGATCTTCTGGTAATCTACTGCCGAGATTATCCAGGAAAAGAGATGTCTTTGAATAAATGTTCGAAAGGATGTATAACCTCCCCGAGCGTCATGATATGGGAATCATGAGCTGGTCTCAGTCTCTGATGTAGGACCTCTCCGAGCGTCATGATATGGGAATCATGAGCTGGTCTTAGTCTCTAATGTAGGACCTCCTCAAGCGTCATGATATGGGAATCATGAGCTGGTCTCAGTCTCTGATCTAGGACCTCCCCGAGCGTCATGATATGGGAATCATGAGTTGGTCTCAGTCTCTGATGTAGGACCTCCCCGAGCGTCATGATATGGGAATCATGAGCTGGTCTCAGTCTCTGATGTAGAACCTCCCCGAGCGTCATGATATGGGAATCATGAGCTGGTCTCAGTCTCTGCCCGAAATGATGAAAACTCGTGAGAGCATCTTCACAGGGGGTTGTAGATGTTGATGTAGATGTTGTAGAACTTCTTGGCTGTGAGCCATAATGTATTGTAAACTGTTGAACCTCTTGGCTGTGAGCCATAATATGTTGCAGGCTATAGAATTTTGTAGATTGTATTTGTAGAAGTAACTTGTAATGTATTGGAGATTGGAAAACTTCACCGAGGATCTTCAGGAGAGATGCGAGCCGGTTGAATTATAAAGTTTGTCTTATCAAATAAAGAGAGACTAATGTGATAAACTTCCTCGACTTCTCTGGGGGGATGTCGCTTGATGGAAATAAACTTGTGTGATGAATTCGCTGGGGAATACATTCCTGAGGAGCATCCTAGCTGTTTGCAAAATGTGTGAATTCTCAAATAAAGAGAAATATCTGTAAGGTTTTCCATTTACCAAGTCGATAATCACTGGGGATGGACAAACTGTCTTGTGGAGATTGTCATTTGTCGTTTTGAATAAGATCTGATCAAAACGAGTTGCTCAAATAAAGAGATTGCTTATAGAATTGTTGAGACAGTCGTGTAATATTGTTGGAGAAAAATCCATCTTCAATAGTTATCTTCATAAAGAAAACCCTTTCTTGGGGAGCCAAGTGCAAAATAAATGCACACTTGATCCCAGATTCAAAAGTTGGAGATATCCACAATGTGTTTGTCAAGGACCGAAGTTTCATTCAGGAAATGACTGAAGAGAAACTGTCAAGTAAGACTCGACCATCGAGGTATGAACTCAAATGGGACTTTTAACTGAAGCAACCTTCTTCCACGAGGGTCGAACTCTGTGGGGAAATGGAAGTATTGTGCTCTTTCTGCCTAGGGCTGACAACTCTACTTGGAAGGGGAAGACGCGCCCAACCACTTGGGGATAAACACAACCGAAGAGACAAAACAAACAAACTTAAAGATGCAAAATGCATATGCCATGCTATCTATCTATATGCTATACGTATGCTAACAAAACAAACAACAAGAGGCCACTGGAGGTGAAACATCTTAGGGCAAACATCCGACCAATCCTCGAAGATAGGAGTACCACTGTGGATAGGTGGAGAACCGGATATGGGATCACAATCCTGCTTCAGGGCTTCAAAAACCTCTCTTGGGGAATGGAGAACATTCCACTTGGGGATGTAACATCTTGATCTAAAATCGAAAAAAATATCGAGATGAATCATAGTTGTCTTGTTGAAGATGAGGATAAAGATCTACTAGGAGTGGATCAAACTCAGAACTGGAGAAACTTCATGGAATAAGATAAATATCTGCTTCACTAGAGAGACCAGAGTTAACAAAGTTGTTGAATATTTTGGAGTCGAAACTTCGATGGGGATGCAATAAACGCTCGCCTCACTGGGGAAGATCGACGCTTGTAAATGATCCACTGGGGAGTAAAGTACGTCCACTTTACTGGGAAGGTGAAGTTGGAGAAGATTCACTGAGGATTAAAAACGTCATCCACTTCATTGGGGAAGTGAAGTTAAATAGATCACTGAGCGTTCTGCATCTAAAAGCTTCATCGAAGAATGTCATGACCACCTGGAGTAAAAATACCGGGGACATGAAGAATGTTGTGAAATTACTGAAAAATTGTACTGAAGACTGCGTGGTAGTCGCCATTTTGAACAATAGTTTGTTGCACATGGATAAGATAATCTTTACTTATCAGATGCCCCAAGTCGTGTGGTTATGTGAAGAAGTCGTTCCAAGAGGATTTTACAGAAAACATGGCGTCCCAAATGCCCCGTGTTTTCAAACTCTTGTAGAGATTCGTCGAATCTCGACGTAACTGGCTCTGATTGACGATAGTATGTATAACCGGGTCTTCGAAAATAACTCTTCAGGAAAATTTGAACTTGCATAGAACAAACCACTTAGAAACATAGTTGCCCCTATCTAGCAGGATCTTCAAGTCCCAATAGAACAAACTTAATATTGACGCTCGCATGCAAAACTTTCTATGACCTCGGCAAAGATCAACAGGTATGAAATGTTAATTCTGAAACCGTTAATGCAACATATATGTTTGTCTTGAAGTTTTGAAGAGAGATATCCCAATAACTGGTGACCGAAATCACTAGCTAGGATATAAATTAATTTTTATAAAGCCAACGAAAATCGAGCATAACTCAATAAGAGTCAGGAAACGTTATCTCACCGAGTATGCTTTCGAAGTAAACCTTACTTCAATTAGGACTTTAGAAGGTTGTATCAGTTTAGTTTACGATTTGTAAAACAAAGGTATAAAGGGTTAAAGTATGTTTGTACCCACCTATTTTTTTGAAAAATGTTCACTTTTTGAAAAGTTTTAAGTGTTCAATCGAGCTGACTGAAAAATTTCTGCCCCAGGTTCAAAATGAGGTTGGAAAGGGTTAAAAAGGATTTAAATTCCTTATGTCTCTGGTGTTTAGGAGGTTTGAAGCAATGCCTTACATCATCAGCAGGTTTTATTCAAAAGCATACATCAGGAGACCTGCATTTTACTTCGTCATCCTCCTTCTAATTCTTCACCAAAGTGAGAGAAAAAATTGGGTAAAAGTTGGCATTATAAAATTATGAAGAAAATTTTTAAGAGTGAACACGAATGGATTTCTTCAAGACAAACACTTATTGCACTACGTTATTCAAAATAACATGTTCTTACATACCAATTATGCTTTTAATCAAAGAAATGAAACACATAAGAAAATGCAATAAACAGGTGATCAGCATAGCGGTGTTCCATTCACAACTGGGCTTTCTCTTTTGAAGGTTAGCACTTCATCATCAATCATTTCTTGGACTTTCTCCTGAAAAACTTTGCACTCTTCAATCGAATGCCCCAACACTCCATCATGAAATTCACAGCTGGTGTTCGAGTTGAACCACGGTGGATGAGACTTCATGATTCTAGTCTTTCTAGGTGTCATCACTGAGTTTCGGATGAAATAAGACCATAGCTGACTGTAAGTCAAAGGGATGAGATCAAACCAACGAGTTTCTTCTTTCGGAGTACTCTGAGGTATCTTCTGATTCTGAAACTGTCTTCGAACCCTTCAATTCTGATGTTGATCTGGAGATGTCAACCTTCGCTTATGAGGTAGTCGCTGCTTGCGCCGAGCAGTCGCTTCATACTGATGTTGAGGATAAGGTACTGGAACCGGATCTGACAGGATTTGAGAGGGGTCTCAAACTGCATTAACATCAACGCTTCTTCCCTCTAGGGAATCATCAACTGAAATTTCTTCATTAGCTTGGCCATTCAAGTTATCCTGCATTCTTCCACTTTTGAGTGCATTCTCGATGTTTACTCCGACTTCTACAATTTTGGGGAAATCCAATGGCATAACGCCCACCATCCTATCATAATAAGAGCCTAACAATGTTCTTAGAAACATATTGCTTAATTCTTTCTCTTGGAGTGGTGGATGAATTTGGGCTGCCAATTCTTTCCATCGTTGCGCGTATTCCCTGAAAGATTCATTGTCATGCTTACTCATACTCATTAGTTGATCACTGTCTGGAGCGATGTCCAAATTATAATTGTATTGCTTCACGAAAGCATTGGCTAAGATTCTCCAAGATTGAATACAGTTCCTCTGTAGCTTCATATACCATATCAAGGATGCCCCGATAAGCTTTCTTGAAAGCAGTGCATCATCAATTCGTCATTGTCAACATAAGCGGCCATCTTTCGACAAAACATTGTCAAATGGTATCTTCGACAACTAACACCTTTGTAAACTTCAAAGACAGACATCTTGAACTTTGGAGGAATGATTACACCTGGAACTAAACACAGGTTACGAGCATCAAGATCAGATGCATTAGCTTCTTTCACTATTTTCAATTGCTCTTTAAAATCACGAAATTCTTTCTCCATTGCTATGAATCCAGGATCATCCCCTTTCATCTTAGCATGAAAATTCGAAGGATTCGACATACATGGCGGAAACTGAGAATCTCTTCCATCACCTTGAACAACCAAGTTATCTTGCACAGGCTGAGGTTGTGTAGAAACATCCACTTGCTGAACATTGTCGTCAGAGGGAAGATCAAACAACGAATTAGTCATAATTCTGAAACCGGTCAAAGGATCCATATCTCGTTTTCTTTACTATCTTTTAGTAGATACTTTAAGCTTGATCAGATGGTCGAGATGTCAGCTGACAGACAAAGACAGAAGACCGGATGAGCCACAGAAGAGGAGAGACACATGCATATGCCAAAATGCTAAATGCAGGATGCAGAATGCAGAGAAATGAAAAGTTTCATGGAACTCAAGTTTTTATGAACGTTACAGAATACCAAAGAAAATTCATTTATTTTTTTTATATCGGATTACGTATAAACATTCTTATAAGAGTCCTGACATAATAGCTAAATAAAAGCTAAATAAAGTCCTAAGGAAGTCCTTCATCGTGCTTGTTGATATACTTCTCTAACTGGATCTTCTTGAGGATAAGTTGTCCAGGATCGACTTCTAAGGAGTGGTGTGATAGAGGAAAATAAATCCTCTATCTCTCTTCTTTTCTTGTTGGAAGGTAAGGAAGATAACCCTTGTTTACTTGGATCTTCAATGTTGATTAAAGTCGTTTGAACTTCATTTGATCTTCAATAATAAAGGAAGCTTTTTGTATTTGTCTTTTGAGTTTTCTTCAATCTGAGCTCCTACTTCCTTAGGCCATCCAAGTTAGGACTCTTAAAAGAATATTTCAAAACATTTTTCTTTTGTAATCCATATTAGTTTTGTAATGTTTATAAATAAACTAGGAATTCCATGAAACCTAATTCAATATGATGCTTTATGGATGCAACAAACACAAGTAAGCACATAAGGACACAAGGGTAAACAAACAAGAGGGACCCTAGGTTTGCAACGAGCATGGAGCAAAGGTATACCCATTCCCAAACGATAAGGACTAAAGGTTGATTGTACCTGCAGAACAAGGTTCTAAGAAGGTTCCCAAAGTCATTAGCCCATCTTTCGGATATTATCAACTTCCCAAGTACTCGGTGGTTAATAGTATTCTCAAGAGAACTTCTTTTGAGTGTAGCATCGCTTAGCACTATTTCGAGGGGTACCCCCTCATAGCTACACATTACATCCTAATAAAGGCCAAAGTGGGGTTAAGGTAACTACGGTCCTCAATATCATAAGCTCCAACATCGAATATAGTGCATGTTTTCACGATTAAAAATGCGTTCAACAATACAACTTTCGAGAGGGCCTCAATTGAGTGTGATTTTCAAGTCAACTTGGTCGGGATTCCACCCCCTATAAGCCTCTTTGAACATATCACTATCCTATCTTAAGTTCACTCAAGTCCGGGTGTAGGACTTTGTCTCACCACTCAAGAGTATCAACCCAAAGGCAATAAGCAAGTAAACAATTATACAAATAACAAATATAAAGCAAAACAAGTAAAAACAAGATAGGGAAACCCACTGAGGTGTCCCCAGTGAAGTCGCCATTTCCTGTCGCAGTGAAATTTAGATATCAAACTATTAATTAGTTTGAATCTTTAATTCAATTTGCAACCGATCTTTGATTTGTCCAAAGGAAGGGATAAATATCGAAATTCCCACAATGCAATGCAAATGCAAGGTTAGAGAGTTTTAGATTCGGGGGTTGGTTAAACTTAGGGAAGGTGCTAGTATCCTAAGTTTCTGTAGTACTCTACAGGAACCTCTTGTTTTATATTTGTTTATTGCTAAGTGTTTATCTGCTTAAGGTAAAAAGACCTAGGGGTTTCTTTCTAAGTATACTCGATAAGATGTCGCATCTTATGCCTACACATCCTTACGGGAGTGGAATCAGAGTATTTGTAGTTCCCCTAAAGGGTTTGAGGAGTTCTTTGACTATGGTCAAAGTTCCTACGGGTTTAGGGTAGTTGATTGATTGATTTTAGGAGAAAAGGTGAGTTATCATTTTAAGGGAGATTTAACCGCCACGAATTGTAGGAAAATAGTCTTTGCATCGTGTCGCGGTGAAATTTGGATACCAAACTATTGATTAGTTTGAATCTTATTCATTTGCAACCGAACTTTGATTTGTCCAAAGGAAGGGATAAAGATAGAAATTCCCACAATGTAATGCAAATGCAAGGTTTAGAGAGTTTAGGTTCGGGGGTTGGTTAAACTTAGGGAAGGTGCTAGCATCCTAAGTTTCTGTAGTACTCTACAGGAACCTCTTATTTTATGTTGTTTATTGCTAAGGTTTATCTGCTTAATGGTTTAAAAGATCTAGAGGGCTTATTTCTAAGTATACTCGATAAGATATTGCATCTTATGCCTACATATCCTTACGGGAGTGGAATCAGAGTATCTGTAGTTCCCCTAAAGGGTTAGAGGAGTTCTTTGACTGTGGTCAAAGTTCCTACGGGTTTAGGGTAGTTGTTTGATTGAGTTTAGGAGAAGAGATGCTTTATCATTTTAAGGGAGATGTAACCGCCACAAGTGTAAGAAATTGTATTGTTGTGGGCTGGAGATTCTATCTCGCTTAAGATGATTGACATCTTTCTCTAATGTGTTTGAATAGGTTGTATTGTGTTGTATTGTTTTCCTATGTTGTAAAATAAAGAATAGTCCTTCCTATGGGGTAGGATCTATCCTAGGAGATCGACTTGAATGGGATCAAGGATCAAGGGGAGGATGATGCAAATGTGAATGCATACGCACGATTGTTGGGATCATGCGCAGATTCTTCCTTTGGACGCAATGTGATGCAGAATGTAAATATGATGATGTAAATTACTGTAAGATAAATTGCAAGGAAAGTAAAGGGAAAATAAGTAAACATACACATACGCATGAAAGCGCTGAAGTGTGTGAGAGTGAATGTGTCGTGAGGTGCACGATTAGATTAAGTTTTACGATGTTGGTTTATTTTAGTCAAGATTAATTTTAAGGGAGGAGTTGAATTGGTTTGTAAGGTTAATTAATTTGGTGAGGTTGATTTTATAGTTGAATTATATGAAATGGTGTGGTTAATTGCTTTTAAGAAATGACTGATTTTTCAAAAAAAGGTTATATTAGTTTTATTAGTTTTGATAAAAGGTTTTGGGTGAGGAATTAAATAAGTTCTGGTGATTGATTTTAAATAGAATAGGACAAGAGGTTTTATTAGTAAAATTGAGTTTAATTAAGTGATTCTAGATAGAAATGATTTTAAATAAGTAAATACTTATTAAATTAATTTATTAAATCAATTTAAATAGAAGAGTATTTATTATTATTATTGAAATTCAAGTTATTTAGAAAAAATAGGTTTTGGTGAATAAATACAAAAAAGTTTTTTTTTTCAATGGATATATAGTTTTTGAATTAAAAGAGATAGACTTTTGAACAAATTATATTATTAATAAAATGTTATTAAGTTGATGTAGTAGAATTAATTAATAATAATAAGTTAATAAAATAAAAAATATTAAGTAGATAAACTAAATGGAATGGGTTTTTATAAATTGATTTTAGATAAAAGTTGATTAAAGAATTAATTAATTGATAGATTAATTAGATTGGTATGAAAGGATTAAATTAAACAACTGGTTAATTAAAACGGTTATTGGATTAATTAGATTAGATTAATTAGCAGATTAAATGGTTTAACGAGGTTAATGGATGGTTAAGGGCGGATTAAGGAAGCGAATGGATTCGTGTGTGGGTGGTCCGTGAAGGTGTATCGTGTAAGTGCGTTTGTGACCGTGTGATGATGATTTGGCGAAATATGTGGTGATCGTGTGAGGTACACCATAGTTACGGTGTGTGTGCGTGCAAATTACAATGATTTAAAAAAATCTGGAAAAATCTAAACCTAATCCCTCTTCCCTTTCCCCCCACCGCCGATAGCTCTCTTTCCTCTCTTTGAATCTCTCTTTCTCCCTCTATCTCCTTCGTTTTCTGCTTGTTGGATTCTCCTCTTTCTCCTTCGACCTCTGCTTTTCGGATTTCTTCTTCGAGATCTCCTCTTCCAAATCTACAGAACAACAAAAGTTAGTCAAACGTCAAATGTCCAGACAAAACCAGACTTACGGTGTATGTATGGGGTTAGGGTCTTCTCCATGATGGCAAACGTCTCTTAACGCGAACGGAGGTTGGCGACTCCTGGAAACGGCGGAGGCTGTCGATTTCCGGCGAGGCGACGCAAAAAGATAAGCCTCTCTCACTTTCTCTTTTTTGTGATGTTAGGTTTTTTCGAGATTCTGGTGGATTCTGAATTTTTTTTCTCTGAATCCCCAATCTTCTTCTTTTTATAGGCACTGAAGCTTTGATATCACAATGAATGCTGACTTCATTCTGTTGATCCTTATTTAGGAAAGAATTGATGGTTGTTCAATTTGCAAGAAAACATGCCATTCCTGATTTTGGCAAGGGCTTTAAGGTTCGTCTGATTGTGTAATTGTCATAGAGAAACTTCTATTTTCGTCAAAACCTGCTTGATTATGTTGGTAGTAATTGATTTGTATTGAGTGAGTACTGACATTGTTGATTTTAGCAATTATTAACCATAACTCCTTGATTTATTCTGATTTTTCCTTTGTTTCAGAATCAAATCATGTGACCTATGCTGTAAGTGAGGATCCTGTCACAATTTTGTCAAGACTGCAATAGCGACGAAAGATGCGGGGTCGGAGAAACGGGGAGTTTGTCAGGCCACAGCATATCATCCTCTCTCATAAAGTTTCTCCTTTAACTGACTCGATTCAACTAGAAACTCTTGGATTCTGCTTTGGGACAACTGAACCTCATTCGAAGCCTGCGAAAGTCCAGCTTCTACTTTTCCAGCAATGTCCAATTTCTTATTTAGTTCAGTACTCTCAGCCAAGAGGTTTAATCTTTGAATCTCTAATGCATCGACATCGTTTTCAAGTTCAAATTCATTTTCTCTGCTTCTTCTAACTTGTTCAGTACTGCTAGGTGTTTTGAACTTAGTTCCTCCTTCTCTTCATGTGTAATTATCAACTTCTGATTTAATTCAGCGACTTCCTTGTGCGCCATTTCAAGTTCTTGCTTTAATTCATCATTTATCTTCATTTTGCAGTTGTCCATTTTTGCTGTCTCTTTCCTTTGAGGAATAATTTGAATCCGAGCCAGAGCTATATGAAGAACTTCCCTTTTCTCGCTTGCCCTTGATCCTTTTCTTTAGCTCGCCTGTCAAATGATCATACTGTGTATAAAGCGATTGGCATTGGTCGGGGAAATCCTCAGTCAGTTCAGCAAGTTGTCCCCTCTTCAAATTTTCTGCTGGGGTACCATCCTCTTTAATGTTGTCGTCATCTTTAATAAGTTCAATAGCTTTTTCACTTTGTCTTCAAATTCTGTTTTAGCATGTCACTGCGTATAATTTCGTATTTTCAGGAGGTTGAGGAAGCGTGGCCGCCGCAGAATTAGAATGGAACAGGGAGTCTTGGTATTCCAAACGATGTGGTATGAAGCTTAACTTTCAAACACGGGAATCCATTAAAATAAACCAAGTGAATTAATCGAAATGCCTTTGTCTTTTGCAGCGGTATAAATACCGACAATGGAGCATAAGCTGCGGTTGAATTGATACGGGTTAAAACACCTTCTCTACAAGTGTGCGGACCTGACTGTGGCAGCAGTAGATCCGAGGTTGTGTCTAAGGGAAGAAAACGAGATTCGGGTGTTGAGACACCGATTATCAAAGAACTGTACTGCGGATTCAGCATCGGTTTCTTGCTGAAGAGTTTGATCATAGTTACTCCCCTTTAACAAATTGAGGGTTGCTTGGCGTAAAGTTGGATTTTGACGTTTTAAACGAAACAATGTTTTAACCCTCAATTGCATTGTTGCTTTGACAGGTTTAGAAGTTGCAAGGATAGGCGAGGTATTATCACAACGGAAGCTTCGAAGCTTGCGGTTGTAAATGAGTAGCAGCAGTGGCGTTCTTGAGTTGAGTTACGGTTGATCTCTTATATTCCACATACTTTCCTAATGCTAATCACTATCAAATAACCCTACTGCCTTTCGTTGTAGCCATACGAAATTAAAGGCGACATCCACTGGTCACTTACAACATGCTCGTTTTGCTCGCAAGGACTAACGGGATCATCTGAACTAGCCCCTTTGTAAATTCTGTTTCGAGCAACACATCCATGATTTAATTATGTTATGCTTAATGTGGCAGGTCCTTGGAGAGGTAGATTGGCTTAATTATCTTAAACAGCGCCGGGAAGATCCACTGAAGGATTTAGCGGTTCACGGGCATTCTTCGTGACAATGCTGATCATGGTGGAAGCAGATGGCGGTGGCACTGACTCTGAGAGCGTCACAAGCATAGTCATGACATAATGGAAAGATGAGTATACCCAGTGTTAACTCCCTTTAATTAAATTCTCATTGATCATCTTGGTAAACATGTTGTTTTAACTGATTTTATGCCAAAACCGTATTTATCCAAACTCACCAATATCATCTTTTGACAACGTGTAATTTTGATGTAGGTGCACATCAACCACTTCAACATGGGGGTTGACATTCTTAGTTGAGATGAACGTTGAGGGAGGAGGACTATCAATCTCGGAGATGCAAAGACGGGGAATCCATTGCATTAAGTTCATTCGAGAGTCCCACCATCAACCTTTGCTGACATTTTAATGTTAGTTTCACTGAAGTTATACAAGGCATCTGCAGTAACAAATCTACCAGCCTTGATTTTAGACACAAATGGAGAAGGAGCATAAGAGGGAGCAGATATGAAAACATAGCTCAGCCTTACGGATACCACCTTCTGATTCCTCTTATATGTATTGTTTCTGCTTTGATTTAGTTCCAATATGTGACTGCTGCAAGCTTGCTATTCTTTCACGGCTTGTGATCGTGTACACACTTCGTTAGCTGTATGCACAGTTCTTGGTTTCTCCATGGATTCGAAACCCCTCGCGTGATTGCGGTACGTCATAATTGTGTTGTTATATTACCTGACTGGACTGTAATAATTAAAAGAAGAACTAACTTATTCTAGACAGGTGATAGTGACAGGTTGTTCGAGAGCTGAGGTTGTGGGTGTTTATGTTTTGGAAGAAGTGCGGTGGCCGATCCGTTCGTAATCATCTCTGAGGAAAAACTGCTCAGAGTAAATGTGTGCATAGTGAAGTGGTGAGATTGGCCTTTCAGCATCCAAACAAATCCGTACCGGCGGCTCCAGTTATGCCAGAAAAATCTTGAAGGTGAAGATACCGCTTTTGGTACCCCATACATAACCATTCGAAATTGGTAAGAAAAAACTGATCCTTGTTCTCGATTTAGCCGACATCTTCTTTTCCTCCCACTGCTGCGATTAAGGTCGCATCTTGGTACCTTCTATTAACTTGGTTCTGATTCTCTTGCCTTGTGTAACGCCCCGATTTCGATTTTCACTTTTATTGGGCCCCAATTTAATTAAATTGGGTGAATAATATTTGGATGTAGAATTGTGTGGAAATATGTTATATTTACATATTATCATATTTTTAACCGGTATTGGGAGGTTTCGGAGGAAATAGTTTGGAAGGGTATTTTGGACATTTCCTATTTAATATTAAGTGAGATATTTGTGAGATATTGAATTAATAGATGTTTTGGGAGAATAATGGAAAAGATATTAAAGAGGAAATAGAAGGGAAAGAAAGAATAGTAAGAAGAAGAAGAGAAAAGAAAGGAGAAAGAAAGAAGAGGAGGAGAAAGAGAAGAGAAAGAGGAAAACCTAGAATCATCAAGAATCGATCAAAGCTTGCGATTAATCAGGTAAGGGTGAGAAGTTTTATCATCTTAATAATGTATAGCATCATATATGTATTAGTTTGGGCTTGTTGGTAGTTTTTCTACACTATCCATTTTTAGGGCAAAAGTTGGGATAATCGGTAGATTGAAGATTTAATCGGTTGAAACTGAGTAATAACGCCGTAGAATAGTCGGGTAACATGTATTGATGCTATTTGTACTGATTTAGATGTTTAAGAGATGGTTGATGATGGATTGGTGAAGGAGAGACAGAACAGAATGCTGTTCTGCGCAGGTTCGCTGGCTCTCGCCAGGCGAGCGAAGGCGAAGCTTCGCCAGGCGAAGCCCGGCGAATGCTGGCGAGTAATTATGTTTAAGTCCCAGTGGACTTCGCTGGTGAGTTCGCCAGGCGAAGGTGGATAGCGAAGGTTCGCCCAGCGAAGGTGCTGGCGAATGGTGGCGAATGAAGTCAGTAGCTACTGACTTGGGCTCGCTGGCGAGTTCGCCAGGCGAAGCCTAGCGAAGGTTCGCTGCGGGGGTTCGCCAGGCGAATAAAGGCGAACGTGACAGCATTTTTCTTGTGCTGTGTTGCTCATGTGGTGATTGTTTGGTTGATTCACATAGGTTAATACCTCTATGATATGAATAAGTATGTGAGCTATTGTGATAACATGTGCTGTGGGTAGCCTTCGTGCGTAAATCCTCGATTGTGAATTGTGGCCGTATGGGCAAATATGTGCATTGTTTAAATTGATTTAAAATGTATGATAATGAGGTGAATGACTAATGTGTCGTGTAATATACATTGCGATGTATGATGATTGTATGAAATTGAATGAGGTGAAGATGCATGAACATATTATGTGTATGTGTGTGCATTTCAAGAATTGTATAGAATACATTCTTGTGTTGTTGATTCCTAGGAGAATCTGATGAGTGATAGGACTCTTAGGAGAGCCTGAGGAGAGACATGACTCTTAGGAGAGTCTGATGAGAGGTGTGATTCCTTGGAGAGTCTGCTGTATGACCTGATTCCTCGGAGAATCTGATGGATGGTGTGATTCCTCGGAGAATCTGCTGAATGAATTGATTCCTCGGAGAATCTGACGAGATATGTGATTCCTTGGAGAGTCTGCTGATTAACGTGATTCCTCGGAGAATCTGATGAACAGTGTGATTCCTCGGAGAATCTGACGAGTGGCGTGATTCCTCGGAGAATCTGATGAATGGTGTGATTCCTAGGAGAGTCTGATGAGTGTTGTGATTCCTAGGAGAATCTGACAAGTGATAGAATACCCATGAGGGGTGAGCGTAGATTGATCCTTAGGAGGATCTGACGATCGACTAGATCGATGTTGTGTTGCATTTACATAGAGTAGCGAGTTGTCCTCTATGATTTGCATTTGTCATCTGTATATGAGGTATAGTGAAATAAACATGTTGTGTATGTTTATTGAATTAACGTGAAATGTATGTTTTGGTATAATGTAGATACTGGAGGATATATATATATATATATATATATATATATATATATATATATATATATATATATATATATATATATATATAGATATATATATATATGTGGTTGCATGTTTATGAAAAGATATAAACATTGATGATGCATATTGAGTATGCTTGGTGATATATAGTTGTATATAGATATATTATATTGTGCAAGGTGAGTTGTGGTGAGAATGCGTAGAATGCATAATTGTTGATACGAGATATTTATATATGTCTTTATGCATTATTTATTATGATATTGTTTCTCACCCTTCTGCTGTTTGATAATGCTCTATGAGGCATTGCAGATTAGATGGCTGGAGACATTTTTGTGAAGCGTGACTTCATTCTTTTTGGTCGGTCGGCTCTGATATGTAGCACCGGGTAGATAGGAGTTATTTTGATTCTTTTGTGATACATTTGTGTATGTATCTGCTGATGTTATGTTTTGTTAACATGTTGGATGACAATTGTATATGTGAATACATGTCTTGGAAATATGGAATATTTAGATGTTTCCGCCTTGTTCTAAATATTTTCTTGTGGGTGTTGACCCGTTGTTGCATATCTATTTTGAGCAGGTATCGTATGTGTGTAATTTCATGATAATGTGATGCGCCTCTTTTATACCATGTTTTAATCAAACTCTGATGAAATAAATTTTTTATGTGCCTAATTGATTTATCTAATTTATTTGGGGTATAGAAAGGGGGTGTTACACCTTGCAGTTGTCTTGGCATGTATCAGTCATCCCGATATTGCCGTTATACCATGATCACAAAGATCACTAAAGCCAGTTAACTCCAAGGATGTGTTTTAGCAGTGAAGGTGACGGTAGCGGCTGAGAGAAATCTTTACCCGCAGAAGCAGCAAATGTTTTATGAGGAAACTTGAGATTCACTTAAATTATGATATGTCATTTGAACAGGGCAAACCTTGTAAAGGCTTACAGCAAGGAATACTTTTGAATCATGCTTTATATTATCCTTCACTTGTAATGTGCTATACATAATATCTTTTGTATGTTTGAATATGGATACCAACCATCCAGAACCGTCATCTTAAGTTCACTGCGCATCACTAAAGAAAGTTGAAGATAGTTTCTTAAAAAATGAATTCCCATAAGTAGATCATTTTTTTTATGCCAAACCCAAATCCTCCTTAGATTCATAAAGCAATGCTTGGTTGGAAATAAAACTTTCTCCCCATTATATATTTAGTCATGCAAATTCGTTGAGGTTTTATAAATTTACTTTTGTCAATGTAGATGTAATGTGATTCTCGAAGCTCAAAATCTTACACGAACTTATACTTGATATTTTAATTTTGAACTTTGCAAACATGACTTGAATCTTGTAAGGAACAATGTATCTCAAATATTCACTTCGAGAATTTCTTTGCCTAAACCTCCTGATCCTCTTCGGCAATGTACACTGAAACTTTGAGAAAATGACCAGTAGAGAACCCTAGAATCTTTGGTTATATCCTGAAATACTTAACCATGAAAATAAGTATCATTTACGTTTGAAATCAATGTACCTGCACACACTTCATTAGTCATAATAAATATGCGTAAAAGTAAAAAGAAAACACGCAAAAAAATGAAGGGGGAGAATCTTAAGGTTAAAAATTAGGGTGCAACACATCGTCTTAAGAGAAGGCCTCAAGTACTCGGATATAGATCGACGATGTACGCCTCTATGTCTCTTAAGGCAAAGTCCCTACGGTATTGATTGTTTTGTTGTGGGGTGGAGATTCTATCTCGCTTAAGATGATTTGGCATCTTTCTCTAATGTGTTTGAATATTTGTTGTTTTTGAGTTGATTGTTTGTATTTGTCTAAGTTGTAAAGATAATGGTCCTTCCTATGGGGTAGGATCTAACTTAGAAAGATCAACTTGAATGGGATCAAGGATCAAGCGGGAGTATGATGCAAATGATGTGCACTACTGTTTCCCTTGAAAATTGGAAAACAACCGCTGATCTTCCAATTCTGACTTTGGTGACTCACAGGATCGATCAGATTGATCCTAGGACATGTGCTAAAGTATTCAATGTTTAGAATTAAATTTAAAGTACTTGTGATAACGAATTGGTAAATGTGCTTGTAATGAAAAAGACTTTGACTGGGTATTTTAAAGTGCATAAACTTAAAGAAACGCTGTAAAAGATTTGTAAAAGGTTGATCGAAAAAGGTAAAAAGTTTAAAGGGAAGAAGGAATTGGATTAAAGGATGCAAGAAAGGTAAAGGCAAAACGTAACACTTGCACAAGTGGTTCGACAGAGGAAATGTAAATGTTGCTGAAATTGTAAAAGACTTTATTGAAAAGTTGGTGATTTTACATAACGTACATTCTCCGTGAAAAATACTCTTTTCTCACACTCGGGTACTTTGAGTAAATTTGATTGGAGTTACTTTGTACAAATGGTAAAACACACAGAAATCTGCCTAACAAATCCCTATTTATAATGCTAATAATTAACTGCTAATAACTTCCTAGTGTCTCCTCGATCTAACAAGTGTCTTTTGCATGTAACTTCCTGCTCTAGAACTCGCCACGTGTCTTATGAAAAAAAAACCCTCCCTCCAAATTTCGAATTTCAAAATGACGTAGCAATGCCATTTGCAGAATCTCGGTCGAACGACCTCTGACATGGTCGAAATGCTCATAACTTTAGGCTTCTTAATTTTTCTAAGTTATTTCATCCGTTCAGCTTAGAAAATTCCTTAGAGGCTGTCGAAACCTCTTTGCTTCATTTTACTTAGACATTAATTATGTCTTGATGTTTAGCAACCCAAGGCAGTGTCGAATTTGGGAGCTAACAAATTGCCCCCAAAGAATGTTCTTTTCGACCTTATTGCAGAAAAAGGACATTTTTTGATAGTATCCCATTCGACACCATCTTTTCGATACTATCAGACCCTTTGGTTTGCCTCTTATCCTTTGGAAGATAAAACAGAAGAAAGAGAAATGTTTATATTAAAAACCGCGCCACTTTGCACGCTTCTGTCATCATCATCATGGCAGGTTTCTTTGAACTCACAAAAATTCAGAAAACATCATCACCCTTTTAGCGCCTAGGGGTATAGGTTACAACCGCCCCTTACTTCTTCCACTAGGTGGCACATGTGGCCCACTAACTTCAACCACGTAAGAATTCTTAATTTTCTGAATCCTTATAAAATCACCAAGAATTTTTTCATAAGACTTTCTACTCTTTACCAACCTTTACTCTTCTCCTATTTGCTGAAGAAACCCGTTTTTCCAACACAAGAAAAAAATCCTTTTTCTCTGAAAAACTTCAATCATGGCTGAACAACAGAAGAAAACTCAAACTAGGAGACCATCTTCTTCATCTGCATTGCCACCTTTCGCTACCTTGAGCGGACCAAAAATCACGAAGAACCAACAGCTCATCAGGGAACCGTTAGCAGAAGAAAAACGACACATCTACGAATCTCAGGTAATCATCCCCATTGATGTGGCTGGAAAAACCTTAGCCATGTCTGGCCCATTGTCACCCCCAGACCTTGATTATTCCACCTTGAGTGACTTTTTCCCTTCCTACCGGAAAACCAAACCCTTAGGGGAAAAAACGCTAGCAAAATCCCTTCTGATAACCCAGATGACCTTTCTCTCTTCAATGTGGACCTCAAATATTTACATGATGGAGCAACACTCTTTAGAGCTACGTCGTACTTCAAAGATTCTGAACTTTACCTTAACTGGTTGGCAAAAATAGAGAAAGCAAAAGCACAGCATTGGAAAGAAATAGGTATTTATGACCTAATCATGCTGTCGAAGGTTGGGCCACCTTACTGTCCGTTAATGCTGGCCTCCTCTTTGTGTTTCTGGGACAGCACTCACCATACCTTCCATCTTCCCTGCGGAATGGTGACTCCCACGCTCTTCGACATGGCTGCTATCGTCGGATTAAGACCATGTGGATTGGCTTACAATCCTGAAATTGATGCACGGGACACCATAGGTTTTGGTAGTACGAAACATACTTACACACCCTTCATAAATCATTATCATAAGAAAGACACCGACGTAGTCGAAGACGAGGAGCACATAGCCTTTCTGGCCATGTGGTTGTCTCGTTGTATTTTTTGCACAAAGTCCTTGCAGGTGGCGAGGAAGTACCTTACCCTGGCGAATCAGTTACACCTTAAAAGGGACATATGTCTTAGTGAGATGATACTAGCCAGCCTGTATGAGGCTCTGGGAGAAGGCGCTGATAAACTAAGGGATCCAAAAACCCATGGCGCTCTTATAATGGCGGGGCCATTTTGGTTGCTTCAATTATGGTTGAACGCTACCTTCGAGCACAACCTTCCCTTCAAAGGAGAGGTCGACGAAGCCCAGGTATCTGAACGCCGGGTCAAATAGCCACGCTTGGTTCAGTTGACACCAAATGAAGAGGGTCGAAGCCTTCATGCCAATCTTACCAGCTTCATCCACTTGTTTGCAAAAAGGCATGAATTCACTCCCAGGATGGCCCCTTTTGCTCATAGGCTGTATGGCCCTGAATGGTTCACCAGGTCATTTCCTCCAGTTCCACAAAAACAAGAAGCAGAATCAAACCTGATATGGGAGAGATTCTTGACGCCACGCTTGATTGTTCATAAGCTCAACCTTGTTAGAGGACAAGCAATATTAGTCGCTTATCAACCTAACTTGGTGTCGAGGCAATTTGGGTTAATTCAATCATTGCCTAGGTGTTTGTATGATAAGAAGTCTCATGTTATCCTTCTCTCCACTAGCTTCAACCCACTTGAGTGTTCGACTCAAATGGCCCGTTATGCCCATAAGTCCCATTTTACTCCAATTTATTTTGAACCCTCTCACCTTTGTACCCCAGATTTTTACAACTGGTAGACCAATCATTACTCCAACAACTTTCTTGATGTTTCAAGTTTTTCACGCTTGATTGACCAGGCTTTTATTGATGTGCAGGAAAAGGTCAAGAAAGGTACGTCTACTCATATCAAAAAGATACAAGCTTTCCAGAAGTACTTCGAAACTGCCTATCGACCAAATGATGTTAGTCGAACCATCCGTGAGACTGCTGTCACTTTAAAAGAAAAATTTACTAAACGAATGGAGAAACTAACAATCCCCTCATCTATCCCTTACGATAGATGATATGAGGTTGCTTTTAAAATCTTTCCTCCAAAGACCCCTCGATTACCAACCGCTGATTTTGGCGTGGCTCTTGCCCCTCCATTTCCAGACTGGTTTATCTGTGAGGATAGTATAAAAATACTTCGACAGCAGTCGAAGCCTAAGGCGCAGCGGGTGGTTCCGACCAAACATACACTTGATACCTTTAGAGGGCACCTTCATGTCAGTATCGAAGATGTTCACATCGAGAACGAAATCCTTGAAGGTCATCTCCCTTCGATTTGGCTTCCTCTCACGAAGCTTCAACGTTACTAACCTATATCTTCTATATTTATTTATTCACAACTGCTCCCAAAAGAAACGCTCCGACCAATAAAACAGAAGGAAAGATCGAAAGTTCAAAGGTAAATTCTTACATGCTCTTATTCACCTGAAGCTCTTCTGTCCTTTGCTGATCACTTCGATCTTCCCAGGTTGGCCGCAAACCTCCAACTCCTCAAAAAAGAAGAAAAGTTGCAGCCCAAGTCATCATAGACTCCGACAATGATGAATCCCCCCGTGAAGATATTCCCCTAAAAAGAAAATGAAGGGTAACTCATGGGCTAGAGAGCGTCGAATCTCCTCCATCTCCCACCAAGATACAAAAACAAAACACGCCTCCTGAATCTCCTGTCAAAGCTCTCACAACAAATGATCCAAATCCTTCTGCCGTTCCCATAGAGAGTGATAACTCTAGTCCGGCTGAGGAAGCTACGAAGGTATTGTGAAAGAATCTCTGACCTTTCTATATCAAGCTCTTGTCTCTTTCATCTCGCGTCTCATGAGGTTTATTTTCCCAACTGCAGATTACTACCGAGGCCTCCAAACCTTCGATGCAACCGTCTCCCTTGCCTATTTATCCATTGAACAACCAAGGTGAACCAACTTATATCCCTACATCTGATTTGGGTTCTGGTGTGAGTTCTCTTGGTGAAATTAACAAACCTGAATTTTATGCAGCCCCTTCGCCCCTAAAAACTACTACCCAACAATCACAAACTGATGGGTCTGACCACGAGGAAGAGGGAGCTCCTGAGACAATCGTCGTGGCGGATGAAGACGAAAACCCCAAACCTGAGGACACCAACCCTGCCACCACAACAAGTTCCCCTTTTGATCACACAAAACCCGCTAATGACGACGTTGATGCGAACGAAGCCAACGCATGTGAGGAAGAAGCCATGCACCAGTCTGAGCTAGGTGAGTCAGATGGTGAGGAGAAAGAAGCTACCTTGGCTCAAGACTCCACAAAAGCTGCCCCTGTAGAAGGGGAAATAATTACAAAGGGAAAATCTGACGATCCTGCTTGTATTGATGCTACCAAAATTACTCACGTCGAGGTGCCATAGGTAATGCCTCTTCAGAGCAAAACGGTCCTCTCTAAGGAAGAAATGGCTGCGCTAAAAGAAAGCGATCCTCGTCGATACGTTCAATTACTGCTGCGCAGTCGAGGCAGTTCTTCTAGCAAAACTCGGAGTACTTCAACTTCTGAGGGCCAGGTCTCTAGCAAACCTTCAGATGACATTTTGGCGAAGATCAAAGCCAAAATCTTTAAAGGAGACCTTTTCATGTTGCTGAAGATGGATTCCGTCACCCATCTATCTTTGAAAACGCTTCTTCAACAGGTGAAACTTGACTCCATATCCCCTGAAGCTGCTAACGTCATTCGAGAGGTGGGAATTTTGATAGATCAAGTCTACAAAGACCTCACGTTGCTGCCCCGCCTTGAAGGTGACATTTCGACGAAATCTGGTTGTGAAGCAGCTTCCTGGACAAGTGCAGCGGAATCGGAACACAGGATCGAAGAGCTAGAGGAAGAGAAAAAGAGAGACCAACTAGAGATTGCTTCAAGTAAAGAAAACATCGTCTATTGGAAACGCAAGATCAAGAAACTTCAAGGCAAGATCAAGAAAGAAGAAAAGAAGATTTCTCAACTGTCTTCCAAAGACAATTCGGCCCTTGCTGCTGAACTCGAACATGCTATCACTTTTGTAGAAGAGGCTCGAAGCTTAGAAGAAGAAGTTGCTAGATTAACTGACGAAAGGGCCTCGTGCCAACAACGTATCGAATCTCAGAAGGCGAACTACCTTAAAATGAAGGCCAATCTTCCTTTCTAATTTACTGACATATTGTAACAGACTATATTTTGCTGGCCTTTGAAGCCATCTTTGTTATTGTAACTTATCGCGCCATTTTGGAAAATATTAATACCATTTGTGGCTTTGCTTTATACTTTCTGTTACTCTGTTTTTATTTTAACTTCTTGCAGCATAGGCCTATACTTTTTCATGTACTTACCATTTACTTTTAATATCCTCTTATCTTCGCCCAATTCTTCCACTTCATAGGCTCCATTAAAGAAAACCCTCGACACTTGGAAGGGTCCCTCCCACTTTGGGGACCATTTACCCAGCGTCTTGGCCTTTCGATCCATAGGCAGAATAACTCTCCAAACTAAGTCTCCAACTAAAAAGGTTTTTGCTTTAACCTTCTTATTGTATGACTTTTCCACTCTCTTTTTCTGCCTTCTCAGCAATTCTAGAGCTTTCAATCTTTCTTCGTCTAAGTCTATGACCTCATCGAGCATCATATCCCAATAGACTTCTCTAGGAATTTCGTGTTGCCTTTGAACCCTAATCGACTATATGTGGATTTCGACTGGCAACACTGCATCGTGACCAAAGGTCAAACGATATGGGGTGGCGTTGGTTGCCTCTTTGGGTGACGTTCGACATGCCCATAAAACCTGATCCAACACTTTGTGCCAATTCTTTGGCTTGGTTCCTACTTGCTTCTTTATCATGTCAATGACCACTTTATTTGCTGCCTCGACTTGCCCGTTAGCCTGCGCGTAATAAGGGGTCGAAGTTAAGAGTTTGAACCCCATCTCTCTGGCGAAATCCTGCATCTTTCTACCCGTGAAGATCGACCCTTGATCCGTTGTTATTGTCTCTGGCAGTCCAAACCTAAAGATGATATTTTTCTGAATGAATTCAATCACATCTTCCTGATCCACTTTAGGTAAAGGCACTGCTTCGACCCACTTGGTAAAGTAATCTATCCCCACTAAGATATACTTTTGGTTTTTTGTGGATGCTGGCCGAATTTCTACAATCAGGTCCAAAGCCCAACCTCTAAACGGCCATGGTTTAATTATGGAATGTAATTCGCTTGCTGGGACATGTTGTATGCCCGCATGAACTTGACACTCCTGGTACCCCTTGGCGAACTCGATGCAATCCTTTAGCATCGTAGGCCAGTACAACCCTTGTCGGAATAACAACTATTTCATTTTATGGCCAACTTGGTGTGCACCACATGCCCCACTGTGGACTGTTGACAAAGCCAAGTATGCCTCTGATTCACTCAGGCATTTCAGCAAAAATCCTTCAGGGGTCTTTTTGAACAATTCGTTGCCCATCAAGACGTAGCTCAGTGCTTGATATTTTATCTTTCGATCCGAGGCTATTGACGGATTCTGGAGATATTCGACTAAAGGCTTTCTCCAATCATTGTCCAACAATTCTCCGATGGTAAAGACTTCGAAAGTCTCTTCATCCATATATCCAAACTTTGTAGCCTCCAAGTCTGATGGCTTCAACCCAACCGACACTACCTTGCCTCTAGCTTCGATTACTTCCTGCAAGTCTTCCTTCGAGACCCTATATCCCAAGGCAATTTGTGCTAGATCATTGGCCACTTGGTTCTGTATTCTCGGTATATGTCGAATAGTTGACGCTTTGAATTTTTTAAGCAGCCTATTGGCCACTACGAAGTACATGATGAGATTTTCTTTAACACATTTGTACTCTTTTGTCAACTGTTTTATCACAAATTCCGAATCGCCCATTATTTCGACCTGGGTTGCCCCCAATTCTAACAAAATTTCAAGTCCAGCTATTAAAGCTTCATATTCAGCCTCGTTGTTGGAACACAACCCCTCGACTTTATACTTGAATTTTGTTGGAATTTTATCTGGCGAAATAATCATCAGACCAATACCCGTGCCATGTTTGTGGCTAGAGCCATCGAAGTATAATTTCCATGGTTCCACTTCAACTATATTCAGGGCATTGTCGTTTATAGAGTGGTCGACGATAAAGTCTGCCACTATTTGCCCTTTGACTGCTTTTAGCGGTCTATAAGTCAAAGAATATTCTGTCAATGCCAGTGCCCATTTTCCAATTCGACTGTGCAAAATAGGTTTTGATAACATGTGTTTAATAACATCAAAGTGCGAAGAAACACAAACATCTACTGGTTTAATATATTGTTTTAACTTTGTACATGAGAAATATAAACATAGGCATAGCTTTTCGATTTCACTATATCTAGTTTCTGTGTCATTTAAAACTCTACTAAGGTAGTAAATAGCCCTTTCGGAGCCATTCTCATCCTCCTGAGCCAACATGCTCCCTAAAGTTCTATCTGACGCTACTATGTACAATCGCATACTCCTGCTCTTACACGGAGGCGAAAGGACTGGGGGATGAGCCAAGTAGTCTTTGATTTTGTCAAAGGCTTCCTGCTGCTCTTTGCCCCACTCGAATCTGTCCCTAGTAATTCGAAGCAAAGGTGAGAAGGCTTGCGTCTTGCCGCTTAAGTTAGAGATGAACCTCCTTAGAAAGTTAATTTTTCGTAGAGTGATTGCAACTCCTTTTTGTTCGACGGCGCTTTTATTTCTAAGATAGCCTTCGTCTTATTCTGGTTGATTTCGATTCCCTTCTTATGGACAACGAAACCCAAGAAGTCTCCCGCCTGTACACAAAACGCGCACTTCAATGGATTCATTTTGAGGTCGAGCCTCCTCATTCTGGCGAACGATTGTCGCAGATGATCCATATGGCTTTTTCCTGAAACAGATTTCACCACAATATCGTCAATGTATATTTGCATAAAAGAGTCAATGAAATCATTGAATATAGAATTCATCGCTCGCTGATACGTTGCCCCAGCGTTCTTTAGGCCAAATGGCATTACTACCCATTCGTAAGTGCCTAAGGCCCCTGGACAACGAAACGCTGTTTTGGGAACATCATCTTCCGCGATAAAAATCTGGTTATATCCAGAATAACCATCCAACATACTAAGGTACTCATGGCCAGCGGCTGAATCAACTAACATTTCCGCCACTGGCATCGAATATTCGTCTTTGGGAGTGGCTGAATTCAAATCTCTGAAATCAATGCACACTCTTAGGGACCCATTCTTCTTGATGACTGGGACAATGTTGGCCAGCCATTCGACATACCTCGTTGTGCGAATGAATCTGCAACGAAGGAGCCTTTCGATTTCCTCCTTGATCTTCGACATGACCTCTGGAGCAAAACGCCTTGGGCCCTGTTTGACGGGCTTCTTTCCAGGTTTTATTGGTAGTTTATGTTCCACCAAATCCCTTTGCTACCCAGGCATTTCGGCATAGTCCCAGGCGAAACAATCCTTATACTCCCAGAGCAACTGGATGACATAGATCTTCAGTTGAGGGTCGAGGTTAGCACTAATGTATGTTGGCCTCCTAGTTGGACCTTCTCCTAAATCAATTTCCTCCAATGGATCATGTGCGAGCATTTTGATGTCGTTCCCCAAAGGATCTCTTTCGAACCCTAGAGGTTCGTCATCATAGATGGCGTCGAGCCTCTGACTCTCCTGCTGCATTTTGGTGGCTTCTTCAGCCATTTTGTCATGGGCGGCCATTACGGCCGTTTGTAATTTGGTTTCAGCCACATAGGCCGAAATTCTTTGCAGCACCGCTGCTTCAGTCATCAAACTCACTGCACCATCCAGTAGGGTCAACTAGGGTTGCCCCCAGGTATGGGAGTCTCTCCCCAAGTATTTCCCTATCCCAACGAAATCCGTCGACAGGGTGGAGGTATAGTGAGTAGTACACCTCGTCATTTGGTGCGAACTCAAAGTCCGCTGGAGCACAAGGGCCTATGCTGGCCAAGTGCTTGTCGAATTGGAACTGATCTATTTGCCTTCTTGGCACCCTGAAGTATCCTTGATCAGCTTCAATATTTTCAACTATGCCATCTAGCCTCCAAATGGGCAATCCTTTGATGCATCGATGATGGCACTGCTCCAATGCCATGTATCCATTCTCGGCCAAGCAATAAATTATAGTTGGCCGTGGTTTCGACCACCATGAATACTGTTGGTCTTGTAATTGTTCTGACGGTTACGTCCATCTGAATCACACCCCTGGTGGTTCCTACTTTTCCTTCATAATTCGACAAAACCATATTATGTGGCTTTGTATCAGCGTCATGCTTTCCTATTTTGGTCAGCAAAGAATGTGGCATTAGGTTTACCGTAGCGCCACAGTCCACCAGTATTTTGTTGATGGGGATGTTCTCCACTTTTGCTGTAATATACAACGGTCGATCCATTGGCGCTGCACCTGGGGCACAGCATCACGCTCGATCCATTGTCTTTGCACCGATGTAAAAAACCAACGATTGACTCTTCTGTCTCTGGGTATGCTAACCTGCTACATCCCTCATGGTGTTTTTATTCTTTCTCTTCCATGGTCTCCGATGGGTTAATGTCGACCATATTAACTTCGACCGTCCCGTCTAGCTCCATTCTTTCCAAGCCCTCAATGGCCTGGTCCATTCTGACGAAATGATCAGCTGTTTCCTTGGTTACCATGGCGTAACTTGGATGACTTTGAACCCTTAGACTTGAATCGTTATCATTTCGACCAGTATTCTCCTCGACTGTGACTGCCGTATCGTCCAAACCGAAACCTATGACGCATTTCGCCATCACTGGTGCTGAAATGAGGTCCTCAGTAACCTCCATCATGTTAATAGAAAACTCGACGCCCTCAATAGCATCTATCATGTTTGCTTCCATAGGTTCAGCATAAAGAGCATCAGCTAATTGCAGCGGATCAGCATCCACCTTCATCTGGCCCTTCGCCTTATCTCCAAACTTCAAGCGTCTCTCTTGTATCGCATTCTAGACGAGATCCCTGAAAAGAAAACATTGAGATGTTTTATGACCCAGAAAATTATGGTACTTACAAAAACCTCTCCTTTTTCGCTGCTCTAAGGGCGGTGTTTTAGCACCAGGCGGCACTATCATCTGCCCATCCTTTACTAGCAAATCGAAGATTTCATCACATTTCGTGATGTCAAAGGTGTAAGTTTTCTTAGGGAACCTGTCGTTCTTTTCTGATTCGACAAAGCCCTTTCCTTGAGGAGGGGCCAGTACTCGACAGGAATATGGGGGACCCTGTTTTAATTCAGCAAGATCGACTTCGTTCTCCTCGAAGTAGGGGGACTCTTTGCAAGCCCCTTCGCTACTTTCGTTGAGTTCGAAAAAAGCTACTTTCTTGCCTTTGTTAAATCTTGACTTTTCGTCTTTCAGCCTTTCTAGTTGTTGGACTCTGTCGGCCAATTGGGCCATATCTCTCAGATACTGCGTATCTAATTTCTTCCAAATAGAGTAATCTAAACCTCCTGCTGCCATTTCGACCAACTCATGTTCAGGCACCTATGTGAAACACCTTGCCTTAAGTAGTCGAAACCTATTGAGGTACTCTTCGATTGGCTCTGAAAACTTACGCTTTACACTGGCTAACTCTTTCAAACTAACTTCGTCTGGCCCATGTAAAACTGTTCATGGAAGAGTCGTTCTAACTGCGTCCAGTTACATATTATACTTGGTGGTAAAGTGGTAAACCACGTGAAGGCGTTCTTTGTAAGAGAACTTGGGAAGTATTTTATCCTAAGGCTTTCGTCATTGGCTATCTCCCCAGCCTCAATTATGTAGCGTGCTACGTGTTCGACAGTGGACTCCGTCGTGTCCCCTGAAAACTTAGTGAACTTAGGCACCTTAGTCCTAGGAGGTAATTTCGCTCGAAGGATGTAGTCGACTATTGGTGAAGTATAATTTGGCCTAGTAAACCCAGTGTTTAGGCCATTTCGAGTCATGATTCTTTCTACCATCGTAGCCAAGTTGTTTTCGACCGCGAGGTTGTTGCGTCTTACTTGCTGGACCACATTGTCTACATCCTGGTTTCGATTCACCATAACTATTTCTGGGTTTCTCTCGACCTGGACTCTGGGAGTTTCGACAACATAAGGGTCTATTCCTCCTTGGTTCTATAAATTGGCTTCTGGCGCCACTCTTGAAATTTGTTGTGGAGTATTCTCCACAGGGGCTTGGTTTCTTTCTAACGGAGGTACCCCTATAAATTCAGTCAAGCGTGTTAACTGTGTCTCCAGTTGTTGGTTAGCGTGAGTTGTGTCTCGAATTAATGGCTGAAAGATCTCACCCATAGTCTGGGAGAGGGTTTGAACCATCTATAAGTTACTCTCATCCATCTGCTGCCTCAAACAGGCAACAGACGTATTGGTTAGATTGGTACCTTGAGTCGAGTATCCTAGACTTAAACTCTGAGGGTTTCGACCAATGTTTGAACCAGGTCCTGATCCTTGCAAAGGTGACGCCATTGTGTTGTCAGAAAATACTGGGGGCGCATTTTGCAGCCCCTGCATTACAGTCGTTGACATCCCATACGGGGGATTCCTTGGCAACTGCGAAAGACCAAGAGGGGCAAACTGCCTTGACACTGATGGTCCTGCTATTGGAGTTTGGGGATTCGACACTGGTGGCCCAATATACTCCAATACGGGTTGTGTGTAAGGCCTAACTATCGTTGTCCCAGATCCTACTGGGGTGAAGGTTTGTTCTGACCTTATGGGAGGCGCTACTTGCTCTCCTGTCGATGGTATAGGCGGTGGGACCATGTTGTTACTGGTTCCTTCGCCAGAACCTTGGACTTGTGGGTTAGGATTGTTTGGGTGGTTCGTTTCCGTCGCCATATTCCTAAGGATTGTTCGTCTTTCTTCGTTAGCAGCGGTAATTCTACCACTTCTTAGTAACATATAATGTACTTTCTACGAAGATTATTAAGACTTGTGAATGAGAATGTTTTAATTCTAAATCGCGGGGATATTTAGCACCGTCCCACCAGGTGTGTCATTTTGTTTCCCTTGAAAATCGGAAAACAACCGCTAATCTTCCAATTCTGACTTTGGTGACTCACAGGATCGATCAGATTGATCCTAGGACATGTGCTAAAGTATTTAATGTTTAGAATTAAATTTAAAGTACTTGTGATAACGAATTGGTAAATGTGCTTGTAATGAAAAAGACTTTGATTGGGTATTTTAAAGTGCATAAACTTAAAGAAATGCTGTAAAAGATTTGTAAAAGGCTGATCGAAAAAGGTAAAAAGTTTAAAGGGAAGAAGGAATTGGAGTAAAGGATGCAGGAAAGGTAAAGGCAAAACGTAACACTTGCACAAGTGGTTCGACAGAGGAAATGTAAATGTTGCTGAAATTGTAAAAGACTTTATTGAAAAGTTGGTGATTTTACATAACGTACATTCTCCGTGAAAATACTCTTTTCTCACACTCGGGTACTTTGAGTAAATTTGATTGGAGTTACTTTGTACAAATGGTAAAACACACAGAAATCTGCCTAACAAATCCCTATTTATAATGCTAATAATTAACTGCTAATAACTTCCTAGTGTCTCCTCGATCTAACAAGTGTCTTTTGCATGTAACTTCCTGCTCTAGAACTCCCCACGTGTCTTATGAAAAAAAATCCCTCCCTCCAAATTTCGAATTTCAAAACGACGTAGCAATGCCATTTGCAGAATCTCGGTCGAACGACCTCTGACATGGTCGAAATGCTCATAACTTTAGGCTTCTTAATTTTTCTAAGTTATTTCATCCGTTCAGCTTAGAAAATTCCTTAGAGGCTGTCGAAACCTCTTTGCTTCATTTTACTTAGACATTAATTATGTCTTAATGTTTAGCAACCCAAGGCAGTGTCGAATTTGGGAGCTAACAACTACACACAATTGTTGAATCATGTGTAGGGTTTTCCTTTGGACGGAATGCGATGCGAAAATATAAATACGATAATGTAAATTGCTCGTAAAATAAATTGCGGAAATGATAAAGCATACACATACGCATGAAAACGCTGAAGTGTGTGAGAGTGAATTGTGTATGTGAATGCGTGGAAGCGCGGGCGATTGATTTGATTAATGGGATGTTGATTTAAGCTGTAGGATTGATTTTGATTATCTTAAGAAAATGTTTGAATCGGTGAGGTTGATTTTACAAAATATTGTATTAATTTTTTGTGAATCGATTTTATTAGTTTTAAATAAAGGTTTGCTATTAAAGGTGGATTTAAATTTTAAATTAGTAATTTAGCTAAAAGGGGATCTAGAAGGGTTAATCTTAATGAGGAATTGTTTATTTTAATAAAAGGTTGTTTTAGATTAATTATGCAAATAAGTTTATATTTTATAAAAAAGAGTTTGTTATAAAAGATAATTAGTCCAATTATGGTGTAAATTATTTTAATTAAGAGGGTTTCTTATAAAACAAGATTTACTATCAGTTTATTATAATAATGGTTTTTTTTATTTAACAAATGAATACAAATTTATTTATTAAGTAAAATAGTTTTAATATTATAAATTATTTTTAAAAGGAAAAAAAGAATTGAGTTGTTAGTTAAAAAGTTAATTAAATTAATAAAGGAAAAAAATAATTAAAGGTTAATTTAAAAACATTAGTTAATTTTATAAAAGGTTGATTGATTTTAATGATTAATTAAAAATTGATTAGTGGTTAACTGGTTGTTAGTGGGAGGCGGATGGATTCGATGGGCTAAGGGCAGCGCAGGTGTACCGTGCGGACTTAAACGTGGACCGCGTCATAAAGGGGTCAGCAGAATGAGTGGTGATGTGTGTGATGGTACACGGTAACTACCGTGGGTGTGCAGTACAAGATTACATATATCAATTTACAAAGTAAAACCCTAAAAACATTTCTTCCGCCGATGACCCTCCCCATCTTCTTCTTTGATCTGCCGTCTCCGATCCCCTTCTCCCTCGATTTCTCTTCCTTTCTTCTCCTTCTTCATTGTTCTCTCGGCATTCTTCTTCTTCCGCTTCTCAAATTTCTCACCAAACCTATCAAAACCCTGCAAAAACAAACATCAATTCTGAATTGGAAATCAATTGAGGAATGCATTACCCACGATGAGAAAATGAAGTGCTCGACGATGTCGACTCTCCGGCGATTTCACGGTGGCTTCACGGGGTTCTGACGGCGGAAGTGATGGCTTCATAGGGTTTCGACGGTTACGGGGATTTACGGACGATACGAGGGTTCCATGATGGGGTTCCGGCGATGGAGATAAGTATCACTCTTCCTGTTCTTGCGATTTGATTTCTAGGGTTTTGGCGATTGGGATTATGGTGTGATTTTGCGTGTATCTGTGCATCGTGAAAAAATAGCTCTCTCTGTGAATGAAATCCCCCTTCTTTTTATAGTTGCCAAGAATGAAAACATGATAAAAAATTTCCTTTTCAGGTTCAAATCTGTCTGAAGCATGTTTGCCCGGTTTTTGAAAGAAAGTGATGGCCATGACCCTTTTACTTTGCTGCCCTCGGTTAGTTTCCATGTTCACCTTGATTGTGTTTGGAAATATTTGAAAATCAAAGCTTGCTGATTTATCTTTTGATGACTCTTGATCTTCTCCTCTAAATATTCCTTTCTTGTCTTGGAAACAGGTATTGATTGGGAGTTAAGTTGTTGCTTGGTCTTAGAAGATGCATTCGATGAGTTCCTTAGATCAGTCAACAGAGTTGCAAAGGGTACTCATCTTCATAATCATTCACAATCATTGAACAATGGATACGTTCTACTTCAAGAACTCTTATTTATGGTGATTGGTGATGCACATTCTCTCAATTTCAATTTCATGATATAATACATTTCCAGTCATCCAAAGTTCAAAGGCCTGAGTCTAATTAGCCGCTACATTCTTGTATGGACGGGAAAGGCCAACGAATAAATTCCTACAAGTGCAAAATGGATAAGCACCAACATCTCTTGCAGACACTCATGTTTAATTTCATCTCCACAGGCTCTCCACGGGTAACTCATTGGTGTTGCTTCCGTTTCCAACAAAGTCTCTGAAGCTTCAGCTCCGTAAAGTTCAGGCCAAATTTCTTCAGCAATAACAATAACAGAACCTTTGTTAGCAAACCAGATGAATGTCTCCTGAGCATCCTCTCCATAATAGTGACCTTGAATGCATCTTCGAGTGGGTATTGTCTTCACCTTTTCTCTTAATCCATTTGTGCTCTGATTTTCACCCCTAATGCAATCGTGTGATTCCATGTTTCTTGACTTTGCTTTTCTGGATTTAGGGCTTTCTTTCCTTGTTGTTCTTTGACTCGTTTTTGTTTCAATATATTTGCGTTATCTTGACGAGAGCAGTTGGGTAGTAAGGTTTATATTATTTCCGTTTTCTGGAGGTCTCTGGTCCTTTGATTTGGTTTTGCTATTAAAGAATCCAAGTTCGGATTTAGATCAGGGGTTAGAGATAAAGGGGGTTAATGTTTATGGTTTTGGAGTCGAAATGGATTTACGTCTGATAATGCCTCTGTTCTGTGGATTTCCTGAGTGCTTTGGTTTGTTGCAGGATTATTTCACATGTGATTGCCTTTGGACTTACTTAATTGTTCCTCTTTTACAGGCACATGTCTATCGTGGTACTGGTTCAGATGTATGAGCGTGTTCTCAACTCTGAGTGGTGATTAGCATACAGATTATGCAGCAACCTTGTTTTGATTCAGCTGTAGTTGTGAAGTTGACAGGGTCTTGTATTGTCGCCACAGGTTTAGTCCCAGATTAGAGGTGGATGGAGCTGGTACTGTAATTTCGTGATGTTATTGCAGTTGAATTGATGCATGGTTGTTCTTTGTGTATTGAGAACTTAGGCATTTTTCTTCTTCTTAGAACAAATGCAGGTTGCTGAAATTTGAATACCGCAGATTAGCCTATCCGGTGATGATATGGTTTTGTGCTCGCCTGCTTCAAGACACTTGAGGGAAGGAAAAGCACTCGAATCTAAAGATGGTAAAGCGCCACCTTATCTTTGTAATGTCGTTGACTTAAACCGTAAACCTTGAGTTTGGAACTTTGGTTTCGTGTTCTAACCAAATGACGAATGGCCTTGGCAAGTGTATGAACATATATTCGAAAAGCAAAACCCCACAACACAACATTGTTGAAGCCAAAACGAGGAGATATGAATATGAGCGAAAGAAATCTTGCTTTGGTTGCTGGAAGCTCTAAAAAGGGGTACTGACACTTGCTGCAGCTTCCAGGTAAATGTTGATTTTCAATTCTGGGTTTAGTGTGCTCGAATTTGTATTAAGCATGTCGTATTGTGCTCGTTGTAGGTGTCGCTTTGGCCGAGTGTTTCAAACATGGTTGCTGCAGCGGGAAGAGTGTGGTGCCAACAAATGTCGGTACCTGGGGAACGTTGGTAGCACACTAATGGCGGTCTGGATGGCTTCCGCATCAGAATTCGAGCAAGCGCTGTTTTTATGTTACCGTGGGTAAGATATTCTCTGTGAGCAAATTATGACTTCTGCAATGTACTTCCTATAGCCTCTTGATAAATTTGGCTCTGGCTTGATACTCCCGTCTCAAATTCGCAGGTCGGTCGGACTTCTATTACTATAGTTCCGCCCTGTAATGGTCATTCATGATTTGAGGATGGATCATTTGAATCCATACTAAGATGTTCTGATGGGGGCCTTGTCTCGCTAAGGCCTCATGCCTATCACTTAGATGTAGTAAGTATAACTTCCAAAGCCTTTTTAGTGTCAAAATGTGAACATGTCGGTCTTGCTGAAAATTCCTTCTTTTGATGAGGATAGGTTAGAACAAGTCCCAAGTTTTTTCAGCATGTTTGGTTAACATTGATGGATGATCTTGTTTTGAAACAGGTAATTATCTTCAAATGCGTGCTGTTGGCTTTTATTATTTCCGCAGGAATTTCTAAGAGTGTCGCGGAATTGAACTGGGTCCGAGATATAACAATGAGCAGAGGTAGCCTTGATTACTTCTTACTCTCTTATGGATTTGCTCACAATGCTAACTCTGCTAAAACACAGGTAGACTGCTGGTATTTTTAACCGAAGTCGACGGTGTAGAAGCTAAAGCTTTGAGGTGACAGAGTAGTTCAGAAGGTTTCGTCGTGATGATTACGCGACATGGTGTGTTGTCCGCTTCCTTGAATTAGAGCTATGAATCGCCGTTAGTTACGTTGAGATTCCTCACGAACTTGGTTGCAACAATGTCGGCAGAAGCTCTAAAGATGTTATTAGAAAAACAAAAGCAACTAAATTGTGATATCGCAGCTTAGGACCCAATGTCATTTCGTGTCAAATAGTATGAATTAACTCATTATTCTAGTGGCATGTTGCTATTTGAAGCTTCGAACAGGTTGTATGGCCTTAGACTATCAATTATACGGTGGCAACCATTAGGAGATTTTCTTTTCAAATAAATTAATATGGGAATGTAACATTTCAAACTACTTGCTGCTCTTTCAATTAATGAATTGCTTTACACTTCCACTCTTCTATGTATTATGGAGTTAATCATACGACTTGCATGGTCCTTGAATAAATGGGGATCAATTGAATTTGTCCTTGGTTCGGCAGACTTGATATTACCATCTTGGATTCTTTCCTAAAAACACATCATAACTTCCAGGACTTTAACGTAAGAACTTGGATTGCCCTATGGCAACAACCAGGGCCTAAGACTATTCCAATGAACACTGAACCAATATCATAGCCAACTAACTTGTACTCACAATCCTGATTTCAAACCTTTCGTCGTGAATGAATTCAAGGAAATTGATGACATTGTAGGTTTCCAACGATTCGTATGGATGATCTCGAGTTTATCACCAGCTTGTATTATTAATAAGTGTCGCACCTCGAAAAATCACATTCGAAAATACGACCCTCGCGCGAAAGGCGCGGAAATGCGGTTCGACAGAGTCGCCACCGAACTTTATTTTTCCCGAATAAAAGGGAGAGGAAAATATCGAGAAAACCTCTTAAAAACGAAAGGATAGGAACAGGGCTGTCGCAACCAAGTTCCGGGTTCGGGAGTCGGTTACGTGAGGGGAAGGTATTAGCACCCCTCACGTCCGTCGTACTCGACGGGAACCTCTTAAGGTAAATGTGAGGAGCGTTGTTTAGGTTTACTCGTTTTCTTCTCGTTGATAAAGGTAGAATTTAAAAGGTTGAAGATGCAAAGGAGAGATGGGTGGTTAGAGGATAGGGTGCTCGCCAAGGATTGGGGCCCTTGTGCCTACGTATGCTCATTCGGACGAGAATGAGAAATCAGAGCGTCGTAGTTCGACTACGGGAAAAGATGGGGGGAAATGGGAGATGGATAGAAGTGTGCTCGCCAAGATCATCGCAATCTTGTGCCTACGTATCTTATATTCAAGAATGAATAAAGAATCAGAGCGTCCGTAGTTCGTGGTAACAACCACGAAAGATGAGGTTGAATGAGTTGAAAGTTTTGCGAAGGAGACGAAAGGATGACTGACAAGCAACCCAAGAGCGCGTCTCAAGAGCTTGTCACTCAAGAATCCAAGGAATGCGAGACTCTAAGAACTCAGTTCTTTCGGGAATTGACTGAATAAATTGAAGATAAAGAGTTGGATGTTTTGAAATCGAAAGAATAAATTAATAACAACTAGAGGGCGCGCCTCGAGAGTTACTCATTCGAATATCCAAAGAATGCTAGATTCTGAGAATATCCCTCTTTTGTAAGTTTCGGAAATGTTTGTGAAAGGATCGAATCGAAGAATGGCATGTGAGGCCAAAAGAAGTTGTTCGAAAATGGCTCGACGACGTGTCGAGAATTTGATTGAAAATGGAACTGACTTGACGATGTGTCAAGGGTTAGATTGCGAGAAACGATACTAGTCCCTAAGGGTGCCCCTAATATCGAAATCGCGATGAGTTGTGAATGTGTGTGCAAAATGTATATGGTTGCGAATGCGTATGAGCACTCGTCTTAGGAGGATGTTTGAAAATGATTGAGTTTGAAAAAAGTCGAAAGGTTGAGTGAATAACAACTCAAGAGCGTGCCTCGAGAGCTATTCACTCGAAAATTCAAGGAATGCTAGATTCCAAGAACCTTCTTCTTTCGGTCTAGAAAGATATTTTGAAGAAATGAATCGAGGGTATGAAAAAAGGTTATGGTACGAGAGGTGAGAATACGATATTGGATTCGAAAATGGGAGAAATGACAATTATTTAATAAATGAGACGTAGGCCTCACAACCAATTAATTGGGGTATCATTGAGATGCTAGATCTCGACAACGCCTTTTTCATTTGAAAAATGATTGGATGAACGTCAGAAATATCACACAGAACGCTAGATTCCTATGATATTTCTTTATTCAAAAAGAGTATTTTAAAAATGAAAAGTCGAATAATACATTATTTAAGGTGTACACCTCAATAATGATTGTCCAAAAATCCAAGAAGTGCTAGACTTCAAAGATTTAGTTTTTTCATAATTTTGATTGAAAATAATTTTAGTGTTGAAAATGTTTGAGTTTGAAAAAGTCAAAAGATTGAGTAAATAACAACGCAAAGTCTTGCCTTGAGAATTATTTATTCGAAGATTCAAGGAAAGCTAGATTCCAAGAACCTCATTCTTTCGGAGTTTTAGTTGAAAAAAACAAGGTTTGAAAATATTTGAAACAAAGTTAAAAGGTGGAGTGAGTAATAACTCAAGGGCGTGCCTCGAAAATTATTCACTCGAAGATCCAAAGAATGCTAGATTCCAAGAACCTCCTTATTCCAGAAATTACTTCTCTTTATAATCTCCTTATAATATAACATTTTAATAACAAACGATTAACACAAATAGAATTGATAACATAAATTAAGACGAAATAAAAATTAATAATAATATCATTCTACTAATATTATTATTATTAGCTAATCAATTAACAATATTAGTTAAATTAAATTAACAAGAGTGGGTGCATATAACAGAAAAATGGAGCAAATACCCCAAAACGGGCCAACCACAGGCCCAAAAACTTGTCTCCTCTGAGCTAGAGTCGGGCTAAAATGCCCAAAACTACACCATCAATGCCATTGGGATAAGGGGAAAAGGAAAGATCAACCAGACTGCCTTCCCAAGAAAAAAACGTGGACAGTAAAGGAAAATCATGCGTGTAACATCATGATTCAACCACCAAAGTGATTTAAAAAACGTTATTAAAGATGGCAATTTTAAACAAATAAATGTAGATGCCACATAGCTCACTCACAGGCCTAACCCGTCTACTTCATCTCAGTCTCTCACAAATCCCGTCTTCCCACCATCTCTTACTCGCTAAACGTGGCCGGAGAATCATGGCGGTCGGCGATGGTGCCATGGCCAGTTCCAATGGTCGAGCAACCCCAAACAGGAAATCTCAAACACCACCTTTTGCTTAAGGACCGTAAATCCCAAATCCAGCAGTCTTTAAAACCATAAACCACCCAAAACAAAACTCACAGTAAAACCTAGAAATTCTATCATGGATTCAAACGTTATATCAAGTCATTAAGCCGGAGGTATCGATCAATACAACAAGTCAAGCAAAAAAAAACAAACAGAAAATAGGGAAAGTACAAGATTGGGTCTAATCCGATGATGAATCCAACGAGGTAGATTAACCTGACTCCTTCACTCTTTTACTTTGCTGCCTCTTCCTCTTCTATTCTCCTTCGCAAATACTGTTGTTATTTGTATTGGGTTCACGTGAATGAAGGTTTAGCTCGAGATTGTTTGAGTTTCAAGGTGAAAACTCAGCAATCTTGACATAGGATTTGAGCTTTTATGTGATGGATATTGATTTTCTCAGCATGATTTTGTTAGGGTTTTCTTTGATTTGAAATTTGGCAGCGTTTCGGTAAGATTTTTTTTTGCCAATGATTGGAGATTATATTTATAGGAGGATTTTTAGGGTTTTGGTGCGTGTAAACATAGGAAGATTTTGAGGAATATGCTCTCAAGTGTGTGAGCATAATCTGTACAATCCTCAAACGGTTAGGAAAAATTTTTGCTGAGATTTTGGTGGGGACCATTGAGAGTGACTCACTCTGTGTTGTTTGTCTGTAGTGAGCTTCTAGAATGACTCAGTTTTTACTCGAATTTTCACTGCCTCACTGTGAATTTTGTAAACTTTTACTGTTGTTGGTAGTCAACATTCCTGACTTGCTTTTTCTGGCTGTTTTGTTAAGAATAATGCAGGGTGCCATTTTTAAATGTCTAGGAATCATGGTGATAACTTAAGCACAAAGCTTCTGCAAATTTATCCATAGGCTGTGACAAGGTCATGTTGCCGATTTCGACAGATTGACGTAAGTGACAATCACTAAAGGTAAATACTTCTTCTTATGACCTTTTATCCACTAGCTTCCTTTCGTAACCTTCTGCATATGTTTTTGACAGCTTTGAAGAACTCGACAATCTGTTCACAACCCTGGTGTGAGAGCAACATTATGAGACTCGAGGAAGACTTGCAGCCTTAGCTCTAGCGGCGATGCCCCTCTCCAACTTCCTACTTGTTTTAATGCTGTTCAAACCAAACTCAGGTATTTGTTCTGTAGTGAACATGAAACCTTTCTAGAAGCGTGTAATTCACTCTGATGATTTTCACTTCCTTTTGACCTTCTGTTTCCTGTTATTTCAGATTCCTTTGCCTCTTATGGACAAGTGATTTTTTTATGAATCATTTATACAATGCTTGTTCATGATCCCTGTGTTTTTCTTTAAGTTCCACAAATTCTGTTGACATCATAATTGATAGAAAAAGGTTCAAGATAACCACAACTTGAATTACAGGTATCCAAAAACCACTTCCTTTAGTACGAGGAACTTTGTGAACTAGGAGGGGAAATATTGACCATACAAGAAGCAGAAATAAGGAGAGAACGGAAAGGACAACAACTGCGTAATCAGTGGGACAGCCACCTTGGTCGGCGCAGTGATTTGCCGTTCGGTAATCATCTGAGGTACAGAATTTGAGTTCAGGTTGCATTGAATCCAAGCTGACAGTATTGTTCTCTTTGTTTTGTTTTAATGTAATGGTTCTGTTTCTTGCTCAGGATCTTGTGGTTTAATCATCCTTGAATTATCTCGCAGGTTATATGATCATACGATTTTGAAAATGCTACAGAAAATGCCATGAAGACGATGGAGTCTTGTTTTCGTAGCCGGGTAAATGGATGATATGGCATCTCCTCTAACAGCATCTTTTAGGTCGGCAGCCTTAGGACATTGACAATACCGGCATCAGTCAATGTTGTAAACACAATTTTTAGGTAATATGTCTTACAGCCTAGCTAACCAACTCTTGTTTGACATATTTCTAATCTGATGATATTTGCTTGTGTTGCAGTACTGTTAAGCAGCAACGACAATGGCCACGAACCTAATAAAGCGAAATTTTCAAATAATCAAAAGAGAGAGTATTATGATCGTTGCAGAAGACCGACGACGACACTTTCTCTGCTATGAATATCAGACAGTGTTAATTTTTGGTGTGGCTAAGTCGTGTTGTTGTGTGAATGACGTTGAGTTTGTGCGACAAAGAAGGCTTATGACAATATTGATTCGTATTTTGAGAGTTAAGCTTTGTGCTTTGTCTTTGTCCGCGGAGGAGAAGATAACCACGATAATGAATATGAGAACCACAAATCAAAACTGTTGTCGAAACCAAATTCGTACAGAGTCATTAATCAGTCCTTAACATGAATTTACTGCTGGAAGAGTTCAACGCGAGTGAGCTTTGAAGGGTCTCGGTAGTGTAGTCAGCGAGTATGAGCTGTTGTAACATCGTCGGCGTAGTTGATGTCACTCACTTACTGTAGTTGTCGCTGAGTTAAAGTAGTGAGCAGAGTTGCACAAAAAGAAGTCGCGGCTATTGCTGTAATGTCTTCATACATCTACCGGAAATCATCAAAAAGTCGATACAAATAGAAACAACAACATATCATCGCAGATTTCTTTAAACCGCCGTGTTTATGCCAACTGGATCACGTACACAAAGCTGTTAAAACAGAAAACAAGTTCAAGCATCAAATGATAATGAAGTCACACATAAAGATGTTGGATCCTATTCTGCAAACTTATTATTAGTCGATGGAACACGATTGAAATTATGGTGAGAAAATGGACTTCATGGACTTGCTAGCTAGGCAGCGATTCGACTCCCTTTCTCCACCATGTCGCTGCAACCCAATCTGTACTTGACCAGGATGCCAAGCTTGAAATCCAGTCAACTCAAAATCGAAAGCTACATCAGTTCATCATTCCTCAATCAAAATCGGATGTGAGCCAAGACGAGCAGCAAAGAAATGTTGTTGTCGTTGTTGTCTAAGCTATGATGCTGTCAAATTGTTGTTGCACAACCAAATATTTCGTTGTGTCCATGCAAAGCCGAGCAGTAAACAATGTTGTTGCTGTAACTTGAAATAACGTGTCTCTAAAACCTGGGTATTGCATCTCGCCTCAGATGCTTTCGCAATGTCGCAACGCTCTTTGTCGGCTAAATCAATGGTAATAGATGTAGCTACCTGCAGTAGTTTTCATTACTGTATCGGAAACAGAATACCCAGTTGAAGAGATAATTGAGTTATATGAGTTACTCTAAATCATAAGAACTAGGGATCATCCTACAATGTCTTCGATACTGTGAACCAAATCCTCCACAACTTAAATTCCTCTTTCATTAACAAAGAGAACCTTTTTGCTTTACATAATCTTTCATGATTGAACATGTCTCAATGTGTTTTGGAGCGATTGGAGTTGTGGAATTTTTGTGAGTGAGGATAAATGAGAAGTTCAAGGTGTTGCTGGTGTCTGGGCTGAAGAGAATAAAAGTATCAAAGACGATGGAACGTGTTTAGGAAAGAAGCAAAACACAATGGATTTGTTTGGCGATAAGATTGGTTACGAGGGTTGCACGAGTGTTTTGTGGTTTCTTGATTAAGTTGGAACAGACGATGATGATAGTGAAGATCTGGTGGTGTGGTTCGCCGGAGACTGTAATTTTGAAGGGTTATTCAGGGTATGCGTTAATGGTGGCTTAGAAAGGGGGAAGATTTAAAATGATGTTTTTGTTAGATGAGAATAAGAAGAAGTGCAGAGATGAAGGATTTTCTCCTCCCGATGGAGATTGGTGCGGAAAAAAATGACAGTAATGGTGAATGGTGAGTATAGCAGGTTACTTATAAGATATGAAGGAGGCTATGGTGTTGAAGGATGGTTGAAAACAAGGGTAGATTAAAGGGAAAATGGAAGAGGTTGTATATCTTTCAAGACAAGAGAAAACAAACATTGCAGCCGATGGAAGAAGAGAATAACTTTTTTTCTTTTGTTTTGAATCTCTTTTCTATGCGCCGCTACAGTATGCTTTTGGTCTTTCTCCCCATGAATTAGCCTTCACATTATATATAAATTGATATGATGCCTTGACTTATATTTTTGGAAAGTCATCTTGAATCTTCATAGAACCACGTAGCTGTAAGGCATTTTGTGAAATAAATGGTGTCCCCATGCACCTAACCATGCCTAGACTCAAATTCTTAAAATTAATCAAGACAATTTAACGGCGTGTATCTCATTTGTTCCTTGAAACACATCATATGTGATGTCTTGAGGTAGTTCCAAATCTCAAATATGTTCCAAAGAATATTTCCATCCATGCCTTGATTGGAACACTTCCTTAGCAAGCTCGTCTTTATGATCTAGAAACAAATACACGCATTACTTGAAGCCTTCCTTGCAACTATAGCTTGAATTTCTAATAATGGCCCAAAACTTGGACTACAAGGTTGAAAACAAACTCGAAACAAAAATGAAGCAAAGCTTAAACAATCTTTCTAGACATGGCTTGCATAAACTCTAAACACAGCTTTAAATCCATCAAAACGTGATCTTGAGACAACTTGAGGGTTTGACTGTCACACACTTAAATTATATGTTAATCATGTGCTGGTTATGACATGTACCCCCTCGGAAAAATATCTATTAGTTTAGCCAGCAAAGCACACTTAAAAAAAATAAATAAAATAAAATAAACTCGACCACTTATTTTGAATCGCATCTTAAGAACAAGTAACCATAGGGTTTGGAATCCACTTAATGGATTTGATAATATGGGCGATCCATTCCTCAAACATAGCCTGTATGATTATGAACTAATGCATTATACCATAAGCCTTTGAAATAAATCGAAACATCTTGCATCTAAATTCTAATTTAATTATGTTCTGAAATTTGCAAGCTAAATCCAAGTTTGTCACAAACTGATTTAGAATCCAAACATAGCTTGACGCTTACAATCCATTTGAGCAAAGCTTGAGGCTAAATCGATTGCGTCCAGAAGCAACATGTGAAGTATCTTGAATTAAGTGCATATCGTAATAAGCAACTTGTAGTGAGGCCCAAACGATGTATTTGATGCCATTAACCATATCATATCTGTCTGATCGTGAGAACGAGGACACACATGAGTTTGAGTATAAGGGGCTGGAGGCGCGCTCTTTCCACAAGAATTCAACATAAATTGCAAGGGATTATAACCACAATGTGTACACACATGGTCTTTATAAACGAGGTCTCAATGAATCATGGCCAGACGTCATGAAGCAGTAAAACGATCTTTAAATACCGAAATAGGACAAATTTGGGGTATGACAGATGCCCCTATCTAATTGCCTTGAACTTGAGAGAATGAACTGATGCATGGCGTTCATTTTAAGGTGGAAGTCAATTAGATATAAGAAGACCCCAAAATTTGTCCGAAAAGAAAAGAGATGCTCGGGAATTGAAATACTGGAAAACGTAACCCAAAGTAAATTGTAAATAAATGGCAAAAAGTCGTCACCACCAAAAGGATGATGGAAAGAAACACATACGGATACTACCACCAAAAGGATGGTAGAGAAAACACCAACGCATAATCTGACATTAATGACTATGACAGACTCCCCACCAAAAGGATGACAGAACGAAACACAAATAAACTATCGCACAATCTATCATTAATGACTATGATAGACCCCCCCCACCAAAAGGATGACGGAGCGAAACACAAATAAACTATCGCACAATCTATCATTAATGACTATGATAGACCCCCCCACCAAAAGGATGACGGAGGGAAACACAAATAAACTATCGCACAATCTATCATTAATGACTATGATAGACCCCCCACCAAAAGGATGACGGAGCGAAACACAAATAAACTATCGCACAATCTATCATTAATGACTATGATAGACCCCCCACCAAAAGGATGGCGAAGCGAAACACAAATAAACTATCGCACAATCTATCATTAATGACTATGATAGACCCCCCACCAAAAGGATGACGGAGCGAAAACATAAAAGAAATATCGCACAATCTGATATCGATGAAATACCAAACCTACCACCAAAAGGATGGTAGAGCGAAAACATAAACAAAACATCGCGCAATCTGACCTCGACGAAATGCCAGACCCACCACCAAAAGGATGACGGAGCGAAAACATAAAAGAAATATCGCACAATCTGATATCGACGAAATACCAGACCCACCACCAAAAGGATGATGGAGCGAAAACACAAACAAAATATCGCGCAATCTGACATCGACGAAATGCCAGACCCACCACCAAAAGGATGACGGAGCGAAAACATAAAAGAAATATCGCACAATCTGATATCGACGAAATACCAGACCTACCACCAAAAGGATGGTAGAGCGAAAACATAAACAAAACATCGCGCAATCTGACATCGACGAAATGCCAGACCCACCACCAAAAGGATGACGGAGCGAAAACATAAAAGAAATATCGCACAATCTGACATCGACGAAATACCAGACCCACCACCAAAAGGATGACGGAGCGAAAACACAAACAAAATATCGCGCAATCTGACATCGACGAAATGCCAGACCCACCACCAAAAGGATGACAGAGCAAAAACATAAAAGAAATATCGCACAATCTGATATCGACGAAATACCAGACCTACCACCAAAAGGATGGTAGAGCGAAAACATAAACAAAACATCGCGCAATCTGACATCGACGAAATGCCAGACCCACCACCAAAAGGATGACGGAGCGAAAACATAAAAGAAATATCGCACAATCTGATATCGAAGAAATACCAGACCTACCACCAAAAGGATGGTAGAGCGAAAACATAAACAAAACATCGCGCAATCTGACATCGACGAAATGCCAGACCCACCACCAAAAGGATGACGGAGCGAAAACATAAAAGAAATATCGCACAATCTGATATCGACGAAATACCAGACCCACCACCAAAAGGATGATGGAGCGAAAACACAAACAAAATATCGCGCAATCTGACATCGACGAAATGCCAGACCTACCACCAAAAGGATGGTAGAGCGAAAACATAAAAGAAATATCGCGCAATCTGATATCGACGAAATACCAGACCTACCACCAAAAGGATGGTAGAGCGAAAACATAAACAAAACATCGCACAATCTGATATCGACGAAATACCAGACCTACCACCAAAAGGATGGTAGAGCGAAAACAACACACAAGTCGCTATCACCAAAAGGATGATAGGACAACACAAATTTGAAGTTTACCAACACCAAAAGGATGCAGGCTAGGCTGAACTGACGAAGTTTGACTATCACCAAAAGGATGATAGTAAGGCACTTGACAACGGTCACGCTTGCTGAGTACAACTCACTAGGGAACCCCCAAGAGGAAGATTGGGTTGAAATGAATCAGCGGGGACAGCCACCGACTTGCTTGGGATATCATCGTTTTGCTGAGATGGTTTCATGGTTACGCCCATGAATTCTGAAGAGGATGCCCCTGACTGGGCTGAATTTGTCTTGATGCCTTGTCTTGCTCAACAAAAGGTTTAACAACTTCATGAGGAACGCACACGATCTTGCTGAAGATGCCCCTGCCCGGGTTGGATCTTGCACTGAACTTCTTGGATTTGCCCAACAAAAGGTTGAACAACTTCGTGGGGGAACGCCCACGGTCTTGAATGGTATTCCCCTGACTAGGCTGAATGTTGATTTGAAGATCTGATCAACCACGAGGTTGAAACACGCCATGGGAAGTACCCACGGTCTTGAAAAAGATGCCCCTGACTGGGCTGAATCCTGCTTTGAATGTCTTTGAATTTTTGGGAGAAACACCCAATTGCTGAAGATTGCCCCTGCCTAGGCTGGTGACTGCTTTGAAGCTCTTGAAAATCGTGGGATAAACCCACCATCTTGTGGAAGATGCCCCTGACTGGGCTACCGATGGTCTTGGAAATCTTCGGGATTGATCCTGGACCTTGACTTGCATATATGAATGCTGGATGATATTCCATATGGGTGGAAGTACAAATGCAAATGCTGACGCGCGGAGATGCAAGAGCTGGGGAAGTATAGTATGATTGGAGTATGCATATGATGCGAGATACTTTATGAGGATGAATGCAATGCGTATGATGCATATGATGCAGACGGGTAATTTGGAAATGCAGGTGAAGACGCCAGCGTGGTGGACTTTGAGTAGTTGCCAATGCGAATTGGACTTCGGGTGGTGGGAGGGATTGACTTCCTCGACACGCAGTTTGCTGAAGACGTCACGATTGAAGCAGAAAATGTCCTTGATGCCCCAAGTCTAGATACTTGATGATTTATTGTGAATTTCCCTCAGAGAAGGTTGCAACTTTGCTTGATGGTCAGGACGACCTGGTCTTGCCTCAGTCTGAACATGGTAATGGTCTGCCCCAGATTAACCAGTTCTGACATATGGAAGTTGAACTCGGATGACTTGCCCCTGCTCGAGTTGTTGAGTAATTTGCCCCAGCCTGTGGGTTCTGAGGTAGTCTTGCTTCGTGTACGCCACTGAAAACCAAGCTCCTCCTTGATTGCCCTTTGCTGAAATATCTTTGGATACCTAGCACTGTTTTGCAGTTAAAATTGTACATTCACAAATGGTAATAATTAATGCAAAGTTCGATGCAAGTTTGAAAAAGTGTCTTTTATTGAAGTGCCGTGATAGTGAGACGAATGGACTGCTAGCCCAAACGTTGTGCTAATTTGATAGGTGCGAAAGATATAGCAAGCAAAAAAAGACACCAATATTGATGATTAGAAATCATGTGAGGAGTCAGGTCACGCAACCTTGCGATAATGTGCTTTCAGAATAAACCTCGCCTCAATTAGGTCTTTCGAGGGTTGTAACGTGGTCTGGTTCACGGTTATGAAACAAAGGATATTAGGCTCAAAGTATGATTTGTACCCACCCCTTCTTCTTAGTGATCTCCAGTCCTACGCTCATTTAATCCTACACTTGTCTTAACGGTTCAAGGTATGCTCGAAATGGCAGTCACCTTATTTTGGTTTTTGATGGATATCAGTGCCCCTTTTGATTTGGGTGTCCACTGTATCTCATTTTGTTTTTGTTGAGGGTTTTGGGGTCCTCTTTTGCTTTTGTTTTGATCCCTAACTTTTGCATGGATTGACTTCGTTTGTCAGATCCATCGGGATTGCCTTGATCTTGCCTAAGTCCCCTCAAAGGTGTTTGACTTAGCAGGATTTTTGATTTTTGATTTTGTTGTGACTGCCATGTTATGAGTCATTGAAGAACAACCGTCTTCTGGATTTTGCTTGTTGATTCGAGTGCGGGTTTGAATTAACTGAACACTACCCTGCCCCAGGTTGAGTGTAAAGGCTTGAATATCCGAAGGAAACTGCTACTTCTAGGCTCGAAGTGGTTTACTAGGGATTAACTCCTTATATCTCCGGTGTTTGGGGAATTGAAGCAATGCCTGTACATCATTGACGAGGTTCTATCTAAAAGCATACGAGTTCACAATTATGGGTATCACGTTTTCATCATCCTCCCTCAAATCATGCTAAACAACAGTGAATTGAGTGGAGTGAATAAATGTGTCGGTGATAAGTGAAAAATGAGTGAATACGACATAACTAATTCAAAACATGCATAAACGATACATTAGTGAAACCAAATTCGAATGAAAATTGTTCAAAGCATACAGTACTTAAACACACAAAGACAAAATATAAGAAATGCGAAAGATTAAATGGCAGCATGACGGCCTTCTTCAGAGAATGAACTTGACTTGATTGGATTTGATGTTGGCACTAGTTGGCTGGTGGCATCGGATTGTTGATGATATTTGGAGACTTCCCATTGAAGTTGATAGCATCCATGTCGATCATGTCTTGAATTATGTGCTTGAAAGCCCTGCAGTCCTCAATGGTGTAACCTGGAGCGCCTTTATGAAACTCACAATGAGCATTTGCATCGTAGTCGGCAGGAATGACAGTTGAGGGAGCCAAATCTCTTGGAACAATAGCCTTCTTCTCCATCAACTGAGCGAAGATTTTAGGATATGTCATTGGTAGACGATCAAAGACTCTATCTGGTCTCCATGTTCTCTGCGGACGCTGTGGGCGAGTACCTTGTCGTTGCTGAGTAGCTTGCATCTGCTGTTGCTGAGGAGGATAATGATATCCTTGCTGGTTGTAGGCTTGCTGCTGAGGAGCCTGTTGCCGTGGCATCTGAGCTTGCGCTGCTTGAACAGCTGGCTGATAAGGCATTGGAGCATATTGCGCAGCAGCAACATACGGATACTGATAATAGGGAACTTGATAAGGCATAGGAGCAGGAGCTTGTTGAGAAGCTTGCCCTTTCTGCAAAAAGATGGCATTTGTCTCGCCCTCTTTCTTCTTGTATCCGTTGAAAGGCTTCTTGGAATTAGCCTGGCTGTTAGAACCTCCTGGGATCTTCCCACTCTTCAGCCCTTCCTCAATCCTCTCGCCGACGATCACCAAGTCAGAGAACCCAGCAGAGACACTACCGATCAACTTTTCATAGTACTGGCCTTGCAAGGTCCCCATGAAGATGTCAATAAGTTCACGGTCAACAAGAGGTGGATGCACCCTTGCGGCTAGCTCTCTCCATCGTTGCGCGTACTCCTTGAAGGATTCGTTGTCCTTCTGAGTCATACTCTGAAGCTGAGTACGATTTGGAGCAAGATCGGTGTTGTACTTGTACTGCTTGACAAATGCATCAGCTAGCTCGGCCCAAGTGCGCACACTATTACGCTCCAGCTGCATATACCATTCGAGTGATGCCCCAGACAGGCTGTCCTGGAAGCAATGGATCATGAGCTTTTCATCTCTGGCATAGGCATCCATCTTGCGACAGTACATCTTCAGATGAATGTTTGGGCAACTGAGACCTTTGTACTTCGAAAATTTGGGCACCTTGAACTTGGGAGGAATGACAACATCAGGCACCAAGCACAGTTCCAAAGCACTGAAAGAATTTGAATTGTGCCCCTCCATGGCTCGGAGCTTCTCGGCTAGGTCTCGGCACATCTTCATGGCTTCAGAATCCTGAGCGGCAACAGGAATGGCGATGGGAATAGCAGTGTGATAGTTCTGAACATCGTCATACTGATCCATCAGAGTATCTTCGACATGAGGAACCGGGATTTGCACAGCAGCAGGCTGGGCGTGCGGGATAACTCCAACGGTAACTCCAGGCGCTGTGATTGGTTGAGAAGTGTTTCCTTCGACTGCGTTGTTGAAGCTCAACGGCATCCCATGAGAATTCGGAATTGGGACCAAAGGGATGGCAGTAGACCCTTGTCCATTGACGACAGCGGCGACTTCACGCTGTTCTTCCTCTCTCCTGGCTGCGAGGATGGCTTCGAGGATCTGGTCGATCTTTCCTTTCATGGAATCCAACTCTTCCCTGAAGGCGGCTTGCTCCTGTTGAATCTGCTCCATCACACGTCTGGTATTGGCTCTAGTTGCGTACTAGCGTCGAGGAATCAGCTTGATTTACTGGAGAAGAAGGAACGGAGACATAAGATTCTGTTGAAGGACTGGAAATGCAAAATGCACAATATATGAAATGCAATGCAAATGATATGCAAGATGCAATGCAAGGTACAAGATCCAGGATCACAGGATCACAATCAAACAACTCCTAAAGCTGGTAACTGCGATAGATAAGTAACCATAATTCCTGCTCCAAGAAAAAAAATGACAGGTACGACCTATGCGGGAAGATCTAGACATTCTACCCATAGACCCCCTTACGGGATGGTTTCTACGTTTGGTTCCCAGGATCACGGACACTAGTCGTATTAGCGTCACGCAACAGGCTGGCTGTATTACGACGATAATGACGATAAGGTCTCTCCTGAGCGGGGTCCTCATGCTAGGCGCACAAGGAGCGAGTCCTTGGAGACTAACACTACACGACCACCATTATTGGAACTGGTGCTAACAAAAGCTTCCCATAATCACGGACCCTTCATTAATCAAGTCGTGCAACAGGCTAGCTGCGTTACGACGAGATCTACGAATAGGTCTCCTCTGGAGGAGCTTTCATGCTAGGCCCACAAGGAGCAAGTCCTCGGAGACTAACACTACTCGACTACCAATTCTAAACTATGTGTTCTCTCTGCTTTTACCAAAGCTCGGGCGTAGAGCCTTACTCATGACGTCATCCCCATAACCACGGGTAAGCGAGATAACAAGCACAAATAAAATCCACAAGAGTACAAATACAAGAAGAAAACAAATAAAAAACAAACACTCCTCACAAACCAAAAGATAGGCTCGACTCTCTCTTTGCATGGAGCAAAACTTCCCCAGCAGAGTCGCCAGCTGTCGCACCTCGAAAAATCACATTCGAAAATACGACCCTCGCGCGAAAGGCGCGGAAATGCGGTTCGACAGAGTCGCCACCGAACTTTATTTTTCCCGAATAAACGGGAGAGGAAAATATCGAGAAAACCTCTTAAAAACGAAAGGATAGGAACAGGGCTGTCGCAACCAAGTTCCGGGTTCGGGAGTCGGTTACGTGAGGGGAAGGTATTAGCACCCCTCACGTCCGTCGTACTCGACGGGAACCTCTTAAGGTAAATGTGGGGAGCGTTGTTTAGGTTTACTCATTTTCTTCTTGTTGATAAAGGTAGAATTTAAAAGGTTGAAGACGCAAAGGAGAGATGGGTGGTTAGAGGATAGGGTGCTCGCCAAGGATTGGGGCCCTTGTGCCTACGTATGCTCATTCGGACGAGAATGAGAAATCAGAGCGTCGTAGTTCGACTACGGGAAAAGATGGGGGGAAATGGGAGATGGATAGAAGTGTGCTCGCCAAGATCATCGCAATCTTGTGCCTACGTATCTTATATTCAAGAATGAATAAAGAATCAGAGCGTCCGTAGTTCGTGGTAACAACCACGAAAGATGAGGTTGAATGAGTTGAAAGTTTTGCGAAGGAGACGAAAGGATGACTGACAAGCAACCCAAGAGCGCGTCTCAAGAGCTTGTCACTCAAGAATCCAAGGAATGCGAGACTCCAAGAACTCAGTTCTTTCGGGAATTGACTGAATAAATTGAAGATAAAGAGTTGGATGTTTTGAAATCGAAAGAATAAATTAATAACAACTCGAGGGCGCGCCTCGAGAGTTACTCATTTGAATATCCAAAGAATGCTAGATTCTGAGAATATCCCTCTTTTGTAAGTTTCGGAAATGTTTGTGAAAGGATCGAATCGAAGAATGGCATGTGAGGCCAAAAGAAGTTGTTCGAAAATGGCTCGACGACGTGTCGAGGATTTGATTGAAAATGGAACTGACTTGACGATGTGTCAAGGGTTAGATTGTGAGAAACGATACTAGTCCCTAAGGGTGCCCCTAATATCGAAACCGCGATGAGTTGTGAATGTGTGTGCAAAATGTATATGGTTGCGAATGCGTATGAGCACTCGTCTTAGGAGGATGTTTGAAAATGATTGAGTTTGAAAAAAGTCGAAAGGTTGAGTGAATAACAACTCAAGAGCGTGCCTCGAGAGCTATTCACTCGAAAATTCAAGGAATGCTAGATTCCAAGAACCTTCTTCTTTCGGTCTAGAAAGATATTTTGAAGAAATGAATCGAGGGTATGAAAAAAGGTTATGGTACGAGAGGTGAGAATACGATATTGGATTCGAAAATGGGAGAAATGACAATTATTTGATAAATGAGACGTAGGCCTCACAACCAATTAATTGGGGTATCATCGAGATGCTAGATCTCGACAACGCCTTTTTCATTTGAAAAATGATTGGATGAACGTCAGAAATATCACACAGAACGCTAGATTCCTATGATATTTCTTTATTCAAAAAGAGTATTTTAAAAATGAAAAGTCGAATAATACATTATTTAAGGTGTACACCTCAATAATGATTGTCCAAAAATCCAAGAAGTGCTAGACTTCAAAGATTTAGTTTTTTCATAATTTTGATTGAAAATAATTTTAGTGTTGAAAATGTTTGAGTTTGAAAAAGTCAAAAGATTGAGTAAATAACAACGCAAAGGCTTGCCTTGAGAATTATTTATTCGAAGATTCAAGGAATGCTAGATTCCAAGAACCTCATTCTTTCGGAGTTTTAGTTGAAAAAAACAAGGTTTGAAAATATTTGAAACAAAGTTAAAAGGTGGAGTGAGTAATAACTCAAGGGCGTGCCTCGAAAATTATTCACTCGAAGATCCAAAGAATGCTAGATTCCAAGAACCTCCTTATTCCAGAAATTACTTCTCTTTATAATCTCCTTATAATATAACATTTTAATAACAAACGATTAACACAAATAGAATTGATAACATAAATTAAGACGAAATAAAAATTAATAATAATATCATTCTACTAATATTATTATTATTAGCTAATCAATTAACAATATTAGTTAAATTAAATTAACAAGAGTGGGTGCATATAACAGAAAAATGGAGCAAATACCCCAAAACGGGCCAACCACAGGCCCAAAAACTTGTCTCCTCTGAGCTAGAGTCGGGCTAAAATGCCCACAACTACACCATCAATGCCATTGGGATAAGGGGAAAAGGAAAGATCAACCAGACTGCCTTCCCAAGAAAAAAAACGTGGACAGTAAAGGAAAATCATGCGTGTAACATCATGATTCAACCACCAAAGTGATTTAAAAAACGTTATTAAAGATGGCAATTTTAAACAAATAAATGTAGATGCCACATAGCTCACTCACATGCCTAACCCGTCTACTTCATCTCAGTCTCTCACAAATCCCGTCTTCCCACCATCTCTTACTCGCTAAACGTGGCCGAAGAATCATGGCGGTCGGCGATGGCGCCATGGCCAGTTCCAACGGTCGAGCAACCCCAAACAGGAAATCTCAAACACCACCTTTTGCTTAAGGACCGTAAATCCCAAATCCAGCAGTCTTTAAAACCATAAACCACCCAAAACAAAACTCACAGTAAAACCTAGAAATTCTATCATGGATTCAAACGTTATATCAAGTCATTAAGCCGGAGGTATCGATCAATACAACAAGTCAAGCAAAAAAAAACAAACAGAAAATAGGGAACGTACAAGATTGGGTCTAATCCGATGATGAATCCAGCGAGGTAGATTAACCTGACTCCTTCACTCTTTTACTTTGCTGCCTCTTCCTCTTCTATTCTCCTTCGCAAATACTGTTGTTATTTGTATTGGGTTCACGTGAATGAAGGTTTAGCTCGAGATTGTTTGAGTTTCAAGGTGAAAACTCAGCAATCTTGACATAGGATTTGAGCTTTTATGTGATGGATATTGATTTTCTCAGCATGATTTTGTTAGGGTTTTCTTTGATTTGAAATTTGGCAGCGTTTCGGTAAGATTTTTTTTTTGTCAATGATTGGAGATTATATTTATAGGAGGATTTTTAGGGTTTTGGTGCGTGTAAACATAGGAAGATTTTGAGGAATATGCTCTCAAGTGTGTGAGCATAATCTGTACAATCCTCAAACGGTTAGGAAAAAATTTTGCTGAGATTTTGGTGGGGACCATTGAGAGTGACTCACTCTGTGCGGTTTGTCTGTAGTGAGCTTCTAGAATGACTCAGGTTTTACTCGAATTTTCACTGCCTCACTGTGAATTTTGTAAACTTTTACTGCTGTTGGTAGTCAACATTTCTGACTTGCTTTTTCTGGCTGTTTTGTTAAGAATAATGCAGGGTGCCATTTTTAAATGTCTAGGAATCATGGTGATAACTTAAGCACAAAGCTTCTGCAAATTTATCCATAGGCTGTGATAAGGTCATGTTGCCGGTTTCGACAGATTGACGTAAGTGACAATCACTAAAGGTAAACACTTCTTCTTATGACCTTTTATCCACTAGCTTCCTTTCGTAACCTTCTGCATATGTTTTTGACAGCTTTGAAGAACTCGACAATCTGTTCACAACCCTGGTGTGAGAGCAACATTATGAGACTCGAGGAAGACTTGCAGCCTTAGCTCTAGCGGCGATGCTCCTCTCCAACTTCCTACTTGTTTTAATGTTGTTCAAACCAAACTCAGGTATTTGTTCTGTAGTGAACATGAAACCTTTCTAGAAGCGTGTAATTCGCTCTGATGATTTTCATTTCCTTTTGACCTTCTGTTTCCTGTTATTTCAGATTCCTTTGCCTCTTATGGACAAGTGATTTTTTTATGAATCATTTATACAATGCTTGTTCATGATCCCTGTGTTTTTCTTTAAGTTCCACAAATTCTGTTGACATCATAATTGATAGAAAAAGGTTCAAGCTAACCACAACTTGAATTACAGGTATCCAAAAACCACTTCCTTTAGTACGAGGAACTTTGTGAACTAGGAGGGGAAATGTTGACCATACAAGAAGCAGAAATAAGGAGAGAACGGAAAGGACAACAACTGCGTAATCAGTGGGACAGCCACCTTGGTCGGCGCAGTGATTTGCCGTTCAGTAATCATCTGAGGTACAGAATTTGAGTTCAGGTTGCATTGAATCCAAGCTGACAGTATTGTTCTCTTTGTTTTGTTTTAATGTAATGGTTCTGTTTCTTGCTCAGGATCTTGTGGTTTAATCATCCTTGAATTATCTCGCAGGTTGTATGATCATACGATTTTGAAAATGCTACAGAAAATGCCATGAAGACGATGGAGTCTTGTTTTCGTAGCCGGGTAAATGGATGATATGGCATCTCCTCTAACAGCATCCTTTAGGTCGGCAGCCTTAGGACATTGACAATACCGGCATCAGTCAATTTTGTAAACACAATTTTTAGGTAATATGTCTTACAGCCTAGCTAACCAACTCTTGTTTGACATATTTCTAATCTGATGATATTTGCTTGTGTTGCAGTACTGTTAAGCAGCAACGACAATGGCCACGAACCTAATAAAGCGAAATTTTCAAATAATCAAAAGAGAGAGTATTATGATCGTTGCAGAAGACCGACGACGACACTTTCTCTGCTATGAATATCAGACAGTGTTAATTTTTGGTGTGGCTAAGTCGTGTTGTTGTGCGAATGACGTTGAGTTTGTGCGACAAAGAAGGCTTATGACAATACTGATTCGTATTTTGAGAGTTAAGCTTTGTGCTTTGTCTTTGTCCGCGGAGGAGAAGATAACCACAATAATGAATATGAGAACCACAAATCAAAACTGTTTTCGAAACCAAATTCGTACAGAGTCATTAATCAGTCCTTAACATGAATTTACTGCTGGAAGAGTTCAACGCGAGTGAGCTTTGAAGGGTTTCGGTAGTGTAGTCAGCGAGTATGAGCTGTTGTAACATCGTCGGCGTAGTTGATGTCACTCACTTACTGTAGTTGTCGCTGAGTTAAAGTAGTGAGCAGAGTTGCACAAAAAGAAGTCGCGGCTATTGCTGCAATGTCTTCATACATCTACCGGAAATCATCAAAAAGTCAATACAAATAGAAACAACAACATATCATCGCAGATTTCTTTAAACCTCCGTGTTTACGCCAACTGGATCACGTACACAAAGCTGTTAAAACAGAAAACAAGTTCAAGCATCAAATGATAATGAAGTCACACATAAAGATGTTGGATCCTATTCTGCAAACTTATTATTAGTCGGTGGAACACGATTGAAATTATGGTGAGAAAATGGACTTCATGGACTTGCTAACTAGGCAGCGATTCGACTCTCTTTCTCCACCATGTCGCTGCAACCCAATCTGTACTTGACCAGGATGCCAAGCTTGAAATCCAGTCAACTCAAAATCGAAAGCTAAATCAGTTCATCATTCCTCAATCAAAATCGGATGTGAGCCAAGACGAGCAGCAAAGAAATGTTGTTGTCGTTGTTGTCTAAGCTATGATGCTGTCAAATTGTTGTTGCACAACCAAATATTTCGTTGTGTCCATGCAAAGCCGAGCAGTAAACAATGTTGTTACTGTAACTTGAAATAACGTGTCTCTAAAACCTGGGTATTGCATCTCACCTCAGATGCTTTTGCAATGTCACTTCACTGGGGACTCTGCTTTCCCCAGCAGAGTCGCCAGCTGTCGCACCTCGAAAAATCACATTCGAAAATACGACCCTCGCGCGAAAGGCGCGGAAATGCGGTTCGACAGAGTCGCCACCGAACATTATTTTTCCCGAATAAACGGGAGAGGAAAATATCGAGAAAACCTCTTAAAAACGAAAGGATAGGAACAGGGCTGTCGCAACCAAGTTCCGGGTTCGGGAGTCGGTTACGTGAGGGGAAGGTATTAGCACCCCTCACGTCCGTCGTACTCGACGGGAACCTCTTAAGGTAAATGTGGGGAGCGTTGTTTAGGTTTACTCGTTTTCTTCTCGTTGATAAAGGTAGAATTTAAAAGGTTGAAGACGCAAAGGAGAGATGGGTGGTTAGAGGATAGGGTGCTCGCCAAGGATTGGGGCCCTTGTGCCTACGTATGCTCATTCGGACGAGAATGAGAAATCAGAGCGTCGTAGTTCGACTACGGGAAAAGATGGGGGGAAATGGGAGATGGATAGAAGTGTGCTCGCCAAGATCATCGCAATCTTGTGCCTACGTATCTTATATTCAAGAATGAATAAAGAATCAGAGCGTCCGTAGTTCGTGGTAACAACCATGAAAGATGAGGTTGAATGAGTTGAAAGTTTTGCGAAGGAGACGAAAGGATGACTGACAGGCAACCCAAGAGCGCGTCTCAAGAGCTTGTCACTCAAGAATCCAAGGAATGCGAGACTCCAAGAACTCAGTTCTTTCGGGAATTGACTGAATAAATTGAAGATAAAGAGTTGGATGTTTTGAAATCGAAAGAATAAATTAATAACAACTCGAGGGCGCGCCTCGAGAGTTACTCATTCGAATATCCAAAGAATGCTAGATTCTGAGAATATCCCTCTTTTGTAAGTTTCGGAAATGTTTGTGAAAGGATCGAATCGAAGAATGGCATGTGAGGCCAAAAGAAGTTGTTCGAAAATGGCTCGACGACGTGTCGAGGTTTTGATTGAAAATGGAACTGACTTGACGATGTGTCAAGGGTTAGATTGCGAGAAACGATACTAGTCCCTAAGGGTGCCCCTAATATCGAAACCGCGATGAGTTGTGAATGTGTGTGCAAAATGTATATGGTTGCGAATGCGTATGAGCACTCATCTTAGGAGGATGTTTGAAAATGATTGAGTTTGAAAAAAGTCGAAAGGTTGAGTGAATAACAACTCAAGAGCGTGCCTCGAGAGCTATTCACTCGAAAATTCAAGGAATGCTAGATTCCAAGAACCTTCTTCTTTCGGTCTAGAAAGATATTTTGAAGAAATGAATCGAGGGTATGAAAAAAGGTTATGGTACGAGAGGTGAGAATACGATATTGGATTCGAAAATGGGAGAAATGACAATTATTTGATAAATGAGACGTAGGCCTCACAACCAATTAATTGGGGTATCATCGAGATGCTAGATCTCGACAACGCCTTTTTCATTTGAAAAATGATTGGATGAACGTCAGAAATATCACACAGAACGCTAGATTCCTATGATATTTCTTTATTCAAAAAGAGTATTTTAAAAATGAAAAGTCGAATAATACATTATTTAAGGTGTACACCTCAATAATGATTGTCCAAAAATCCAAGAAGTGATAGACTTCAAAGATTTAGTTTTTTCATAATTTTGATTGAAAATAATTTTAGTGTTGAAAATGTTTGAGTTTGAAAAAGTCAAAAGATTGAGTAAATAACAACGCAAAGGCTTGCCTTGAGAATTATTTATTCAAAGATTCAAGGAATGCTAGATTCCAAGAACCTCATTCTTTCGGAGTTTTAGTTGAAAAAAACAAGGTTTGAAAATATTTGAAACAAAGTTAAAAGGTGGAGTGAGTAATAACTCAAGGGCGTGCCTCGAAAATTATTCACTCGAAGATCCAAAGAATGCTAGATTCCAAGAACCTCCTTATTCCAGAAATTACTTCTCTTTATAATCTCCTTATAATATAACATTTTAATAACAAACGATTAACACAAATAGAATTGATAACATAAATTAAGACGAAATAAAAATTAATAATAATATCATTCTACTAATATTATTATTATTAGCTAATCAATTAACAATATTAATTAAATTAAATTAACAAGAGTGGGTGCATATAACAGAAAAATGGAGCAAATACCCCAAAACGGGCCAACCACAGGCCCAAAAACTTGTCTCCTCTGAGCTAGAGTCGGGCTAAAATGCCCACAACTACACCATCAATGCCATTGGGATAAGGGGAAAAGGAAAGATCAACCAGACTGCCTTCCCAAGAAAAAAAACATGGACAGTAAAGGAAAATCATGCGTGTAACATCATGATTCAACCACCAAAGTGATTTAAAAAACGTTATTAAAGATGGCAATTTTAAACAAATAAATGTAGATGCCACATAGCTCACTCACATGCCTAACCCGTCTACTTCATCTTAGTCTCTCACAAATCCCGTCTTCCCACCATCTCTTACTCGCTAAACGTGGCCGAAGAATCATGGCGGTCGGCGATGGCGCCATGGCCAGTTCCAACGGTCGAGCAACCCCAAACAGGAAATCTCAAACACCACCTTTTGCTTAAGGACCGTAAATCCCAAATCCAGCAGTCTTTAAAACCATAAACCACCCAAAACAAAACTCACAGTAAAACCTAGAAATTCTATCATGGATTCAAACGTTATATCAAGTCATTAAGCCGGAGGTATCGATCAATACAACAAGTCAAGCAAAAAAAAACAAACAGAAAATAGGGAACGTACAAGATTGGGTCTAATCCGATGATGAATCCAGCGAGGTAGATTAACCTGACTCCTTCACTCTTTTACTTTGCTGCCTCTTCCTCTTCTATTCTCCTTCGCAAATACTGTTGTTATTTGTATTGGGTTCACGTGAATGAAGGTTTAGCTCGAGATTGTTTGAGTTTCAAGGTGAAAACTCAGCAATCTTGACATAGGATTTGAGCTTTTATGTGATGGATATTGATTTTCTCAGCATGATTTTGTTAGGGTTTTCTTTGATTTGAAATTTGGCAGCGTTTCGGTAAGATTTTTTTTTTTGCCAATGATTGGAGATTATATTTATAGGAGGATTTTTAGGGTTTTGGTGCGTGTAAACATAGGAAGATTTTGAGGAATATGCTCTCAAGTGTGTGAGCATAATCTGTACAATCCTCAAACGGTTAGGAAAAATTTTTGCTGAGATTTTGGTGGGGACCATTGAGAGTGACTCACTTTGTGCTGTTTGTCTGTAGTGAGCTTCTAGAATGACTCAGTTTTTACTCGAATTTTCACTGCCTCACTGTGAATTTTGTAAACTCTTACTGCTGTTGGTAGTCAACATTTCTGACTTGCTTTTTCTGGCTGTTTTGTTAAGAATAATGCAGGGTGCCATTTTTAAATGTCTAGGAATCATGGTGATAACTTAAGCACAAAGCTTCTGCAAATTTATCCATAGGCTGTGACAAGGTCATGTTGCCGGTTTCGACAGATTGACGTAAGTGACAATCACTAAAGGTAAACACTTCTTCTTATGACCTTTTATCCACTAGCTTCCTTTCGTAACCTTCTGCATATGTTTTTGACAGCTTTGAAGAACTCGTCAATCTGTTCACAACCCTGGTGTGAGAGCAACATTATGAGACTCGAGGAAGACTTGCAGCCTTAGCTCTAGCGGCGATGCTCCTCTCCAACTTCCTACTTGTTTTAATGCTGTTCAAACCAAACTCAGGTATTTGTTCTGTAGCGAACATGAAACCTTTCTAGAAGCGTGTAATTCGCTCTGATGATTTTCACTTCCTTTTGACCTTCTGTTTCCTGTTATTTCAAATTCCTTTGCCTCTTATGGACAAGTGACTTTTTTATGAATCATTTATACAATGCTTGTTCATGATCCCTGTGTTTTTCTTTAAGTTCCACAAGTTCTGTTGACATCATAATTGATAGAAAAAGGTTCAAGCTAACCACAACTTGAATTACAGGTATCCAAAAACCACTTCCTTTAGTACGAGGAACTTTGTGAACTAGGAGGGGAAATATTGACCATACAAGAAGCAGAAATAAGGAGAGAACGGAAAGGAAAACAACTGCGTAATCAGTGGGACAGCCACCTTGGTCGGTGCAGTGATTTGCCGTTCAGTAATCATCTAAGGTACAGAATTTGAGTTCAGGTTGCATTGAATCCAAGCTGACAGTATTGTTCTCTTTGTTTTGTTTTAATGTAATGGTTCTGTTTCTTGCTCAGGATCTTATGGTTTAATCATCCTTGAATTATCTCGCAGGTTATATGATCATACGATTTTGAAAATGCTACAGAAAATGCCATGAAGACGATGGAGTCTTGTTTTCGTAGCCGGGTAAATGGATGATATGGCATCTCCTCTAACAGCATCCTTTAGGTCGGCAGCCTTAGGACATTGACAATACCGGCATCAGTCAATGCTGTAAACACAATTTTTAGGAAATATGTCTTACAGCCTAGCTAACCAACTCTTGTTTGACATATTTCTAATCTGATGATATTTGCTTGTGTTGCAGTACTGTTAAGCAGCAACGACAATGGCCACGAACCTAATAAAGCGAAATTTTCAAATAATCAAAAGAGAGAGTATTATGATCGTTGCAGAAGACCGACGATGACACTTTCTCTGCTATGAATATCAGACAGTGTTAATTTTTGGTGTGGCTAAGTCGTGTTGTTGTGAGAATGACGTTGAGTTTGTGCGACAAAGAAGGCTTATGACAATACTGATTCGTATTTTGAGAGTTAAGCTTTGTGCTTTGTCTTTGTCCGCGGAGGAGAAGATAACCACAATAATGAATATGAGAACCACAAATCAAAACTGTTGTCGAAACCAAATTCGTACAGAGTCATTAATCAGTCCTTAACATGAATTTACTGCTGGAAGAGTTCAACGCGAATGAGCTTTGAAGGGTTTCGGTAGTGTAGTCAGCGAGTATGAGCTGTTGTAACATCGTCGGCGTAGTTGATGTCACTCACTTACTGTAGTTGTCGTTGAGTTAAAGTAGTGAGAAGAGTTGCACAAAAAGAAGTCGCGGCTATTGCTGCAATGTCTTCATACATCTACCGGAAATCATCAAAAAGTCGATACAAATAGAAACAACAACATATCATCGCAGATTTCTTTAAACCGCCGTGTTTACGCCAACTGGATCACGTACACAAAGCTGTTAAAACAGAAAACAAGTTCAAGCATCAAATGATAATGAAGTCACACATAAAGATGTTGGATCCTATTCTGCAAACTTATTATTAGTCGGTGGAACACGATTGAAATTATGGTGAGAAAATGGACTTCATGGACTTACTAACTAGGCAGCGATTCGACTCCCTTTCTCCACCATGTCGCTGCAACCCAATCTGTACTTGACCAGGATGCCAAGCTTGAAATCCAGTCAACTCAAAATCGAAAGCTACATCAGTTCATCATTCCTCAATCAAAATCGGATGTGAGCCAAGACGAGCAGCAAAGAAATGTTGTTGTCGTTGTTGTCTAAGCTATGATGCTGTCAAATTGTTGTTGCACAACCAAATATTTCGTTGTGTCCATGCAAAGCCGAGCAGTAAACAATGTTGTTGCTGTAACTTGAAATAACGTGTCTCTAAAACCTGGGTATTGCATCTCACCTCAGATGCTTTCGCAATGTCACTTCACTGGGGACTCTGCTTTCCCCAGCAGAGTCGCCAGCTGTCGCACCTCGAAAAATCACATTTGAAAATACGACCCTCGCGCGAAAGGCGCGGAAATGCGGTTCGACAGAGTCGCCACCGAACTTTATTTTTCCCGAATAAACGGGAGAGGAAAATATCGAGAAAACCTCTTAAAAACGAAAGGATAGGAACAGGGTTGTCGCAACCAAGTTCCGGGTTCGGGAGTCGGTTACGTGAGGGGAAGGTATTAGCACCCCTCACGTCCGTCGTACTCGACGGGAACCTCTTAAGGTAAATGTGGGGAGCGTTGTTTAGGTTTACTCGTTTTCTTCTCGTTGATAAAGGTAGAATTTAAAAGGTTGAAGACGCAAAGGAGAGATGGGTGGTTAGAGGATAGGGTGCTCGCCAAGGATTGGGGCCCTTGTGCCTACGTATGCTCATTCGGACGAGAATGAGAAATCAGAGCGTCGTAGTTCGACTACGGGAAAAGATGGGGGGAAATGGGAGATGGATAGAAGTGTGCTCGCCAAGATCATCGCAATCTTGTGCCTACGTATCTTATATTCAAGAATGAATAAAGAATCAGAGCGTCCGTAGTTCGTGGTAACAACCACGAAAGATGAGGTTGAATGAGTTGAAAGTTTTGCGAAGGAGACGAAAGGATGACTGACAAGCAACCCAAGAGCGCGTCTCAAGAGCTTGTCACTCAAGAATCCAAGGAATGCGAGACTCCAAGAACTCAGTTCTTTCGGGAATTGACTGAATAAATTGAAGATAAAGAGTTGGATGTTTTGAAATCGAAAGAATAAATTAATAACAACTCGAGGGCGCGCCTCGAGAGTTACTCATTCGAATATCCAAAGAATGCTAGATTCTGAGAATATCCCTCTTTTGTAAGTTTCGGAAATGTTTGTGAAAGGATCGAATCGAAGAATGGCATGTGAGGCCAAAAGAAGTTGTTCGAAAATGGCTCGACGACGTGTCGAGGATTTGATTGAAAATGGAACTGACTTGACGATGTGTCAAGGGTTAGATTGCGAGAAACGATACTAGTCCCTAAGGGTGCCCCTAATATCGAAACCGCGATGAGTTGTGAATGTGTGTGCAAAATGTATATGGTTGTGAATGCGTATGAGCACTCGTCTTAGGAGGATGTTTGAAAATGATTGAGTTTGAAAAAAGTCGAAAGGTTGAGTGAATAACAACTCAAGAGCGTGCCTCGAGAGCTATTCACTCGAAAATTCAAGGAATGCTAGATTCCAAGAACCTTCTTCTTTCGGTCTAGAAAGATATTTTGAAGAAATGAATCGAGGGTATGAAAAAAGGTTATGGTACGAGAGGTGAGAATATGATATTGGATTCGAAAATGGGAGAAATGACAATTATTTGATAAATGAGACGTAGGCCTCACAACCAATTAATTGGGGTATCATCGAGATGCTAGATCTCGACAACGCCTTTTTCATTTGAAAAATGATTGGATGAACGTCAGAAATATCACACAGAACGCTAGATTCCTATGATATTTCTTTATTCAAAAAGAGTATTTTAAAAATGAAAAGTCGAATAATACATTATTTAAGGTGTACACCTCAATAATGATTGTCCAAAAATCCAAGAAGTGCTAGACTTCAAAGATTTAGTTTTTTCATAATTTTGATTGAAAATAATTTTAGTGTTGAAAATGTTTGAGTTTGAAAAAGTCAAAAGATTGAGTAAATAACAACGCAAAGGCTTGCCTTGAGAATTATTTATTCGAAGATTCAAGGAATGCTAGATTCCAAGAACCTCATTCTTTCGGAGTTTTAGTTGAAAAAAACAAGGTTTGAAAATATTTGAAACAAAGTTAAAAGGTGGAGTGAGTAATAACTCAAGGGCGTGCCTCGAAAATTATTCACTCGAAGATCCAAAGAATTCTAGATTCCAAGAACCTCCTTATTCCAGAAATTACTTCTCTTTATAATCTCCTTATAATATAACATTTTAATAACAAACGATTAACACAAATAGAATTGATAACATAAATTAAGACGAAATAAAAATTAATAATAATATCATTCTACTAATATTATTATTATTAGCTAATCAATTAACAATATTAGTTAAATTAAATTAACAAGAGTGGGTGCATATAACAGAAAAATGGAGCAAATACCCCAAAACGGGCCAACCACAGGCCCAAAAACTTGTCTCCTCTGAGCTAGAGTCGGGCTAAAATGCCCACAACTACACCATCAATGCCATTGGGATAAGGGGAAAAGGAAAGATCAACCAGACTGCCTTCCCAAGAAAAAAAACGTGGACAGTAAAGGAAAATCATGCGTGTAACATCATGATTCAACCACCAAAGTGATTTAAAAAACGTTATTAAAGATGGCAATTTTAAACAAATAAATGTAGATGCCACATAGCTCACTCACATGCCTAACCCGTCTACTTCATCTCAGTCTCTCACAAATCCCGTCTTCCCACCATCTCTTACTCGCTAAACGTGGCCGAAGAATCATGGCGGTCGGCGATGGCGCCATGGCCAGTTCCAACGGTTGAGCAACCCCAAACAGGAAATCTCAAACACCACCTTTTGCTTAAGGACCGTAAATCCCAAATCCAGCAGTCTTTAAAACCATAAACCACCCAAAACAAAACTCACAGTAAAACCTAGAAATTCTATCATGGATTCAAACGTTATATCAAGTCATTAAGCCGGAGGTATCGATCAATACAACAAGTCAAGCAAAAAAAAACAAACAAAAAATAGGGAACGTACAAGATTGGGTCTAATCCGATGATGAATCCAGCGAGGTAGATTAACCTGACTCCTTCACTCTTTTACTTTGCTGCCTCTTCCTCTTCTATTCTCCTTCGCAAATACTGTTGTTATTTGTATTGGGTTCACGTGAATGAAGGTTTAGCTCGAGATTGTTTGAGTTTCAAGGTGAAAACTCAGCAATCTTGACATAGGATTTGAGCTTTTATGTGATGGATATTGATTTTCTCAGCATGATTTTGTTAGGGTTTTCTTTGATTTGAAATTTGGCAGCGTTTCGATAAGATTTTTTTTTTTGCCAATGATTGGAGATTATATTTATATGAGGATTTTTAGGGTTTTGGTGCGTGTAAACATAGGAAGATTTTGAGGAATATGCTCTCAAGTGTGTGAGCATAATCTGTACAATCCTCAAACGGTTAGGAAAAATTTTTGCTGAGATTTTGGTGGGGACCATTGAGAGTGACTCACTTTGTGCTGTTTGTCTGTAGTGAGCTTCTAGAATGACTCAGTTTTTACTCGAATTTTCACTGCCTCACTGTGAATTTTGTAAACTTTTACTGCTGTTGGTAGTCAACATTTCTGACTTGCTTTTTCTGGTTGTTTTGTTAAGAATAATGCAGGGTGCCATTTTTAAATGTCTAGGAATCATGGTGATAACTTAAGCACAAAGCTTCTGCAAATTTACCCATAGGCTGTGACAAGGTCATGTTGCCGGTTTCGACAGATTGACGTAAGTGACAATCACTAAAGGTAAACACTTCTTCTTATGACCTTTTATCCACTAGCTTCCTTTCGTAACCTTCTGCATATGTTTTTGACAGCTTTGAAGAACTCGACAATCTGTTCACAACCCTGGTGTGAGAGCAACATTATGAGACTCGAGGAAGACTTGCAGCCTTAGCTCTAGCGGCGATGCTCCTCTCCAACTTCCTACTTGTTTTAATGCTGTTCAAACCAAACTCAGGTATTTGTTCTGTAGCGAACATGAAACCTTTCTAGAAGCGTGTAATTCGCTCTGATGATTTTCACTTCCTTTTGACCTTCTGTTTCCTGTTATTTTAGATTCCTTTGCCTCTTATGGACAAGTGATATTTTTATGAATCATTTATACAATGCTTGTTCATGATCCCTGTGGTTTTCTTTAAGTTCCACAAATTCTGTTGACATCATAATTGATAGAAAAAGGTTCAAGATAACCACAACTTTAATTACAGGTATCCAAAAACCACTTCCTTTAGTACGAGGAACTTTGTGAACTAGGAGGGGAAATATTGACCATACAAGAAGCAGAAATAAGGAGAGAACGGAAAGGACAACAACTGCGTAATCAGTGGGACAGCCACCTTGGTCAGCGCAGTGATTTGCCGTTCAGTAATCATCTGAGGTACAGAATTTGAGTTCAGGTTGCATTGAATCCAAGCTGACAGTATTGTTCTCTTTGTTTTGTTTTAATGTATTGGTTCTGTTTCTTGCTCAGGATCTTGTGGTTTAATCATCCTTGAATTATCTCGCAGGTTATATGATCATACGATTTTGAAAATGCTACAGAAAATGCCATGAAGACGATGGAGTCTTGTTTTCGTAGCCGGGTAAATGGATGATATGGCATCTCCTCTAACAGCATCCTTTAGGTCGGCAGCCTTAGGACATTGACAATACTGGCATCAGTCAATGCTGTAAACACAATTTTTAGGAAATATGTCTTACAGCCTAGCTAACCAACTCTTGTTTGACATATTTCTAATCTGATGATATTTGCTTGTGTTGCAGTACTGTTAAGCAGCAACGACAATGGCCACGAACCTAATAAAGCGAAATTTTCAAATAATCAAAAGAGAGAGTATTATGATCGTTGCAGAAGACCGACGATGACACTTTCTCTGCTATGAATATCAGACAGTGTTAATTTTTGGTGTGGCTAAGTCGTGTTGTTGTGCGAATGACGTTGAGTTTGTGCGACAAAGAAGGCTTATGACAATACTGATTCGTATTTTGAGAGTTAAGCTTTGTGCTTTGTCTTTGTCCGCGGAGGAGAAGATAACCACAATAATGAATATGAGAACCACAAATCAAAACTGTTGTCGAAACCAAATTCGTACAGAGTCATTAATCAGTCCTTAACATGAATTTACTGCTGGAAGAGTTCAACGCGAGTGAGCTTTGAATGGTTTCGGTAGTGTAGTCAGCGAGTATGAGCTGTTGTAACATCGTCGGCGTAGTTGATGTCACTCACTTACTGTAGTTGTCGCTGAGTTAAAGTAGTGAGCAGAGTTGCACAAAAAGAAGTCGCGGCTATTGCTGCAATGTCTTCATACATCTACCGGAAATCATCAAAAAGTCGATACAAATAGAAACAACAACATATCATCGCAGATTTCTTTAAACCGCCGTGTTTACGCCAACTGGATCACGTACACAAAGCTGTTAAAACAGAAAACAAGTTCAAGCATCAAATGATAATGAAGTCACACATAAAGATGTTGGATCCTATTCTGCAAACTTATTATTAGTCGGTGGAACACGATTGAAATTATGGTGAGAAAATGGACTTCATGGACTTGCTAACTAGGCAGCGATTCGACTCCCTTTCTCCACCATGTCGCTGCAACCCAATTTGTACTTGACCAGGATGCCAAGCTTGAAATCCAGTCAACTCAAAATCGAAAGCTACATCAGTTCATCATTCCTCAATCAAAATCGGATGTGAGCCAAGACGAGCAGCAAAGAAATGTTGTTGTCGTTGTTGTCTAAGCTATGATGTTGTCAAATTGTTGTTGCACAACCAAATATTTCGTTGTGTCCATGCAAAGCCGAGCAGTAAACAATGTCGTTGCTGTAACTTGAAATAACGTGTCTCTAAAACCTGGGTATTGCATCTCGCCTCAGATGCTTTCGCAATGTCACAACGCTCTTTGTCGGCTGAATCGATGGTAATAGATGTAGCTACCTGTAGTAGTTTTCACTACTGTATCGGAAATAGAATACCCAGTTGAAGAGATAATTGAGTTATATGAGTTACTCTAAATCATAAGAACTAGGGATCATCCTACAATGTCTTCGATACTGTGAACCAAATCCTCCACAACTTCAATTCCTCTTTCATAAACAAAGAGAACCTTTTTGATTTACATAATCTTTCATGATTGAACATGTCTCAATGTGTTTTGGAGCGATTGGAGTTGTGGAATTTTTGTGAGTGAGGATAAATGAGAAGTTTAAGGTGTTGCTGGTGTCTGGGCTGAAGAGAATAAAAGTATCAAGGAGGATGGAACGTGTTTAGGAAAGAAGCAAAACACAATGGATTTGTTTGGCGATAAGAGTGGTTACGAGGGCTGCACGAGTGTTTTGTGGTTTCTTGATTAAGTTGGAACAGACGATGATGATAGTGAAGATCCGGTGGTGTGGTTCGCCGGAGATTGTAATTTTGAAGGGTTATTCAGGGTATGCGTTAATGGTGGCTTAGAAAGGGGGAAGATTTAAAATGATGTTTTTGTTAGATGAGAATAAGAAGAAGTGCAGAGATGAAGGATTTTCTCCTCCAGACGGAGATTGGTGCGAAAAAAAATGACAGTAATGGTGAATGGTGAGTATAGCAGGCTACTTATAAGATATGAAGGAGGCTATGGTGTTGAAGGATGGTTGAAAACAAGGGTGGATTAAAGGGAAAATGGAAGAGGTTGTATATCTTTCAAGACAAGAGAAAACAAACATAGCAGCCGATGGAAGAAGAGAATAACTTTTTTTCTTTTGTTTTGAATCTCTTTTCTATGCGCCGCTACAGTATGCTTTTGGTCTTTCTCCCCATGAATTAGCCTTCACATTATATATAAATTGATATGATGCCTTGACTTATATTTTTGGAAAGTCATCTTGAATCTTCATAGAACCACGTAGCTGTAAGGCATTTTGTGAAATAAATGGTGTCCCCATGCACCTAACCATGCCTAGACTCAAATTCTTAAAATTAATCAAGACAATTTAACGGCGTGTATCTCATTTGTTCCTTGAAACAAATCATATGTGATGTCTTGAGGTAGTTCCAAATCTCAAATATGTTCCAAAGAATATTTCCATCCATGCCTTGATTGGAACACTTCCTTAGCAAGCTCGTCTTTATGATCTAGAAACAAATACACACATTACTTGAAGCCTTCCTTGCAACTATAGCTTGAATTTCTAATAATGGCCCAAAACTTGGACTACAAGGTTGAAAACAAACTCGAAACAAAAATGAAGCAAAGCTTAAACAATCTTTCTAGACATGGCTTGCATAAACTCTAAACACAGCTTTAAATCCATCAAAACGTGATCTTGAGACAACTTGAGGGTTTGACTGTCACACACTTAAATTATATGTTAATCATGTGCTGGTTATGACATGTACCCCCTCGGAAAAATATCTATTAGTTTAGCCAGCAAAGCACACTTAAAAAAAATAATAAAATAAAATAAACTCGACCACTTATTTTGAATCGCATCTTAAGAACAAGTAACCATAGGGTTTGGAATCCACTTAATGGATTTGATAATATGGGCGATCCATTCCTCAAACATAGCCTGTATGATTATGAACTAATGCATTATACCATAAGCCTTTGAAATAAATCGAAACATCTTGCATCTAAATTCTAATTTAATTATGTTCTGAAATTTGCAAGCTAAATCCAAGTTTGTCACAAACTGATTTAGAATCCAAACATAGCTTGACGCTTACAATCCATTCGAGCAAAGCTTGAGGCTAAATCGATTGCGTCCAGAAGCAACATGTGAAGTATCTTGAATTAAGTGCATATCGTAATAAGCAACTTGTAGTGAGGCCCAAACGATGTATTTGATGCCATTAACCATATCATATCTGTCTGATCGTGAGAACGAGGACACACATGAGTTTGAGTATAAGGGGCTGGAGGCGCGCTCTTTCCACAAGAATTCAACATAAATTGCAAGGGATTATAACCACAATGTGTACACACATGGTCTTTATAAATGAGGTCTCAATGAATCATGGCCAGACGTCATGAAGCAGTAAAACGATCTTTAAATACCGAAATAGGACAAATTTGGGGTATGACAATAAGGAGACTTTCAATTGAATCCACCGAGGCCCCCTTAATTCAACTAGTAAAATAATAGTAACACCTTAAGGAATCTTGAGATTTTGCATTGAGGTTTCTGAGGAATCAATGAGGTAAACAAGCAGCGGGGAACTTTAGGACCAAAAACAAACCACTAGGTATGCCTTGAAATACATAACTGGGAGAATGAAGGATAAGTCTTGCCTGAAGTTCACACGTACCTGCACGAGCTGGTTAGTGATGATAAGCATGCATACCAAACATAAAGATAAACACACAGAAGAAAGCAACAACGAGTGGAAATCTTAGGGTCAAAAATTAGGGTGTGACAATAGGCACTGGACGAAGAGGAGCATTCATTCTTTTCAAATTGTTGCGGGGCCTACTCTGAATCTGGAGACGGTAATCTTGTTGCGATGACTCAAAAGGTCGTGGACTCTGAACAGCAGAAACATCCGGCGACTGGGTTTGAATTCTTGAGGACTCTCTTTGTTCAGGCACTTTCATCCTTAAGCTTGACCCAGGAACAGGCAGCAACTGTGGGCAGGGGGATTCTGACACCAAGGATTGTAAGATATACTCCTGACCTACTGCAACTTTAGGTGAGGGAATAGGAATATCCATCCCCTTTGCATGATAGGGAATAACTTCGCCTGATACATTCATGCCGCCCGACGTGAATTCAATTGTCTTCGAATCAATCAGGTCCTGAACTTTATGCTTAAAAGCTTTATAGTTCATAACGTTGTGCCCCTGTCCCCCAGCGTGGAAATCACAATGAGAATTGACATCATAGCCTGGTGGTGGCTGGCCAGTATATAGAGCCAAAGTCCGAGGCTTAACCAATTGAAGTTGGAGCAAGAGTTGCACCAACTGAGCATAATCCATGGGAATCTGATCGAAGATTCTGTCTTGGGATTTTATCCTTTAAGCATATCTTCTAATCCTGGGATTCTCCTAAGAAACGGGATGCAGCTGATGACACGGAAGTTTTGGAGCCTCTGGTTGTGTAGAAGATTTCTGACACACATTACGCTCTAGTATAGGTTCCACAGACAGAAGTGGCGCAAGCATCTTTACTGCAGCCTCAGGCACTTGATCACCTTCTTTTCTAAGCACGTTCCTTATCACTTCTATGATTAAGCCCACCTGAGTCTTCAATTGATTGTTCTCCTCTCTGAGCGTATTCTGATCCAAGTGCAACGCTTGCATGTTCATAATGAGTTGTCCCATTTGGCCCTTGACTTCTCTCAGCTCTGCTTGAACTTGCTTCATAACTCCGTGTTGATCCATGTGATCTATCTGATTGTATAACCTGCAACAAACTTGTGGAGTGCATGAAGTCAGATTAACAGTTCCGAGGTACCTATTATGCAAAAATAATATGCCAGATGCAGACAAGCATGCAACAAGGAAATTTCAGGATAGCACCGAGACACATAGGAAACCCAAGATCCAAATAGAGATAACCATCACACATATATGCACCATACAGGAGTAGCTGAATACAAACAGAGTGACCTCGACCAATAGGCCTGGCGATGGTCAGCATACAGTAATGAACAAATGCTACACAGGGCTTGTTGAAGGAAGATCATTGATTTGAATACCCTAAGGCGTGATCGAGATCCGGTTGGAATCTAGCAGAGTCTGAACTTGGCTTCTAAGCACCTTACAGTCTTCAGTTTAATGCCCCTGTACCCCAGCATGGTACTCACAGCGGGCGCTGACATCGAAGCCTGGCCGATACGAAGGAATCTCTGGATTAATCTTCTTCGGCACTATCAACCCACCTCTGATCAAATTCGGCAACATTTGACTGTACGATATCGGCAACGGAGTAAAATGTCTTTCTAGTTTCTTTGGTCTTCGTCTAGCGTGCTGACACGGTAGGTGACGGTATGATTGGTGACTCTGAAGGGAAACAGATTTCTGATACTCAGACCTAACAGATTGCTGACTCTGAACACTCGAAGTATCTGAAAACTGCATCTGAGGTACAGGAGATTCCGGAATAGCATCACTTTCTTTCTCCCATTCTTCTTAAGAACTGGCAACTGATTCACCTTCATAAACTGAAGTATCTAAGATGTCTCAAATTTTTCCGCTCTTAATGCCACTCTCGATACGCTCACCCATTATCACCAAATCAGCAAAGTTTGACATTCCACCACTGATCAACTTGTCAAAGTAATGGCCTTTCAAGGTACCCAAGAATATATCAACCAACTCTTTGTCCTGAAGTGGGGGTTGAACACGAGCAGCTAACTCTCTCCATCTCTGCACATACCTTCTGAAGGATTCATTGTCCGCCCGAGATAATTATTGCAATTGTACGCGACTAGGAGCCATGTTGAGATTGTAGTCGTACTGCTTCACGAAGGCATTGGCTAAATCTGACCATGATTTGATGCAATCACTCTTCAACTGCATATACCAACTCAACGATGCTCCACTCAGACTGTCCTGAAAACAGTGAATCATAAGCTGATCATTGTGGACATGTGAAGTCATTCTTCTGCAGAACATCACCAAATGCTGCTTCATAACTATCCCCTTTGAACTTCTCAAAATTTGGTATCTTAAACTTCGGAGGCATCATAAGGTCTGGCACCAGGCACATGCTCGCAACACTCAAATTAAAAGTATCCTGGCTCATCAGGGCATCAAGCTTTTCCTCCAACAGCTGACATTTTCCCATAAATTCAACAGTCTGTGGGTCTTCCGCATCAACCTTTGGAACAACCCTCCGAGAATATGGCACAGGGAAAGTGAAATTTTGATAGTCCGTGTCATGAAGAGAAGAGAAATCTCTATCTTTGGCAATAGGACGCTCTTGTACAGCAGGAATCTGCACAGGCTGGGCTTGAGCAACATCGTTCACTGGAGTCCCCTGAATACCGGCCTCTCCTCTGGTCATAGCTGTCATGGCTTCCATGAGTTGATCTAGCTGACTCTTCATCAATTCAAACTCTGCCCTTGTAACAACCACATTCTGATCTGTTGAGTCCATGATTCTTCAGAAGCTAATTCAAGTCTGATGCGAATGTCGGGAAATCAACTAGCGGAGCAGACAAAAGATGGGTGAACTCCCTGTTCTAGTTGAGGATGGACATGCAAATATGAGATGCAAATGCAATGCAAAATGCAAAATGCTAATGCAACAAACATGGGATCAAAGTATCCAATGCTCAAACTCGCTACTGTGCTGTTGACTGAATTCAACAATAACTCTGATTAAAACCCTGAGATAACACACTAGACGGAACATTCAGGATCAACAGTCCGCACTGACAAGAAAACCAGGGTTGGTTGAAGGCCAGGTTTCCTGCAAAACCCATCCCTTCTCACATGTGGGTTCTAGTCTTGAAAGGTACGACATCCTATGCGGGTGGTCGGCGTCACAGACTTTCGAGAAACGATGATACGTTCACCATTTCTGGTTTGGCATCATAGTCTAACGAAGCGGCCTCACTTGGATGACTTTCCAAATGAACGGTCTCCAGAGTCGACAGTCTCCCTAAGTCAATATTGCCTCAATTGCACCAGACGCGCAGGATAGAATATTTCCAAAGAAAAACCTCGTCTGAATGTGAATTTCACACGAGCTGTTGCGCAGCCAAACGCCACACAAGCTCCCGCTAATCTCCACTCTAATCCTATGTGTATACTCAAGCTCAATTCCGGATTATCTCTCGGTGGAACAGCACAACCCACAGCACAACAACAACAAGAATGCAAAATGCAATAATATACAACAGATAATGTACATAAAGCAAAAATTGTACAAAAATAAACACCCAAAGACGCAACAGACAAGCGCTAGGAGTGACTCGCATAGGGAACCAGAGTCCCCAGCAGAGTCTCCAGCTGTCGCAACTGCGAAAAACACCCGGCGGAAAACAGAAGAGTTGCCACCTTTCGTTATTTATCCGAAAGAGAGGGAAAGGAAACGATCGGAAAAACCTGACGAAAAAGGGAAAGACAAGGTCATCGCAAACAAGTCCTGGATTCGGGAGTCGGTTACGCAAGGGGAAGGTATTAGCACCCCTCACGTCCGTCGTACTCGACGGGATCCACGTTGTAACACCCATTTTAATTATTTAGTCATTTTATTATTATTTTAAAAATTATACGTTGGTGTGCCCTTTGGTGGGAGGGTATTTGACGATGTTGGGTGGGTGTCCCTAATGTGGGAGGACTATTGGTGGTATTTTGGTGTGAAATATAATAATATAAAAATAATAGTAACATTGGTGGGAGTGTTATTATTATTATTATTATATTTATTATATTTGTTAATATTATTAATATTATGATTATTTTGGTGAAATAATGATATTATTATTATTATTATTATTATTATTATTATTATTAATGAGTATTATTATTATTATTATGATTATTATTATTATTATTATTAGTATTATAATATTATTAGTATTAATAATAATATTGTATTATTTTATTAAAATATTTTATTAATTGGGATTAGATTTAATAAAGAAAATAGAATGTGAAGGGGTGAGGAGAGTAGTACGATACATTTTAGAAATTGACAAAAAGGGTGATAGAAAAGAGAGAAGAGAAAAGAACGAAAGAAAGGAAAAAGAGCGAAGGAAAAAGGGAACGAAGAACGGAAGAGAAAAGGGGAAGGCCAAGAGACCAATTCTAGGAGGATTTCTATCGATCAACCAATTGATAAGGTAAGGGGGGAGAAACTTGATTGGGAATGGTTTATACATGTATAGGGTAGTTGGGGATTCCTTAACCCCGTAGGAAATTGATCGATATATGATAATATATATTGATATGTTATGATTGATGATGATTGTTGTTAATCGTATAGTAATCGTTAATGAATTGTTGTTTTTGGTTGAGTTGGCATATAGGGCATATAGGGTGTTTTACGGTTTTTAGGGAAAGTTCTGTATGACTTTTGAGGTATCGATAGTGTTTAGGTGATGATTTTGGGAATAGGAATTAGAAACCGGTTGTTTACGGTAATAGGCAAGATTGGTACTAGAATAGGCTGGGAATCTGAGTTGAGATGATAGGCATAATTTGGCCTAGAATAGCACTGCAGAATTGTGAGGAAACTGACGAATCGCAGCATTCGCTGGGCTTCGCCTGGCGAATGTTGGCGAAGCTTCGCCTGGCGAAGGGAGGCGAGAGTTCGCCTGGCGAGCTGAGGCGAAGGGGCAGCGAATAATTCAGAAATTAAGTCCCAGACTAAAAACACAAGAACTTCGCCTGGCGAATGCCAGCGAAGGTTCGCCAGAAGGGTTCGCCTGGCGAATGCCAGCGAACGTAGCAGAACCAAATGAATTTTTGTGATGTTTTGGATTCGAGCGTTGGTCTCGTGTGATCCTTTTTAGCCTTGTTGCAGTGTGAAAATGATGAGTGTGAGATTTAACTTGTGTACTTGGTGATGGTACGCGTTTCCCTTAATATTGTTGGTGAGCAATTAGTTGATGTATATGTGTGTAGTGATCAGTAGGATCGAGTATCCCCGAGTGGTGGGATGTAGTTATATCTGGGGTTATAGTATGAATTTGTTTACCATCTGATTGATTTATATGGTGTTGGTGTAATATATCTATACATTTGCATTGATGTATGATGATATGATCAGGAGGATCGTGTGCACTTAGTGTGCCAGAATATAATAGTTATGCATTGGTGTCTTGCATATCATGGTGTTTTGGTGGGATGAATCATGTCTCAGGAGGAGCGTAAGTGATTCATCTGTACTCCTTTGTGGAGAATGGTGGGGGATAGATCATGTCTCAGGAGGAGTGTAAGTGATCTATCCAGGTTCGATTGAATGAACCAATGAGTCGGTACCGTATGCATGGTGTTGAGTTGCATTTTTGCATTATAATATGTTATATTGTAATTTGAACAGTTGTCCGTTATATGGCGTTGTTGGGGTGAATAATTGATGTGTTGGTGTGTTTTACTGCCTTATTTACATGTATTACATTACCATTATATTTTTGATCATGATTTCTCACCCCTTTGCTGTTGTTGTGTCTGTGCTTCTCCGAAAGTACAGATAATCCAGGTACTTAGCTAGCTTGGATTATGGTGTGACAGTCGAGTCTAGGATGCTCTGATACGTAGCACGGGATTTGGGCATTTTTATTTGTTTTCTGAAGAACTTATATTTTATTTTCCTGTGAACGTATCAAACTTTTATTGGATTTTAATATTTTTAATATTCCGCTGTATTTTGGAGGAAAACTTTTTATAAAGGAAATGTTGATTTTATGTGATATCCCACTGGGGAGAAATACTCTGATGTTTATTTACGATGTTTATTAATTTAATTGATTTTGGGAAGTGGGGTGTTACAATTGGTATCAGAGCAGGTCGGTCCGTCCGGCCAGTGTTGTTGAGTCGAGTTGAGTTTGTCCTTTATGATGTAGTTGAATATCTTTTAACCTGGTGTTGTTCATTTTGAGAAGTATGGCAGGAAGGAACGATGTTGCATTGGTTGCTGCTATGCAAGCAATGGCGCAGGCGGTTGCTAATCAGAATCAAACTGCAGATGCCCAATTCAGGAGTTTGGCGCAACTTCGGAGCAACAAGCCGCCAACATTTGAAGGAGGAATTTTGGACCCTGAAGTTGCTCAGAAGTGGCTGAAGGCAATTGAAAAGATCTTCAGGACTATGGAATGTAGCGATGAACAAAAGGTGAGGTTTGGTACTCACATGCTGGAGGGTGAGGCTGAAGCCTGGTGGGACAATAGTCGCCAAAGGTTGGAAGCTGTCGGAACTGCCATTACTTGGGAGGTGGTTCGGAAAGGTTTTCTGGAGAAGTATTTCCCGAAAGATATTCGAAACGCTAAGGAAATTGAATTCTTAGAGCTGAAACAGGGTAGTATGACTGTAGCAGAATATGCTGCCAAGTTTGAGGAGCTGGTGCAGTATTGTCCCCACTATAATGTGGAAGGGGCAATGACCTCTAAGTGCTTAAAGTTTGAGAATGGACTGCGTCCAGAGATTAAGTTAGGGATTGCTTTTCAGAAGATCAGGAGCTATCCTGAGCTGGTAAGCAGGAGCAGAATCTATGATAACGATAACCGAGCAAGGATTGCGCACTACAAAGCTGTTAATGACCGTAAGGGTAAGCAGAGGTTTAGTGGTACTCCTTATAGTGTTGCTGCTGATAAGGGAAAACGTAAAGTTGTTGTTGATAAGAAGCCTAGAGATGGGAGAGCATCTGCTGAAGGGAAATGTTTTCGGTGCGGTGGTATGGGACACCATGCTAATGATTGTCCTAATGAAGCCAAGAAATGTTTTAAGTGTGGGAAACCAGGTCATGTGATAGCTGACTGCAGAGCAACTATGCCGACCTGTTATAACTGTGGTGAGAAGGGTCATATCAGTACACATTGTGAGAAGCCGAAGAAGCCTCAAACGTCTCCGGCTGGTGGAAAAGTGTTTGCCTTGGCAGGAACTCAAGCTGCCAGTGATGAGCGTGTGATCAGAGGTACTTGTATTATCAATAATATTCCTTTGATTGCTATTATTGATACGGGTGCAACACACTCGTTTATTTCTATAGATTGTGTGGAGAGGATAGGTTTGGTGCCGTCCACTTTGGAGAGACGGATGACTATTGAGACACCCTCTATAGGTTCAGTGACTACTTCTTTGGTATGCCTGAAGTGTCCGCTGACTATTTTCGGTAGAGAATTTGGAGTGGATCTGATTTGTCTACCACTTGGTAAGTTGGATGTTATTCTGGGTATGAACTGGTTAGAGTTCAACCGAGTCTACATCGATTGTTTTCGGAAGGAATTGTTGTTCCTGACCCCTGAAGAGGAAGCTGTGGCAAGTTCTTTGTCTAATAAAGAATTGAGGGCCTTGTTGGAAGATGAAACTAGAGTGTTTGCTTTATTTGCAACTTTATCGGTGGATAACAAAGTGCCAATGGAGGAATTAGCAGTGGTGAATGAATATCCGGAAGTGTTTCCTGACGACATTACGGAATTGCCTCCGACGCGAGAAGTAGAATTTGGTATTGATCTTGTTCCTGGTACGAGACCTATTTCTATGGCGCCGTACAGGATGTCTGCAGTGGAATTGGCTGAGTTGAAGTCTCAGATTGGAGAATTGTTTGATAGAAAGTTTATTAGACCAAGTGTATCGTCGTGGGGAGCTCCAGTGTTGTTGGTGAAGAAGAAGGATGGTAATATGCGTCTATGCATCGATTACCGTTGTCGCTTGTGCGAAAATAAGGTGTCGGCAAAACAGAAGAGTCGCCACCTTTCGTTATTTATCCCTTAGAGCGGGAAAGGAAACGATCAGAAAAACCTTACGAAAAAGGGTAAGACAAGGTCATCGCAACCGTTGTCTGGATTCGGGAGTCGGTTACGCAAGGGGAAGGTATTAGCACCCCTCACGTCCGTCGTACTCGACGGGATCCTCGCTTGTTGTGTTTACTTGGACGGGTTGGTTTTATTCTATCTACCTATCGAGGCTGGCTGAAAAAGAAAAGAAAAATGACTCGGCAAAGCATCGCGCTTTATGCCTACGTATTCTCATCAGAGAATGAGAAATCAGAGTCAACGTAGTTCGGCCTACGAAGGGTTATAGGGGAAGGTAGCTCGCCAAGACATCGCCAGATCAGAGCATACGTAGTTCGGGAAACTACGGTTTATTTCCTGTCTTTTACGAAAGAAGTGTTTTTTATTGTGTTTGCGATTTCAATCGCACTAGAGACTATGACCTGAGAGTGAATGTGTCGCATGTCACCCAAAGGGTACCATACTAAACATCCAGACTGTGGAAAAGAAACTCTCCCATAATCCTTTCTCAGATAGCTTAAGGCTCGTAACGTACGAAAGAAATCATTCATGATTACTGTATCTTAAACTGTTTTGAGATGAGAAGAGAACAGGCCCAACTAGGAGGGAGACTATCAAGTCCTACTGTTGTCATGCCATGGATTCATCCTATGGTTGAGGTTTGAACAGGGAACTCCTAGAAGTTGTCATGCATAGGTTTCAACCTAAAAGTCTATCATCAAATCCTTATCAAAGGAAATGAGAGTCCTAAGGGATCATGTCAATGATACACCAAAACAGACAAAGCATCAGCTTAACAGTAAAATGCATGAAATGCAAGTGAGGGAGGAAATGTGTGTGGGGCTTCAGCCTCCACAAGCTCATCTCAACCTCAAGCCAGAATGAAATAACAGTAATCATACTGAAATATAAAACAACATGCTATCAAGCAATAAACAGTAAACTGCAATCATACAGATAGAATGAAATAAAATGCCATCAGGCAAACAAACCACATGGGCAAGGGAGCTGGGCTCTACCGAATACCCGCAAGCAAAGCCACACAGTAACAATACAAGCAGAGGGAGCAACTCAACCTCTAGTGCAATCATGCTCCTAGATTCTACCTATTCTAGATATGGACTTATTCTAATGCAACAAACAAGTCAAACAAAACACAGCAATACAGAAAAGAAAAAGAAGACAGATCAACTCCTCTCTCAACTTCAAGCTTCAGCTTTTCCAACAGCAACTCAGTCTTCAGACTTCAATCACTCTTGACAAATATCAATTTGCTTTTCCAGGTTTCAACCCTTCATCATAAGTTTCAACTCATCTTCTCCCTTAAAGCTTCAGCTTCTTGATCAGCTCCACCTTCAGACTTCACCTAATCTTCAGGGATCTCCAAGTATCAACTTGCTCTTGTTGCTCTTCAAGCTTCAGCTGGAATGGCAATACTCAAGGATTCATCCTCTTCAATACTCTTCAAGGAAATCTTCATCTTCAAGCTCGAGCTCTGCATCTATCAAGATAATCAAACCAGAGAAAATCACTTACTGGATAAGCTGGGGGATATTGAACTGCTTATTTGACCACCAAAGGTGACCTATAAGGGTTCAACATTAAAGGAATGGTTTCCTCAAAAGTTCTACTTCTTAGGTACATCACTTATCCCTCCAAAGGAGAGAGGTGTATACCGTGGAAGGACTTTGAATCATAGGGAGGAATAGAGGTGAATGATACCATCCATGTTTGAGAAAGAAGTTATCTAAATCTAAACTCTTCCTAATCCCTAACCCTAAAACAACAAAAAAGAAAAGAAGATCAAGCTCTCAAGCTCTTCAATCCATCTTCAAGTCTTCTACTATACTCCTCAATGCTCCTTAGAACAAGATCAAGCTCTCCAAGCCCACAAAGCAAAGCAAACAAAACAAACATGCCCTAAAGGCAACACAAACAATCAACCAATACAAAAATCAACCAAAAATAGCATACTATTATATTAAATCCTAATATAATTTATAAGGGATCCTACATACCTACCCTTAATACCCATATATGTCCCATAGTCTAATTTGTCCTAAAAACCCAAAAATCTAAAGTTATTATGGACCTATGTTGAAGTTTAACCTAATTCTACACAACCTAATAGCATCTAATCAAAACTATCCTAAACATCATCACAAAATTATGGAATAAATCCAGGGGGAAGATAAAACATATATCTAACTATTCTAAAAAGGTTGACCTAAAAATACTAAGGGAGCTACCTAAACTAAATTCTACAAAATCATATATCAATATAAAAGCATTAAAATGCAATTAAAGAAGAAAATATGCAAAAAATATTAAAATGCATGAAATGACAAATGTTTTTATTTTATATTTTTCTAGACAAAAATATGAAATGGGAGGAAAAACTCCCATTAAAAAATATTGATTTTTCCATTTGTTATGCATTTTTTTTTAAGTATTAAGATAAAATGAAAAAAAGAAATTAAAATGAAATGCATGAGGTGGTGTAACTAGCAATGATGCGCAGTGTAAAGCGCGCTTGGGCTTGTACTGGGGGGTGGTTTTAGTATTCGCTTAAGCCCATTAATGATTCAGAAATCAATAAGAAAATAAAAAAAGAAAAAGAAAAGCCAGTGATGTATTAAGGGTTTCCAGTTCATTTCAACGTGGGCTTGGTATAGAGGGTGTACATAGCAATTGGTTGCCAAAGCCCAGAAACCACCGTTTAATGAAACGGTTCGTTTCGCTTGGCTTCAGATTCCCTCCCAAATCGTTTTGAACCTCAGCCATTGGATTCGCTCGTGGTCAATAAGTCCTGCTCTCATCCAACGCATGTGGAGTCGTCTCTAACCTTGAGACTAGGGTTTGTAGTAACTCCATGAACAAAGCTTACCACACTAACTTACATCAACTCGTATGCACTCATTTCTTGACCAAATTTAACAAAATAAAACACTATCTTGATCCATTTTCCGAGCTGAACAAAACCCTATCATTAGTTTGCATTAAAATGACCTAAAACTAAAAACCCGATAGTGCAACTTCATTAATACTCAAACTTCAACCTCCATGAATCTCATATTTCTTTATATCAGAATGCTCACCACACCTCCCTGATTAACATGATCTATCACGCGTGGAGTAACTCTCCATATACTACCAGTTCTTGATCATCAAAGAATTCGTGCTACCATGTCAATCATCACAAAATGCCCTCTAATTCTCCAGAATTACTCACTTAAAGGTCTCTAACAAATCTAACCTAACTACCTAATCTAACAACACATAAATAAGGGTGTAGAGATGATTTTGCATACCTGGTAATTGGTTATGGCAGAGGTGGTAAATCTTCTCTTCAGGCCTTGCAAATCTCCAGCAATGATCTTGGGATGATTATGTGAGTTCTGTTTGCAAAAGAATGGATGTAGCAAGCTTGTATCCTTGAACTCGAATGTGATTTGCTTTCTTGCAATTTCCAATGGAAACCTTCAAATCTTCATGGATGGAGCTTCAAACCAGTATGCATATACTCCAAATCACCTATGGAATGTGTTTGGCTAAGAAGAAAGAAAAAGGTTGAAGAAGAATGTGAAGTTTGGTCTTAACTTGCAATGGAAGAAATTTGATCTCACTCTCTCTTTTCTGCACCAACTCTCACCAACCCTTCATCTGAGCAAGTTGCAATCATCTTATAGAGTGGTTTAGAATCATCTAGAACCCCCTAGAACAATCCAATGAGAAATTGATCTTTTCATGTCATGGTATTTTGAATTCTCATTCTCCTTACATGGTATCTCATGCCAAACTCCTCATAACCTTGGTAACTGACTTGAATTTATCCCCACATGAGATTTAGGACAAGTTACAATGCCTAACCACCTTGCTTGTTGAGTTCTTTTGGGTTTTGCTATGGTACCTTCATATGCAAGTAATCCAATTCCAAAGCAGCCCTATGATGCAAGCCTCAAATCAAAATTGTGGCTGAACCATTGTTCTTAGAATGTCATTTGGAGTCAAAATGACCTATCACATGACATGGTTTGGACTTATAACTTGGGATTTCCATTTTTCAAATTCAACTTAATTAACTTATGCCTCATTTTTAGGCCATTTTTATCACTTTTTGATATGAGCCTTTTCAATATCTCATGACCTCCCTACTAGCCTTAAAACATCATTATAAGCAAGTTTGATGTTGAATATTTTTCCATTTGAAGCTTGGAAGTAGGAGATATGGCCTTATGCTTGAAATGACCTATAACCTCCAAATGACCAAAATGCCCTTGACTTGTCAAAGCCATAAGTTGAGTTCTACAAATCCTATCAAGGACTTCTAGTACTCTCTAGAAATCTAAAAAGATGCCCTTAAACATTCATGTTGACCAAGAATCCATAGGAATCATCCTACTAGGGCAAAAGTTGGCTGCAAGTTGGGTGACTTTCAAGGACCCAGATTCACATACCTCAGATGACCTGTAATTTGTCAAAATCATAACTTGAGCTCTACAAATCCTATCAAGGACTACTACCACTCAAATTAAAGCTAAGAACAATCTCTACAACATTCATGTTGTGGGGAAGATGAGATGACAATCACATCTTGAGCTAAACTGCCTTGAAGATAGGGATCAAACTAGGGGATTTTACTCTGTCAATCCTTAGAAACCCTAGCTTAAAACTTCTCAAACTCCTCAATCATGATGAGTTGGTCTAGGAATCATCCTTATAGCATCTCAATACATCATTCCATGATCACATGGCTCTTGGATTAGGTCTCAACCCTCTCCAAATCATCAGTTGACCTAGGGTTGACCTAGTCAAACCCTAATTCCACCATTCATGGTTGAATCTTTTGAATTCTTGTTCAATGACCTCTCTAGGCTTCATGATGGCTTTCAAGACATCTCCTAAGCTTTCTCAAAGCTTCAAGTCCATCCTCATAGTCTCAGAATCATCTGAGGAGCTCCCACAACTCTCAAGTTATGAGACACACAACCTTGGTTTCAACCAATCTCTCTGAGGATCTCTTGAGTTCTCTGACAAGGATATCAACCCTTAATCACTTGAATAACTTTCTTGGCTAGTTTCAAAGTATCATACAACTATTGATGGGTAAATAAATGTTGGTCAAATTTTGGGGTGCAACAGCTGCCCCTATTCAAACGGCTTGAACCTGACTGGGTGAGGAGCGAACGGCTCTCAGTCAATCGAGGTGCGATACGGTTGAATACCGATAAACCCGGAAATTTGCCAACTGCACGAGCACGCGGTGCTCTGGCAGGAACGAATCTTCGAATACTGAAATACTAGCTGCACGGCAACTAGCTGGAGACATACTGATCTGACATCGCCGTCGGACAACCAAAACACCCAACATCGTCGCTGGAGAACTAAAGAGTCTGACATACCCAACATCGCCGCTGGAAAACTGAAGAATCTGACATCGCCGTCATGAACAAAAACACCCAACATCGCCGCTGGAAGACTAAATCACCTGACATCGTCGTCGGACAACAAAACCCCCAACATCGCCGCTGAAGAACTAAAGAATCTGACATCGCCGTCGGACAACAAAACCCCCAACATCGTCGCTGGAGAACTAAAGAATCTGACATCGCCATCGGACAACAAAACACCCAACATCGCCGCTGGAGAACTAAAGAATCTGACATCGCCGTCGGACAACAAAACACCCAACATCGCCGCTGGAGAACTAAAGAATCTGACATCACCGTCGGACAACAAAACACCCAGCATCGCCGCTGGAGAACTAAAGAATCTGACATCGCCGTCGGACAACAAAACACCCAACATCGCCGCTGGAAAGATAAACCACCTGACATCGCCGCCAGAAACAAACATCTTGAGAAACACCCGACATCGCCGTCAGAAACAAACGAAACATCTTGAGAAACACCCGACATCGCCGTCAGAAACAAACATCCAACATCGCCGCTGGAACAACAAAGAATCTGACATCGCCGTCAAAAACAAACATCCAACATCGCCGCTGGAGAACCAAATCTGACATCGCCATCAGAAACAAACATCCAACCTCACTGTTGGAGAACAAAAGAATCTGACATCGCCGTCGGACAACAAAATACCCAACATCGCCGCTGGAGAACTAAAGAATATGACATCGCCGTCGGACAACAAAACACCCAACATCGCCGCTGGAGAACTAAAGAATCTGACATCGCCGTCGGACAACAAAACACCCAACATCGCCGCTGGAAAGATAAACCACCTGACATCGCCGCCAGAAACAAACATCCTGAGAAACACCCGACATCGCCGTCAGAAACAAACGAAACATCTTGAGAAACACCCGACATCGCCGTCAGAAACAAATATCCAACATTGCCGCTGGAACAACAAAGAATCTAACATCGCCGTCAAAAACAAACATCCAACATCGCCGCTGGAGAACCAAATCTGACATCGCCGTCAGAAACAAACATCCAACCTCGCTGCTGGAGAACAAAAGAATCTGACCTCACCGTCAAAACCAATATCCAACATTGCCGCTGGGGAACCAACATAATCTGACCTCGCCGTCAGGGTGAAGAAACTTCATTGGGGAATTGGTCACACGGTAACCGGCAGTACAGAGTCGATCATGCCATCAGGCATTCAAAGAACACGGTCGGGCATCAGTCGGACTTCAACCATCAGGTTGATCATGCCATCAGGCATTCAAAGAAACTTGTCGGGCATCAGCCGGACTTCAACCATCAGGTTGATCATGCCATCAGGCATTCCGCATTAGCTGAGATAACTACTTCATCAACACGGTCAGACTTCAATCATGGAGTCTTCAAGGGAGGTTTCAACTTCGCCGTTAGAAAACCTGCTGGGGAAGATGCTTCGCTGCTGGGGAATCTGGAGAACTATCAAGTATTTCCGCTCCGGGGGTCCATAAATCATTCTGGATGAATCAACTCTACTGAGGACTTCAAGAATCATCTTGAACAAATAACTCCGCCGGGGACCTTTAAGAATCATCTTGAACTGATATCCATTCTGGAGACTTCAGGAATCATCCTGAGCGAACACTCCGTTGGGGATTTCAGGAATCATCCTGGGCAACTCTTACTGGGGACCCTACTGGGGTCTTAAGAATCATCTTAAGCCAATAGCCTTGCTGAGGAATTCAAGACTCATCTTGAACTGAAGACTTCGCTGGGGATCTCAAGAATCATCTTGAGCGAGCGACTTCGTTGGGGAGAACATCAGGAATCATCCTGAGCAATCAGTTCTGTGGCGGAACACCTGCAAAACAAGAACGGTAACAACCTATATCATGTTTATTATGCATATGCTTCAGCAATGGCACGGTGCTCCACACGGTGGAAATGCTATGCGTTTATGATAAATGTTATGCAATCATGCATAATGATGCGATCCCATCACCAAAATAAATGCCGAGGGGGAATTCCTCCTGTCAAGGAGAAAGAACTACTCAGATAGAGGAATCATCCTGCTGAGGAGAACATGGTCACGCCAATATCAATCGGACTCCGCAGAGGACACAACTTCAGTTGACTGCTGCGGGGGAAACAACTTCAGTCGATTGCTGCAGGGGAACGAAGCTCTACGAGAACCTGGACTTGCTGAGGGGAGGCGATGTCAATCGCTGGAATAAACTGTGTGGACGTCTCGGCTACTCTTCTGGGGATAAGAGCTCTGTGGGGAAACAACTTCAGTTGTTCCACACTCTACTGGGAAAACCAATCATGGTCTGATCAACTTCCAAGGATTCGGCTCTCTTGGGTATCTGCAAACTCGGATGAGGAAGGAGAAATCATTCTGCTTCGCTGGAGAGAGTACGACTCTGGGGGAAATACAGCGTCAGCTGTTCAACGCTCTACTGGGGAAAACCACTCATGGTCCCACCTGCTTCACTGGAGAGGGTACAACTCTGATGAGGAATTTCAATTCCGCTGGGGAAGAAGGAATCATCTGACTTCGGGGGAGAGTACAACTCTGTGGGGAACTTCAATTCCGCTGGAGACTTCAGTCTAGCACCATCAGTTGCTGCATACTTCGGCGTACGAATGGTTTCCTACGAAACCTGCACTTGTGACCCGGTGCGGGGGGATGAACACGAGCTTCGACGCCTGAACACTTCTATGAAACCTGCACTTGTGACCCGGTGCTGGGGGAGAATTCATGCTTCGGCGCGTGACTCAGCTGAGGGGATGACGTTCCTTCAGGACGCATCTGCTTGGGGAAGAGAATCATCTCTGCCTGGGGAGACATATCAATGCTCACGGTCTTGCGTTCGGACTCTGCAGGGAGAGACTGCTGAACTTTATCGGGGATATCAATCCTAATCCGCTAAGGGTAAACTTGCATACGCCTTACGGAGACTGACCCTTCTGGGTAACACCTGCTGAACTATCAAGTCTGATGAGGAATACATGTGTATCAACACTGCTGGGGATATCAATCCTTAGCTACTCATTGTACAACTATGACGGAGATGTACCGATCCTATCAAGGAAACACCTCTGGCGTCTGCGGAAGATAACAATCGATCACTGAAATTGAATCTCACTTCACTGAGGAACACAACCCTGAACGGTCCTTTTAGATCACCCTAAGTCCTTATAGGGTACGAAGCAATCTGCTGAGAAATATCTCTTCTCTGGCTGACATCAAAATCTACTCGTCTAGAGATTACTCAATGAGGGAGTCAACGTCGACCTCTGCTTGAAGAATGAGTCAATGACCTAGACTCGGAGGCAAAAGGAGTCAAACTCGGACTCTATGGGGATACAACATTGCATCAGTCCCACTGCTGGGGAAATAAACCCAAATCTGCTAGTCAAGGGAAAGCTTCAGTCTTAACCCACTTAGGAAAGTAGCACATCAGGCTAATCAACATTCAATGTTTGGGATGGCCATACTCTGCCGGGAATATCAATCAGACCCTGCTGAGGATAATCTTGATCCTACTCTGATAAGGGATAAATGCCATCTCAGCTTGCTGCAGTCTCAAACTGCACAGGGGAAACAATCTCAAATTGTACATCTCTGCTGAGAAAATAATCCTGATTCAACAACCTCAACACAGGGAATACAGAATACCAATCATGGAGCTGGGATCAATCGAGCCTTGTGTCGGGGAATGTGACAACATACGATTTACTAGGAATCATCGGGCCAAGTACAACTTAGGCTTTTTCTGGTTTAGGGATAGATTTATGGTGATAGGGATTTAATTTTGGTTACCAACAAAAGTGGATTTGAAAGGGAAATACTAGACGAGAACTAGCATTCAAGGTGGACTACCAGGCAAAATACGTTAGGTTGTCAGACGAGAACTGACTTACGGATTTTGGATATCAGACGGTAATTGATCTCTAGTTTGTCAGACGAGAACTGGGCTTAAAAACTGCGTTAGCCAGACGGGAACTGGTTAAACAATAGGTTACAGAAAATGTGACCAGACGGGGCTGGTTTCTGGTTTGGATTTCGGACGAGAGCTGATCTCCGGTTTGCCAGACAAGAACTGGACTTTAAAACAATTCGGTTACAAGGTTTAGCCGAGTAACAGGTTAGGCTGTAGGATAACAAACCAATGACAGCAAGGCTTCTTCAGAAGGCTCAGGTTTTTTGGCAGGGTAATGACACGATTCCCCGACACTCAACTCTTGCTAGGGTGAACAAACTCATTTGAACAACTTGCCCCAGTGCAATTCAACTTGCCCCAATCCGACTCTTGGGAAAATTCATTCTGAACAGAAAGCAGCTGGCAACGAGACAATCTTCAGATGGCCTGCCCCAACATCTGTACAACGGAAGGATTCATCCTCAACTAACCAACTCTCAGCATGGTTGGTTTCACTATACTTCTGAAGTAGCTTGCCCCTGAACGAGCGATGAGCGACTCAACATGCCCTGATTGAACACTGGAGGGATCTGCCCTCAAATCACAAGAGTTCTGAATGATTGCCCCTGATTGGGTCTCGAGAAGATCGACTTCGGATCAACGGCTTCTTGAATAATTTGTCCCGTAATTAACCGATGCTTCAGGACTTGTCCCCAGACTAACTGATTCTAAACTCACTGGAAGTCAATGCCCCAGATTCACAGGGTTTCACAGCATGCCATTCTGATCCAGACTGCTGACGGTTCAGTCCTGACTGGCTACTCTCTGTTGGAGTTCCTTCGTATCAACTACTGACCTGCAATTAAAATTGTTTATTCACGAATGGTAATTTTAATGCAGTGTTCAAGCAGATTTTGAAAAAATGTACTGTCACTCATTTACGTGTCATGCTAGTGAGTGACGAATGAACCAAAGTTCAAACATAGTGCTGATTCAATTAGTGAAAAATACAACAAGGATATGATTAGAAAATCATGCAGGAGTCAGGTTACTCAACCTTATCGTAATGCGCTTTCAGAATAAACCCTGCCTCAATTAGGTCTTTTAAGGGTTGTATCATGGTCGGGTTCACGGTTCGTGAAACAAAGGATATTAGGCTCAAATTATGATTTGTACCCACCCCTTCTACGTGATGATCTCCGATCCTAAAGTTCTGTTAACTTAGCTCGAGCGCTCGCCTCTTCGAGAGGTATGTTGACTATTGGGAACAACTTGTTAAAGAACTCACAAGGTGTTCGAAGTGACCGTTACTCCTTTTTCGTTTCGGTGTCTGTATCTACACGACTTCGTCCTTGTTCGAGGATTTTTCTTTTTTATATCCTTTCTTTTTCATTCTTTTGATTCCCTAATTTTTGCCTGGACTGACTCTTCAGAGTTCTTTTCGATTTTCCTTTTGAAGTCCAGCGGGATGCCCTGATTTTTGCCTAAGTATTTGCCTTCCAACTATTCTTTTTTACTTAGCGGGCTTTCTTATTCTTTTTTTTCTTTTGGAACAAGTCGTGCGACACTGGCTGTCTGGAGTCATCCGAGAGGTTTACAACTGTCTCACTCCTGATTGGTGAGGTTTAACCATTATGGTTGACGAGGCACGACCTCTGGGGAGGAATACGATGTGATTTGTCCTCGAAAGACAACACTCCTCTGTAAGACTTAAACGCTCGGTCAAGCTAGCCGACAACTACCCTGCCCCGGGTTAAGATGTGAGGGTTCAAAAGTCTGAAAGAAACTCCTACTTCTCGGCTCGAAGTGGTTAACAAGGGATTCTCTTCCTTATTTCTCCGGTGTTTAGGGGATTTGAAACAATGCCTTGTACGTCATAGGCAAGGTTTTATCTGAAAGTAATACGATCATCGGTTATGAGTATTCAGTTTCATCATCCTCCCTCCAATCTTTGCTAATCATAGTGATAAAGTGGAGTGAAAAAATAAAATGCAAGTGTCAGTGCAATGCAGTAAATGAGTGACAACGACATGATTAATTCAGAAAAATGCATAGTCACTTTATTAACATTACCATTCGAAACAAACAATGTTTAACAGCAAGTAGTAACTAACAGAAAAGAAACTACAAATGCAAATGATAAAAAGCCCGAGGACTGCCAATGCTGAGGACGTCTGCCTGTTTGGACCACTGGCTTCTGGAAATAACCCTCTGAATCTACGAGCTCAGACAGCTGAGAGGTTGTCATGCACAACCAAAACTCCTTCAGGAAAGGAAATGCACCCTTTGTCGATCAACTGTTGTACTTTTGCCTGAAAAGCTTTACGATCTTCAGTTGAATGCCCTGGAGATCCACCATGGTAACCACACTGAGCATGGGGATTGTACCCTGGAGGGTAAGGCTCTGGCACAGGCTTGAGAGCTTTGGGTTCCACCAAAGCATTCTGAATCAACTGCGAAAGAATCTGGCTATACGGCACAGGCACTGGATGGAAAGAAGCATTCCTTCGTTCCAAGTTGTTGCGAGGTCGGTTCTGATTCTGACGCTGATTCTGATAACCTCTGCTACGGGCTCGTGGATTTGCAAGAGGAGCGACATAAGGTTCCCGATGCGGTGCCTCAGGCACAATTGTCTGTCCAGAATAACGAGACACAGAAGATACTAACCGCTGAGAAGACGGAGAACCAACAGATTTCACCGATTCGTCTTGAGGATACCCAACATCATTCATGATTGCATTGATCACAACTCCTTCTTTAGTCTGAAAGCTACAGAGAGATTCGGTTTCACTGGCCTGACTGCCTGAAACATTCTGGATTCTTCCAGTCTTTACACCATACTCGATGCGCTCTCCTGTCCTTATCAATTCAGAGAAATTTGGTGCAACCCCGAGCATTCTTTCGAAGTACGGGCTCTGCAAGGAGTTTACAAACATGCCTTTCAGCTCTTGGTCTAGAATCGGTGGTTGCACTCTAGCAGCAAATTCTCTCCATCTCTGAACATACTTTCTGAAAGGATCATTGTTCCCTTGAGACAATTCTTGCAGCTGCATGCGAATAGGAGCTTCATCAAGATTGTGGTCATATTGTTTCAGAAAAGCATTGGTTAAATCTGCCCATGATCGGATATGATCACTCTCTAACTGCATATACCAACGCAAAGATGCCCCAGTCAGACTATCTTGAAAGCAATGAATCATCAGCTTGTCGTTGTGCACAAATGAAGTCATTCTTCGGCAGAACATCACCAAATGTTGCTTCGGGCAACTATCTCCTTTGTACCTTTCGAACCTCGGCATTCTGAACTTCGGAGGTAACACCAGGCCAGGAACCAGACACATGTCTGCAGCACTAGGGTTAACAACGTCTTTACCTTTCAAGGCTTTGAATCTTTCATCCAATGCACGAAACCTTTCAGCATACACGGGAGCTAATAGGTCTTCAGTCTTTGCTATCGGGACCTCTCTTCGGGACTTTGGCACAGGGAAGGCAAAGCCCTGGTAGTCTGAGATATCAACAAAAGGAGAACGTTCACCTCGGACAACAAACTGCTCACGTAGACCTCGGTCTTCAACAGAAGGCTATACAGGCTGAGCTGCAGTAAGGTTGTTCACTTGCGGAAAGTCTTCGTCATGCGTAGATCCATACAAAGGATTGGACACCACAGTGAAACCTGACAAGGTATCAACAAACTGGAAGCTGCTCTCTGGCATAGCTACCAACAACTTTCAACTAACTTCACTGCTTGATTCTGATCACATCTGCATCAACCCCTTGGTCATCTTCAATACTCACCTTCAAAATCAAAAGAACGGCTAGATAAGAGCTCCGACTAGCTGGCGAATGACATGCATTATGATGCAGGAATGTTCATGCAAATGCAATGCAAGATGCAGCAAACACGGGATCACAGCCCCCACAAAGCTCTGATTGCTGCTGCGCTGCTGACGGGATACGTCTGCTCTGACGAGAGAAAACCAAGATATCGGGTAGGCTAGAAGTCAAGTTTCCTTCAAAAACCCCTCCCACTCACGGGTATGGACCTAAACTAACTCAAGTTCGGCATCCTATGCGTTCATCAGCGTCACAGACTTTCAAGAGGGGTGATACGATACCCAGAAGGTGTGGCATCACCAGCTCATGAAGCGGCCTCACTTAGCTGAATCACAAATGATCGGTCCCCAGAGTCAACAATCCACCAAACCAGCAACTGTCTCAACCCAAAGGGTTGAAAGGGAAGCCAACCGGATGAACCTCGTCTGAGCGTGGATTTCATGAGACACTAGTGCCTGCAAAGCAAGCACGCGCCCACTAATTTCCACTCTAACTCTATAGTGCACTCAAGCCTGGGTCTGGCTTCTCACTCATCAGAACTCCCATCCCACAACAGCACAAATAATCATATTATACTGAAAAATAAAATGCGGGAAATAAAGTGCGAGAAGTAAAATGCGATAAATAAACACAACCCAACAAGTAAACATACAAGCGTTAGGAATGACTCGCATAGGGAACCGTTGGAGTCCCCAGCAGAGTCGCTTGCGTGAAAATAAGGTGCCGGCAAAACAGAAGAGTCGCCACCTTTCGTTATTTATCCTTCAGAGCGGGAAAGGAAACGATCGAAAAAAACCTTACGAAAAAGGGTAAGACAAGGTCATCGCAACCGTTGTCTGGATTCGGGAGTCGGTTACGCAAGGGGAAGGTATTAGCACCCCTCACGTCTGTCGTACTCGACGGGATCCTCGCTTGTTGTGTTTACTTGGACGGGTTGGTTTTATTCTATCTACCTATCGAGGCTGGCTGAAAAAGAAAAGAAAAATGACTCGGCAAAGCATCGCGCTTTATGCCTACGTATTCTCATCAGAGAATGAGAAATCAGAGTCAACGTAGTTCGGCCTACGAAGGGTTATGGGGGAAGGTAGCTCGCCAAGACATCGCCATCTTGTGCCTACGTACTCTCAACAGGCATGAGAGATCAGAGCATACGTAGTTCGGGAAACTACGGTTTATTTCCTGTCTTTTACAAAAGAAGTGTTTTTTATTGTGTTTGCGATTTCAATCGCACTAGAGACTATGACCTGAGAGTGAATGCGTCGCATGTCACCCAAAGGGCACCATACTAAACATCCAGACCGTGGGAAAGAAACTCTCCCATAATCCTTTCTCAGATAGCTTAAGGCTCGTAACGTACGAAAGAAATCATTCATGATTACTGTATCTTAAACTGTTTTGAGATGAGAAGAGAACAGGCCCAACTAGGAGGGAGACTATCAAGTCCTACTGTTGTCATGCCATGGATTCATCCTATGGTTGAGGTTTGAACAGGGAACTCCTAGAAGTTGTCATGCATAGGTTTTAACCTAAAAGTCTATCATCAAATCCTTATCAAAGGAAATGAGAGTCCTAAGGGATCATGTCAATGATACACCAAAACAGACAAAGCATCAGCTTAACAGTAAAATGCATGCAATGCAAGTGAGGGAGGAAATGTGTGTGGGGCTTCAGCCTCCACAAGCTCATCTCAACCTCAAGCCAGAATGAAATAACAGTAATCATACTGAAATATAAAACAACATGCTATCAAGCAATAAACAGTAAACTGCAATCATACAGATAGAATTAAATAAAATGCCATCAGGCAAACAAACCACATGGGCAAGGGAGCTGGGCTCTACCGAATACCCGCAAGCAAAGCCACACAGTAACAATACAAGCAGAGGGAGCAACTCAACCTCTAGTGCAATCATGCTCCTAGATTCTACCTATTCTAGATATGGACTTATTCTAATGCAACAAAAAAGTCAAACAAAACACAGCAATACAGAAAAGAAAAAGAAGACAGATCAACTCCTCTCTCAACTTCAAGCTTCAGCTTTTCCAACAGCAACTCAGTCTTCAGACTTCAATCACTCTTGACAAATATCAATTTGCTTTTCCAGGTTTCAACCCTTCATCATAAGTTTCAACTCATCTTCTCCCTTAAAGCTTCAGCTTCTTGATCAGCTCCACCTTCAGACTTCACCTAATCTTCAGGGATCTCCAAGTATCAACTTGCTCTTGTTGCTCTTCAAGCTTCAGCTGGAATGGCAATACTCAAGGATTCATCCTCTTCAATACTCTTCAAGGAAGTCTTCATCTTCAAGCTCGAGCTCTGCATCTATCAAGATAATCAAACCAGAGAAAATCACTTACTGGATAAGTTGGGGGATATTGAACTGCTTATTTGACCACCAAAGGTGACCTATAAGGGTTCAACATCAAAGGACTGGTTTCCTCAAAAGTTCTACTTCTTAGGTACATCACTTATCCCTCCAAAGGAGAGAGGTGTATACCATGGAAGGACTTTGAATCATAGGGAGGAATAGAGGTGAATGATACCATCCATGTTTGAGAAAGAAGTTATCTAAATCTAAACTCTTCCTAATCCCTAACCCTAAAACAACAAAAAAGAAAAGAAGATCAAGCTCTCAAGCTCTTCAATCCATCTTCAAGTCTTCTACTATACTCCTCAATGCTCCTTAGAACAAGATCAAGCTCTCCAAGCCCACAAAGCAAAGCAAACAAAACAAACATGCCCTAAAGGCAACACAAACAATCAACCAATACAAAAATCAACCAAAAATAGCATACTATTATATTAAATCCTAATATAATTTCTAAGGGATCCTACATACCTACCCTGAATACCCATATATGTCCCATAGTCTAATTTGTCCTAAAAACCCAAAAATCTAAAGTTATTATGGACCTATGTTGAAGTTTAACCTAATTCTACACAACCTAATAGCATCTAATCAAAACTATCCTAAAAATCATCACAAAATTATGGAATAAATCCAGGGGGAAGCTAAGACATATATCTAACTATTCTAAAAAGGTTAACCTAAAAATACTAAGGGAGCTGCCTAAACTAAATTCTACAAAATCATATATCAATATAAAAGCATTAAAATGCAATTAAAGAAGAAAATATGCAAAAAATATTAAAATGCATGAAATGACAAATGTTTTTGTTTTATATTTTTCTAGACAAAAATATGAAATGGGAGGAAAAACTCCCATTAAAAAATATTGATTTTTCCATTTGTTATGCATTTTTTTTAAGTATTAAGATAAAATGAAAAAAAGAAATTAAAATGAAATGCATGAGGTGGTGTAACTAGCAGTGATGTGCAATGTAAAGCGCGCTTGGGCTTGTACTGGGGGGTGGTTTTAGTATTCGCTTAAGCCCATTAATGATTCAGAAATCAATAAGAAAATAAAAAAAAGAAAAAGAAAAGCCAGCGGTGTATTAAGTAAGGGTTTCCAGTTCATTTCAACGTGGGCTTGGTATAGATGGTGTACATAGCAATTGGTTGCCAAAGCCCATAAACCCCCGTTTAATGAAACGGTGCGTTTCGCTTGGCTTCAGATTCCCTCCCAAATCGTTTTGAACCTCAGCCATTGGATTCGCTCGTGGTCAATAAGTCCTGCTCTCATCCAACGCATGTGGAGTCGTCTCTAACCTTGAGACTAGGGTTTGTAGTAACTCCATGAACAAAGCTTACCATACTAACTTACATCAACTCGTATGCACTCATTTCTTGACCAAATTTAACAAAATAAAACACTATCTTGATCCATTTTCCGAGCTGAACAAAACCCTATCATTAGTTTGCATTAAAATGACCTAAAACTAAAAACCCGATAGTGCAACTTCATTAATACTCAAACTTCAACCTCCATGAATCTCATATTTCTTTATATCAGAATGCTCACCACACCTCCCTGATTAACATGATCTATCACGCGTGGATTAACTCTCCATATACTACCAGTTCTTGATCATCAAAGAATTCGTGCTACCATGTCAATCATCACAGAATGCCCTCTAATTCTCCAGAATTACTCACTTAAAGGTCTATAACAAATCTAACCTAACCACCTAATGTAACAACACATAAATAAGGGTGTAGAGATGATTTTGCATACCTGGTAATTGGTTATGGTAGAGGTGGTAAATCTTCTCTTCAGGCCTTGCAAATCTCCAACAATGATCTTGGGATGATTATGTGAGTTCTGTTTGCAAAAGAATGGATGTAGCAAGCTTGTATCCTTGAACTCGAATGTGATTTGCTTTCTTGCAATTTCCAATGGCAACCTTCAAATCTTCATGGATGGAGCTTCAAACCAGTATGCATATACTCCAAATCACCTATGGAATGTGTTTGGCTAAGAAGAAAGAAAAAGGTTGAAGAAGAATGTGAAGTTTGATCTTAACTTGCAATGGAAGAAATTTGATCTCACTCTCTCTTTTCTGCACCAACTCTCACCAATCCTGCATCTGAGCAAGTTGCAATCATCTTATAGAGTGGTTTAGAATCATCTAGAACCCCCTAGAACAATCCAATGAGAAATTGATCTTTTCATGTCATGGTATTTTGAATTCTCATTCTCCTTACATGGTATCTCATGCAAACTCCTCATAACCTTGGTAACTGACTTGAATTTATCCCCACATGAGATTTAGGACAAGTTACAATGCCTAACCACCTTGCTTGTTGAGTTCTTTTGGGTTTTGCTATGGTACCTTCATATGCAAGTAATCCAATTCCAAAGCAGCCCTATGATGCAAGCCTCAAATCAAAATTGTGGCTGAACCATTGTTCTTAGAATGTCATTTGGAGTCAAAATGACCTATCACATGACATGGTTTGGACTTATAACTTGGGATTTCCATTTTTCAAATTCAACTTAATTAACTTATGCCTCATTTTTAGGCCATTTTTATCACTTTTTGATATGAGCCTTTTCAACATCTCATGACCTCCCTAATAGCCTTAAAACATCATTCTAAGCAAGTTTGATGTTGAAGATTTTTCCATTTGAAGCTTGGAAGTAGGAGATATGGCCTTATGCTTGAAATGACCTATAACCTCCAAATGACCAAAATGCCCTTGACTTGTCAAAGCCATAAGTTGAGTTCTACAAATCCTATCAAGGACTTCTAGTACTCTCTAGAAATCTAAGAAGATGCCCTTCAACATTCATGTTGACCAAGAATCCATAGGAATCATCCTACTAGGGCAAAAGTTGGCTGCAAGTTGGGTGACTTTCAAGGACCCAGATTCACATACCTCAGATGACCTGTAATTTGTCAAAACCATAACTTGAGCTCTACAAATCCTATCAAGGACTCCTACCACTCAAATTAAAGCTAAGAACAAGCTCTACAACATTAATGTTGTGGGGAAGATGATATGACAATCACATCTTGAGCTAAACTGCCTTGAAGATATGGATCAAACTAGGGGATTTTACTCTGTCAATCCTTAGAAACCCTAGCTTAAAACTTCTCAAACTCCTCAATCATGATGAGTTGGTCTAGGAATCATAATTATATCATCTCAATACATCATTCCATGATCACATGGCTCTTGGATTAGGTCTCAACCCTCTCCAAATCATCAGTTGACCTAGGGTTGACCCAGTCAAACCCTAATTCCACCATTCATGGTTGAATCTTCTGAATTCTTGTTCAATGACCTCTCTAGGCTTCATGATGGCTTTCAAGACATCTCCTAAGATTTCTCAAAGCTTCAAGTCCATCCTCATAGTCTCAGAATCATCTGAGGAGCTCCCACAACTCTCAAGTTATGAGACACACAACCTTGGTTTCAACCAATCTCTCTGAGGATCTCTTGAGTTCTCTGACAAGGATATCAACCCTTAATCACTTGAACAACTTTCTTGGCTAGTTTCAAAGTCTCATAAAACTCTTGATGGGTAAATAAATGTTGGTCAAATTTTGGGGTGCAACAACCGTCAATTGAATAAAGTGACTATTAAGAATAAGTATCCTCTACCTAGGATTGATGATTTGATGGACCAGCTGGTGGGAGCTCGTGTATTTAGTAAGATCGACTTAAGATCAGGTTATCATCAGATGAGAGTAAAAGAAGGTGATATTCAGAAGACTGCCTTTAGGACTCGATATGGACATTACGAATATGCTGTAATGCCGTTTGGAGTGACTAATGCGCCGGGAGTATTTATGGAGTATATGAACAAAATTTTCCATTCTTACTTGGATTAGTTCATTGTAGTATTTATTGATGATATATTAATTTATTCTAAATCTGATGAAGAGCATGCAGGACATCTGAGAATTGCCTTGCAAGTGTTGAAGGAAAATAAATTATTTGCTAAACTGTCAAAGTGTGACTTTTGGTTGAAGAAAGTAAGTTTATTGGGGCATGTAATATCTGAAGATGGAATAGCGGTGGATCCGTCAAAAGTAAGTGCGGTATTGCAGTGGGAACCGCCGAAGACAGCGACAGAAATTAGAAGCTTTTTGGGGTTAGCCGGTTATTACCGCAGGTTTATTGAAGGGTTCTCTAATTTGGAATTGCCATTAACTCAGTTGACGAGAAAGAACCAAGTTTTTGTATGGGATGCTGCTTGTGAAGAAAGTTTTGAAGAGTTGAAAAAGAGATTGACTACGGCACCGGTGTTAGTGTTACCGACTCCGAGTGAACCGTTTGTGGTGTACTGTGATGCGTCTAAGATGGGATTAGGCGGGGTTCTGATGCAGAATGGTAAAGTAGTAGCATATGCATCGCGGCAATTGAAAGTGCCTGAGCGAAATTATCCGACTCATGATCTTGAATTAGCTGCGGTTGTTTTTGTGTTGAAAATCTGGAGACACTATTTATATGGTTCAAGATTTGAAGTGTTTAGTGATCATAAGAGTCTGAGATACCTGTTTGATCAGAAAGAGCTTAATATGAGCCAGAGAAGATGGTTGGAATTTTTGAAGGATTATGACTTCAGTTTGAGTTATCATCCAGGAAAGGCCAATGTAGTGGCATATGCTTTGAGTAGGAAAGCAATTCATATGGCAGCTCTGATGGTGAAACAAATTGAGTTAATTGAACAGTTTAGAGATTTGAGCATGGTTTGTGAGACTACTGCAGATAGTGTAATGTTGGGTATGTTGCAGGTAAATAATGACTTCTTGGATATGATTAGAGAAAATCAGAAGTTGGATGTGAAATTGGTAGATTTGATCCCTGGAGTAGGGAGTGACTCCGATAGTGACTTTAAATTGGATAGTACAGGTGTGTTGAGATTTAGAGGCAGGATTTGTGTACCAGATGATGAAGAATTGAAAAAGTTAATTTTGAGCGAAGGACATCGTAGTAGCCTGAGTATTCATCCGGGAGCTACGAAAATGTATCATGATTTGAAGAAATTATTTTGGTGGCCTGGTATGAAAAGAGACATAGCTCAATTTGTGTATGCCTGTTTGACATGTCAGAAGTCGAAGGTGGAACACCAAAGACCTTCTGGATTTATGCAACCATTAGAGATTCCAGTTTGGAAATGGGATTGCATTACTATGGATTTTGTGATAGGTTTGCCGAATACGGCGAGAGGTTTTGATGCTATATGGGTGATTGTGGATCGATTGACGAAGCCTACACACTTTGTGCCGCTCAATATTAGTTTTCCGTTAACAAAGCTGGCGGATATTTACATTCGGGTAATTGTGAAGTTGCATGGTGTTCCGTCCAGTATTGTGTCGGATAGAGATCTGCGGTTTACTTCGGAATTTTGGAAGAGCTTGCAGGAAGCTTTGGGAACTAAGTTGAAATTGAGTTCAGCTTATCATCCGCAAACTGATGGTCAGTCGGAGAGGACTATTCAGTCGCTTGAAGATTTTGTTGAGAGCTTGTGTGTTAGAAAAGGGTGGTGCGTGGGATACTCATTTACCATTGATTGAGTTCATGTACAATAACAGTTACCATTCTAGTATCGGAATGGCACCGTTTGAAGCTTTATATGGGAGGAGGTGTAGGACTCCTTTGTGTTGGTATGAAACTGGTGAGAATATGGTGCTTGGACCAGAAATTGTACAACAGACTACTGAGACAATTCAAATGATTCGTGAGAAAATGAAAGTGTCTCAGAGTAGGCAGAAAAGCTATCATGATAATCGGAGGAAAGAGTTGGAATTCTGTGTAGGTGATCACATATTCCTAAGAGTTAATCCGATGACTGGTGTGGGTCGTGCATTGAAGTCCAAGAAGCTGGATCCTTAGTTCATTGGACCTTATGAGATTTTTCAGAGAATTGGTGTTGTGGCTTATAGGGTGGCGTTGTCGCCTGAGTTGTCAAACTTACATGATGTGTTTCATGTGTCGCAATTGCGTAAGTATGTTTCTGATCCATCTCATGTGATTCAGAGAGATGACGTTCAGATTCGGGAGAATCTTACTGTTGAGACGATGCCGTTGAGGATCGAGGACCGTAAGATGAAACAGCTCCGAGAGAAGGAAATACCTTTGGTGAAGGTAGCGTGGGGAGATGCTGCAGGAGGCAGTGTGACCTGGGAGTTGGAAAGCAGGATGCGAGAAGCGTATCCGGAGCTATTTCCATCAGGTAATTTTCGAGGACGAAAATAATTAAAGTGGGGGAGAGTTGTAACACCCATTTTAATTATTTAGTCATTTTATTATTATTTTAAAAATTATACGTTGGTGTGCCCTTTGGTGGGAGGGTATTTGACGATGTTGGGTGGGTGTCCCTAATGTGGGAGGACTATTGGTTGTATTTTGGTGTGAAATATAATAATATAAAAATAATAGTAACATTGGTGGGAGTGTTATTATTATTATTATATTTATTATATTTGTTAATATTATTAATATTATGATTATTTTGGTGAAATAATGATATTATTATTATTATTATTATTATTATTATTATTAATAATGAGTATTATTATTATTATTATTATTATTATTATTAATAGTATTATAATATTATTAGTATTAATAATAATATTGTATTATTTTATTAAGTTATTTTATTAATTGGGATTAGATTTAATAAAGAAAATAGAATGTGAAGGGGTGGGGAGAGGGTACGATACATTTTAGAAATTGAGAAAAAGGGCGATAGAAAAGAGAGAAGAGAAAAGAACGAAAGAAAGGAAAAAGAGCGAAGGAAAAAGGGAACGAAGAACGGAAGAGAAAAGGGGAAGGCCAAGAGACCAATTCTAGGAGGATTTCTATCGATCAACCAATTGATAAGGTAAGGGGGGAGAAACTTGATTGGGAATGGTTTATACATGTATAGGGTAGTTGGGGATTCCTTAACCCCGTAGGAAATTGATCGATATATGATAATATATATTGATATGTTATGATTGATGATGATTGTTGTTAATTGTATAGTAATCGTTAATGAATTGTTGTTTTTGGTTGAGTTGGCATATAAGGCATATAGGGTGTTTTACGGTTTTTAGGGAAAGTTCTGTATGGCTTTTGAGGTATCGATAGTGTTTAGGTGATGATTTTGGGAATAGGAATTAGAAATCGATTGTTTACGGTAATAGGCAAGATTGGTACTAGAATAGGCTGGGAATCTGAGTTGAGATGATAAGCATAATTTGGCCTAGAATAGCACTGCAGAATTGTGAGGAAACTGACGAATCGCAGCATTCGCTGGGCTTCGCCTGGCGAATGTTGGCGAAGCTTCACCTGGCGAAGGGAGGCGAGAGTTCACCTGGCGAGCTGAGGCGAAGGGGCAGCGAATAATTCAGAAATTAAGTCCTAGACTAAAAACACAAGAACTTCGCCTGGCGAATGCCAGCGAAGGTTCGCTAGAAGGGTTCGCCTGGCGAATGCCAGCGAACGTAGCAGAACCAAATGAATTTTTGTGATGTTTTGGATTCGAGCGTTGGTCTCGTGTGATCCTTTTTAGCCTTGTTGCAGTGTGAAAATGATGAGTGTGGGATTTAACTTGTGTACTTGGTGATGGCACGCGTTTCCCTTAATATTGTTGGTGAGCAATTAGTTGATGTATATGTGTGTAGTGATCAGTAGGATCGAGTATCCCCGAGTGGTGGGATGTAGTTATATCTGGTGTTATAGTATGAATTTGTTTACCATCTGATTGATTTATATGGTGTTGGTGTAATATATCTATACATTTGCATTGATGTATGATGATATGATCAGGAGGATCGTGTGCACTTAGTGTGCCAGAATATAATAGTTATGCATTGGTGTCTTGCATATCATGGTGTTTTGGTGGGATGAATCATGTCTCAGGAGGAGCGTAAGTGATTCATCCGTACTCCTTTGTGGAGAATGGTGGGGGATAGATCATGTCTCAGGAGGAGCGTAAGTGATCTATCCAGGTTCGATTGAATGAACCAATGAGTCGGTACCGCATGCATGGTGTTGAGTTGCATTTTTGCATTATAATATGTTATATTGTAATTTGAACAGTAGGTCCGTTATATGGCATTGTTGGGGTGAATAATTGATGTGTTGGTGTGTTTTACTGCCTTATTTACATGTATTACATTACCATTATATTTTTGATCATGATTTCTCACCCCTTTGCTGTTGTTGTGTCTGTGCTTCTCCGGAAGTACAGATAATCCAGGTACTTAGCTAGCTTGGATTATGGTGTGACAGTCGAGTCTAGGATGCTCTGATACGTAGCACGGGACTTGGGCATTTTTATTTGTTTTCTGAAGAACTTATATTTTATTTTCCTGTGAACGTATCAAACTTTTATTGGATTTTAATATTTTTAATATTCCACTGTATTTTGGAGGAAAACCTTTTATAAAGGAAATGTTGATTTTATGTGATATCCCACTGGGGAGAAATACTGTGATGTTTATTTATGATGTTTATTAATTTAATTGATTTTGGGAAGTGGGGTGTTACAATCCACGCTTGTTGTCTATTTAAGGGTGTGCTTAAAATATCTAAGCTAAAGGCTTGCGGGACAAAATGAAAAGGAAAAGAGACTCGGCAGAGCATCACCGCTTTGTACCTATGTATTCCCTCGTGCAATGGGAAAGTCAGAGTCAACGTAGTTCGGCTAACTACGGGAGAGAGGGGGAAAGGTTGCTCGCCAAGACATCGCGTCTTGTGCCTACGTACTTTCATCTAGTATGAAAGATCAGAGCAAACGTAGTTCGGGCTAAAAGGAACACCATTTGGTTCAAAAGTTTTTAGGCCCGAGTAGGGTTAACAATCAGTTCTAGCAGTTGGTGTATGCAGCTCGAGCATGGGAGACTTAGGCGTTACCATTTGCGATAGAACTAAGAGTTAACAACACTCTTTTTCTGAAAAGATTTTCCGATTAATCCCGAAGGAAAAAGGTTTGACATTTGTTTTTGTGTTTTTTAGTGAATTGAATTAATTCAGTTTGTGATCCACGTTGCACTAAAGACTATGACATGGAGGCGAATGCGTCGTATATCGCCCCCAAACGGGACGTATACTAAACACTCTAGATAAGCGAGAGGATACCCCTCACTCATCATTCCCCATGTAGCTTAAGGCTCGTGGCGCACAACGTTTATCGCCTTTATTAAATGAGTTAGCATGGTTTTGAGATGGGAAGAGAAGACGCACGGAAGGTCTAAGGGAAACTCGACCCTAACGTTGTCATGCAAAGTGATCCTAAGGTTCGGATAAAAAGGGGAAACATCTACCCTAATGTTAGCATACTTTGATTGAGCACCTAATGTCTCTCCCACTCCCATCCTAAACGGAGGGACTAGGAATCCTATGGGGATCATGGCAAAAAGCACAAGAAGAACAAAGGAAGAATCAATCACAAGTAAAGAAATGCAAACATGAAAATGCACATTTAGAATGGTGGGAGGGAGGAAAAAATGTGTGGGGCAGCAGCCGCCACAAGCGCGTCTCAACCTCAACAGCGATGCAAGAATGATGCAAACATGTGGGGAAAACAAGAGATGAAAGAAAATGAACATGCAAACAAATGATCAAATTCAAACCACATACTCAATCATGCAAACAATTGAAAAATGAAAACACATGTCAACAAAATCATGATCAATCAACCACAAACAGTGACAATTATCCAAAACAATTCAATCCTAATGTCTCACACTGATCTATGAAGATTCGAATCGAACCGGTATGCGAACATGCAAGCAAAACAACATATATAACATTCTTGCACAATGTTAATCGGTTAACACATACTGTTAATCGGTTAACCTGTGTAAAACGAGTGAAAATCTGGAAATTCATAGGTGTTAATCGGTTAACACCAGGCGTTAACCGGTTAACACCCTGAAAACTTTGAAAAATGTGAATATTTGAATTGGTTAATTGGTTAACCATATAGGTTAACCGATTAAAACTGCACCAGAAGCTAAAAACAGCAACAGAAAATCACTTCTAGCACAAAACAGCTTATCCAAGGTTCCAACAGATCAACTTATCAATTAAGCACGAAATTAACAACAGAAAACAGAGATCCAACAACATGGAAACAGATTAGCACAGTCGATTCACAGATCCACATGATTAAAGCAAATAAGCTAAAAACAGATTCAGATCCAACCTTAGGAGCGGAGATTTGCTCCAGTAAATGTTGATCAACTGAGTTTGAGCAGATCCAAACAAGATTATCCAGAAAACTTCAAGATCCAAGCCAATTGTTGTTGTATGAATGAAGATCAAACACTTTTAAGCCAAATTACTTCAAATAAGCACTTCCAACTCAAGCTCTAAAATCAGATCTCAATTTGCACGAAAATTGATTATGAAAATTGATCCAATGATGATGGTAAATGGAGGATTATGCTCAAGAATCCATTGATTCCAATGAAAAAGAGCTTTGAGTGAGGTTTTGGAAAATGAAGAAGTTGAGAGAATTTTAGAGAATTCAAATCAATTCTGAAAAATGAATGTGAGAAATGAGAATTGGATGGTGAGGTTTGGAGTGGATCACTTAAATACTCTCTTGGTATGGATCCAAAGCTAGGTTTGGGAATTTGGATTGGAAATCAAGGCTTGGAATGTGGAATGGGATTTTGGAGGGAAATCTGAAATTTAAAGGTGTTCTAGATCCTTCCCACATGCAAATTTGAATTCCAAGGTGATCAAAATTGGACCCCAAGTGCAATTGGCTTGCAAAATCACGTACAGGGCAAAATCTGCTATGGTTAACCAATTAACCATATGCGTTAGTCGGTTAACGCCTCTAAAACTTTGAATCTGGGCTAATTTCCCTTTGGTTAATCGATTAACCATCTAGGTTAACCGATTAACACCTTCAAATTTTGAATTCTTGCGCCTTTTGGAGGGAAATCTGTCCATTTGCCCTGTTTCAACTGTCTGGAGCTCTATTTAGCTGCTGAACCTCATTTTTGAACGTTATCACTGTGAAAATACTTGTTATGAGCCTGAGTGCTGATCCTGATCTGAAATTAACCTGCAAAACAGAATAAAATCAATCGCTCGACCGCTAGGCAAAATAAATGCCGGAGACACTCGCTGCTTTGATTGCTCGCACCAAAAATGAATTCCGAGCCATAGGAAAACCTCGATCCCCTGTCAACTGAACAATGCTATGCAATGCAAAAAAATGCAAAATGCAATGAAACAAAAGCCAGTAATGAGAAAACCGGTTGGGCAAATTTTGGGGTGCAACAATTACATCATTGAAACTCTTGTAAGAAACTTACCAAATAAAATGAAATGTTAGTATTAATCCTCTTCAAGCTTATAGTATAAGCGCTTAATTAATATGAATTGTTATTATTTTGACATATTTTCTATGCAGGCTCTTGAATGGAAATAAATTATCTGGCAGTTTACCAGATGAGCTTGGTAACCTTAGGAATATGAACAGACTCCAACTAGATGAAAACCAACTGTCAGGCTCTGTGCTAGAACCGTTAGAGAATTTGGTCAATGTTAGACACCTGTAAATGGATCTCGAAACCAAAATTGTTCATCAACAGAACATAAAGCTCAATTTCTTACATGTTCTTATTCTGCTGCATTTTCTGTCTTTGCAATTGCAACCACATAAACAACAACTCGTTCACCAATCAACTTCCATCCAACCTTTCAAACCTATCCAATCTTATGCACTTGTGAGTATCGAAGCCTATTTTTTTACAATTTCTTCATGATTTGGATGCATCTCCAAATTGATATTTTTTCTACAAGTTTTAACTGTTTCTCACGTTATTAATATGGCTATACAGGTTTTTGGACAATAATAACTTATCGGGATATCTTCCACCAGAATTCTCCAAGTTACACAGTTTGGAAATACTGTATGCTATGCTCTGATTTAAATATTTGTACCATTCTTTATGCACTCAACTAATTATTGTCTATGATTTTCATATTTTCCTGTTTTCCTTACAGGCAACTTGATGACAATAATTTCAGCGGAAATGGAATTCCTTCCACTTATGAAAGATTACCCAACTTGATCACATGTTCTGAAGCTTTTGTGACAATAATCCTTTTGATGACATCATCTTCTGCATTTGTTCTATATGTATTTATGATTTTGAGTGTATGTCATATTTAAAATAAGCAAGGCATTTTCTGCACTTTGTTAATTAAAAAGACTTAATGTATTGTAGGGAGGTAGTAAACAAGTTAGATTTCAGCATGTTCATGGGAAGTTTATAGCTACTGCTACTGGAAATACTCCCAAACTAATTGATGTTCATTTAGTTATGTTGTCATTTTAATTATGCTAATACTGCAAGTTTATGACTTGCTTAATATATTTCATGTTGTCATGGATGTAAAGCAACTTCACCTTCTGTTATGAATTGACTATGTAGGTTACTTAAAAGCATTAATTGTTGTTATGCCTGTCATTTTTTCATTTACAAAACTGATGAACTTAATGTTTAGGTTTATGGAGGGAGCATTTCCTTCAATTCACAACACACTAATTCAAAAGAAAAAGGGTGTATGCCGAGTTCATTCTCATTTCGATTTTGGTGTATACCGAGTTACAAGCAAGTTTTTGCATATAGCTACAATTGAAATATCTGGCAGAAGAAATGCAAGCTATTAGTAAATCACTGGAGAAAGTAATTCAAGAACTGTCTGCATCAGAAAACGACGGGCCCGTGTCAGAATACTTCTACCAGATACAAACTTCTAAATTCTGATGAATTTGGATTATTACCCTTCTGTTATGTGCAACTTATGATTTGAGTATTTGTAATGTTCAGATTCTGAAAGAATTTCTTAGTCACGTCGAAGCTGAAGTGAGGGTTTTGGCTCATTTTTATGCCAATGTGGTATGCATTTGGTTCTTTCTTCTTTAGCATATACTTTTTTTCTATAAACCATAAATTCAAGATATCACAAGAAATGTATCTGAAGTTCTGAATCTGAATGCACCAGGATAGAAATACAGATGCGTTGATGCTATATTTTTCTGCTACATCTTATTATAGTACAGGTGGTTGAGGTTGTGAGTGGAGATTGCATCATTGCTGCTGATGATTCTATTTCATATGGCAGATTTATTGTGGACCTTCTTTTCATATCATTGTTAATTTAAGCTATAACTGATTAACTCTATTTTTCAGGTGAATGTACAAATGGAATATTCTATGGATGTTGGTCATATTGATGCAGCTAGAGCTCCATTGAGAGCTGCTGAGGCGTGACTAATGGATTTTGGATAAGTATTCCTATTATCCTCATATTTGTGTGTTTGAGTATTCCTATTATCCTCAAATCTTCTAACACATTTTATACTTTTAGGTTTATTCCTCAAGAGTCAAGAGCTCACAACATTATTCCTTACAACAAGATTAGGTTGCAGTATCTATATGGAGGCTAACATCCACACTATGGTGGATCTGATATTTCTCTTATCAACATTGCTTGTTATTTGGTTGATAAGATTCAAGTTGAAGTCATCTTATATTAAGGAGTTTGACAACATGCGGTTATCCTTTCTGGTATGTTTTTCTTTGTCGTATAATTTTATATCATAATTTAACAACTTTTTGATTTGGATTCAAAGAATATGTGGCATAATTTTCTATTGTTTGTGTAAAAGGTGGTGCCATATACAATTTTGGCAATATTAGTACATCCATATACAAAGCATATCTGGATAGCTAGAGTTCTTTGCGCATTCTCTGTGTATTTGGAAACTATTTCGATTCTTCCTCAACTTCGTTATATGCAGAAAGCAAAGGTTTGAAAGATTTAAACTTTGTTCTATAATTTTTGTTCTACTATAAGTCTATAACTTCTTTAATCCTTATAGGTTTTATATATATTGTAATTCTAACATATACGTTTTTAGATTGTTGAAACACTCACCGGATATTATGTATTTTCACTTGGTGTCTCTAGATTCTTTGCACTAGCTTATTGAATTATTCATGTGAGATTTCTCTTTTATATATATATATATATATATATATATATATATATATATATATATATATATATATATATATATATATATATATATATATATATATATATATATATATATATATATATATATATATATATATATATATATATATATATATATATATATATATATATATATATATATATATATATATATATATATATATATATATATATATATATATATATATATATATATATATATATATATATATATATATATATATATATATATATATATATATATATATATATATATTCTCCAATATCATTTATCTTTATACTTGAATAATGATATGTAATTTTTTTAATCTTTTGCAGACCTATGATACGCGAGGGAAATATCTATATTTCATCGGCTATGGATATTTCTGGATGTTGGCAGCATTTTTATCAGAGATCATTCAGTCTTTCATCTTGGCGGACTTTTGCTACTATTATACGAAGAGGTATGCCATTTTGTTTTCTCCAATGAACTTCTATTATTTTCTACATGTTCAAAATCTATATATAGCTTTTCATATCATTTTTTATTTAAGTTATAATTGATTAACTTTATTTTTCAGGTGAATGTACAAATGGAATATTCTATGGATGTTGGTCATATTGATGCAGCTAGAGCTCCATTGAGAGCTGCTGAGGCGTGACTAATGGATTTTGGATAAGTATTCCTATTATCCTTAAGGAAAGCTGACAATGACCAAGCCCTTTTAGCTGCTGCTCATACAAAGTCAACAAATTGGGTTGAATTTCGCCAAATTGATAATTGGTCGTGGCTTTGAAACTGTCATTAGACACCACGACTTCGAAGAGAGATCTAAATCATGGGTTAAATAACTGTGGTAAAGCAACACATTGCGAGTTTGGTCTTATTTTCTACATCATGTATTACTGGTACAAGAAACAAATGAATTTACCCGGGTCAGAGATGAAAGGATTCTTACTGTTATTATTGAAGTTTTCTCAACATCTTTTTTTTTGTTTTTTCACTTTTCTATTTTGACTATAAATATGTGTTTTTTCTTCCATCCTTAGGATATTTGAATTCGGTTTAGGGTTTAGGAAAAGTTTTGATTTTGTGGTGATTACTGATTTGTCAGATCTACCAGAGGAATGCAACCAGATTTAGAGCACTGACAGATGAAACGAACTCTACATGGAAGGTTGGATAAAGTGGATATGTATAGTGTGTACTTAGATATACAATGAGTGTAACAACCCAATTTTCAATGATCAATTATTTGTGTTAAATAATTGATTTATTCGGATTATCCTAATTATTTGAATAATTAAATGATTGTTTAAATGGATTGATAGATGTTTTTGTTAGAACACAGATTGGTTCTTAATAATATCTCTATGTTTTGATGATAACTATTATGAAATTTTGTATTTAAAAATTATATACTCTAAAATTTGCTTGAGAGTTTTTACTGCAGATAGTAAAGAAATTAACACTCCAGAAGCAAATCAGAATTGATCACAAGAAATTAGCTACACTTTGAAGCGCCAGATGCACTCATTAGAAGATTCTGATTGCTGCCAACAGAAGATTCTGAGCGTAGCCTCCAGAAGATTCTGAAGCAGAATCTCCAGAAGGATATGAAGCAGAAGGTCCAGAAGAATCTGAAGCAAGTCAGAAGCATCTGAAGCAAAGAAGAATTTTGTATGAAGAGCTTTTCAAAGCATAGTTTCTACAGAAGTTTCTGAAAGTACTAAAGCTGCCAATACTGAAGTTCTGTCTCAAATATGCTCTGATATTAAACACGCTGAAAGCACACCTGCTGCAGAAGACTCTGATTCAGCAAGACTCTGATCATCATCAGAAGACTCTGACCCAAGTAGACTCTGATGAACTTGCTGAAAACTGAAGAAGAAATATTCAAAGATTATATCCGTTGGAGTAAATCAAACGTCTCTTTCCTTATTTATGCTAGACACAAGAACACAGACAAAAAGGATTTTTCTGTGCTTTCTTCTTCTAGGAAAGGTCACTTGATGTGAAGACAAAAAGGCTCAGACCTTTTGGACACTCTTCTCAACGTGCAGCTCACCTTGGATCAGCTGCCTATAAAAGCAAGACTCCACCAAATTCTTCAGTTGACGTTTTGTTAAAAAGAAATTAAAACATTCAAGCTCTCATACTTTCATATTCTTTCTAAGAACTTATTTCATTGTACTTAAACTTAAGAGAAATATCACAGTTGTGATAAAAGCTTTTTAGAAGCATTCTTACTCTTGTAATAGTTTTACATTGATTATAAAAGATTTCCTTAAGAGGATTCAGTTGGAATCAGTAGCTCTTGAGAAGACTAAGAACAGTTGTTCTTAGGTGTTACTATTGTAATTTGTTTGATTAAATAGTGGGTTAAGTCCTTGATTGAGAAAGGCAAATCACTCTAGGAAGGGTGGACTGGAGTAGTTGAGTTCAACGAACCAGGTTAAAAATACTTGAGTTTTTATTCTAAGTTTTAATCTTTCATACTTATTCAACCCCCCCTTCTAAGTATTACCTCACCTTCAGTTGGTATCAGAGCTCCGGTTCTGTGTGTGCTACCACTTAACAGTGACAGTAAAGATCCAGAGAGAAATACTTTGATATATATTTGGTTGTTACTATGGCTGATAATACAATATCTAACACTAACAACAAATATGAAGAAAGGGACAGAATCAGCACCAAACCCCCTATGTTTGATGGGGAGAAATTTGATTACTGGAAAGACAGAATTGAATGTTTTTTCCTTGGATATGATGCTGATTTATGGGATCTAGTCATAGATGGATATGTTCATCCCACAGATGGGAATGGCAAGAAGATAGACAGAAAATCTATGACAGATGCTCAGAAGAAAGATTTTAGAAATCATCACAAGGCCAGAACAACATTGTTGAATGCAATATCTCATACTGAGTATGAAAAAATTACAAACAGGGAAACTGCATTTGACATGTTTGAATCCTTAAAGATGACTCATGAGGGAAACTCTCAAGTCAAGGAAACAAAGGCTCTGGCTCTGATCGAGAAGTATGAAGCCTTCAAGATGGAAGACTCTGAATCTGTTGAAGCTATGTTCTCCAGATTTCAAATCCTCACAGCTGGTCTAAAGGTTCTGGACAAGGGATATTCCACATCAGATCATGTAAAGAAAATCATCAGAAGTCTACCTACCAGATGGAAACCTATAGTGACAGCGCTGAAGATGGCTAAAGATCTGAACAAGATCTCTTTAGAAGAACTCATCAGCTCACTGAGGAGCCATGAAATTGAACTTGAGGAAGATGAACCTCAGAAGAAAGAAAAAGGTAAATCTATTGCTTTAAAATCTAATAAATCTGCTAAAGCTTTGCAGGTTATTGAAGAAAGCTCTGAAGGATCTTCTTCTGAAGAAGAAGATGAGTTATCCATGTTGTCCAGAAGGATCAACAGACTCTGGAAGCACAAGGGAAAGAAGTTCAACAACTTCAGAAAATCTAATCATAGAAAGGAATCTTCTGGGCGCAGAAGATCTGGCAAGAAAGAAGTTGTATGCTATGAGTGCAAAGAACCTGGGCATTACAAGAATGATTGCCCCAAACTTCAAGGAGAAAAACCCAAGAAGAAGTTTAACAAAAAGAAGAAGGTTCTGATGGCAACATGGGATGACTCGGATGAATCTGAATCATCTTCTGAATCAGAAGAAGAATGTGCTAATGTTGCACTGATGGCCAGCACAGAAGATCAGGAAGAAGGAACTTCAGGATCTGAATCTGATTCTGAATCTGATTCTGAATCTGACGATGACGCTGAAGAGGTAATGGCTAAACTTACTAAAGAAGAACTTATCAAAATTTTATCAGAAGTTCTGAAAAGCTATAACAATATCAAACTCAAATACAAGAAGCTGAAAAGCAGTCTTGAATCTGAGATTGATCTTCTGAAGACAGAACTTGTTGAGCAAAAAGAAATTAATCTGAAAATAAAAAATGACTTTGAAGTAACTCAACAAGAATCTGAATCTGAGGCTAAGTCATGTGAAAACATTTTACAAAAATATGACTCTAGCTTTCAGAGATTTCTTACTAAGAGCATAGACAGAAGCAAGATGGCTTTTATGATCTATGGTGTTAGTGGGAACAACAGAAGAGGTATTGGATATGAATCTTCCTTTGGAAGTAATCCAAAATCTGTTGACAAACTCTTCATCAAGAAGACACCTCTGTACTCTCAATTTAAGTTTGGTCACTTAAATGACATTAAACACACAAGCTCTGAGAAGAATACTTATGTGTTTAAACCCAAGGCAAGTCAGAATAAACATTATGTTGAAAAACAGAAGTTTAGACAAACCTACAAACCAACTAACCCTAAAGGACCCAAGAAGATCTGGGTACCTAAAAGTAAAATAATCCCTGTTGCAGATGTTCTTAGCAGCAAGGTCAGGACGCCAATCATGGTACCTGGACTCTGGATGCTCACGACACATGACAGGAGAAAAGTCTATGTTCCAAAGCCTGGAACTTAGATCTGGAGGTGATGTGAAGTTTGGAGGGAACCAGAAGGGCAAGATCATTGGATCTGGCACCATTGGAAATGGTAAACTTCCCTCTATTACTAATGTTTTACTTGTTGAAGGGTTAAAGCATAACTTATTGTCCATAAGTCAATTAAGTGACAATGGTTATGATATTACCTTTAATCAAAAATGTTATAAAGCTATTAGTCAAAAGGATGACTCTATCCTATTTAGTGGTAAGAGGAAAAACAACACTTATAAAATAAATCTTTCAGAAATTAAAGTTCAAAATGTTAAATGCCTCTTGTCTGTTAATAAAGAGCAATGGGTCTGACACAGAAGATTGGGCCATATTAATATGAGACGTATATCTCAGATTAATAAACTTAATCTTGTCAGAGGACTCCCTAATCTGAAGTTCACTTCAGATGCTCTTTGTGAAGCATGCCAAAAAGGGAAGTTTTCAAAATCATCTTTTAAATCAAAAAATGTTGTTTCTACTTTCAAACCACTAGAACTACTTCATATTGATCTGTTTGGACCAGTGAAAACTGCATCCATCAGAGGCAAGAAGTATGGATTAGTCATTGTTGATGACTATAGTAGATGGACATGGGTAAAGTTCTTAAAACACAAGGATGAGTCACATTCTGTGTTCTTAGACTTCTGTAAGCAAGTCCAGAATGAAAAAGATTTCAAAATTATAAAAGTCAGAAGTGATCATGGTGGTGAATTTGAAAATAAATATTTTGAAAAATATTTTTCTGAAAATGGAATTGCTCATGATTTTTCCTGTCCTAGAACTCCACAACAAAATGGGGTTGTAGAGAGGAAAAACAGAACTCTGCAAGAAATGGCCAGAACCATGATCAATGAGACAAATCTGGCAAAACACTTTTGGGCAGAAGCAATCAACACAGCCTGTTACATTCAGAATAGAGTGTTTGTAAGACCTCTTTTGAAAAAGACTCCATATGAACTGTGGAAGAACAGAAAGCCCAACATTTCATATTTTCATCCTTTTGGATGTATTTGCTATATGTTAAATACTAAGGAAAATCTGAACAAGTTTGATTCCAGAGCACAGAAGTATTTCATGCTTGGATATTCTGAATGCTCTAAAGGCTACAGAGTATACAATACTGACACACAGATTGTGGAAGAATCCATTCATGTCAGATTTGATGATAAACTTGGCTCTAAAAAGCCAAAACAGTCTGAAAACTCTGTAGATAGAAAAGTAGTCTTCATTGACTCTGAATTCCCAGAAGCAGACAAAATTCAAGTGAAGGAACCAGAAGCAACGCCAGATGCTATTCCTTTAACTTCTCAGATGAATAATCTAAACATTTCTGAAGAATCAACTGTTAGAGGATCATCATCCAGAATTAAAGCTTCTCATCCAGAGAATGTAATTATTGGAAAGAAAGATGATCCCATCAGAATAAAATCCTTTCTAAGATCATTTGAAGCATCACTATTTGGACTGGTGTCAGAAATTGAACCATCTTCTGTAGATGAAGCTCTGCAAGACAATGATTGGATTATTGCCATGCAAGAAGAGCTGAATCAATTCACCAGAAATGATGTATGAGATCTAGTTCAAAGACCACAAGGATTCAATATAATTGGAACAAAATGGGTCTTCAGAAATAAGCTGAATGAGAAAGGAGAAGTTGAAAGAAATAAGGCAAGGCTGGTTGCTCAAGGGTACAGTCAACAAGAAGGTATTGATTACACTGAAACTTATGCTCCAGTGGCAAGGTTAGAATCTATACGCCTTCTTATTTCATTTGCTGCACAAAATAACATCACTCTGTATTAGATGGATGTTAAAAGTGCCTTTCTTAATGGCATTATAGAAGAAGAAGTTTATGTCCACCAACCCCCTGGTTTTGAAAATGAAAAATTTCCAGATCATGTTTTCAAATTAAAGAAATCTCTGCATGGCTTAAAACAAGCTCCCAGAGCTTGGTATGAGAGATTGAGCAATTTTCTTTTGGAGAAAAATTTCATCAGAGGCAAAGTGGATACAACACTCTTTTGTAAATCAATTAAGAAAGATCTTCTAATTTTTCAAATTTATGTGGATGATATAATATTTGGATCTACCAATACTATACTGGGAAAGGAGTTTGCTACATGTATGCAGGCAGAATTTGAAATGAGCATGATGAGAGAACTCAGATTCTTTCTAGGAATCCAAGTCAATCAAACTCCAAAGTGCACTTACATACATCAGACTAAATATGTTAAAGAACTTCTGAAGAAATTTAACATGACTGATAGTAAGCTGGCAAAGACTCCCATGCATCCAACTAGCTCACTTGGCAAGGAAGAGGTAAGTAAGAAAGTAGACCAGAAGCTCTACAGAGGTATGATTGGTTCTCTTCTTTATTTAACTGCTTCTAGACCTGACATATTGTTCAGTGTATGCTTGTGTGCTAGATTCCAATCAGATCCTAGAGAATCACACTTGACAGCTGTCAAGAGGATTCTAAGGTATCTGAAAGGTACTTCTAATGTGGGTTTGTGTTACAGAAAATCTGATGATTTCAAATTAGTTGGATTCTGTGATGTTGACTACGCTGGAGACAGAGTGGAAAGGAAAAGTACTTCTGGAAGTTATCAATTTCTAGGAAGAAATCTAATCTCTTGGTATAGCAAGAAGCAACCCACAATTGCACTTTCAACCACAGAGGCAGAATATATTGCTGTTGTTGGATGTAGCACGCAGATGCTCTGGATGAAAAGCCATCTAGAAGATTATCAAATATTTGAAAGTAACATTTCTATCTTTTGTGATAATACTTCTGCTATATGTTTGTCTAAAAATCCCATTTTACACTCTAAGGCAAAACATATAGAAATTAAGCATCACTTCATCAGAGACTATGTTCAGAAGGGAATCATAAATTTAGCCTTTGTTGATACAGATCATCAATGGGCAGATATTTTTACAAAACCCCTTGTTGAAGATAGATTCAAATTTATTCTGAAAAATATTGGTATGGATTTTTGTCCAGAATGATATTTGTCAAAAGCAAATTTTTACAGATGCAAAAATGCCTAATGCTCTGAAGTATTTCTTCTGATTGCTTATTTATTCTGCTTAATAATTTTTTTTGTGAAACTCTGAACTAACAATCCTTAGAGGATTTGAACGTTGGTTAACGTTTCATTTCTCGAGAGAATTCAGAACACATGCAAGCAAACACGTGTCACTCCATTTCTGCAAAGGTGGCGTGTACATTACTGAAGAGACGTTTGAGGTGAAGTTTGAATAGTGAAAATCTTGATTTTTCCCCCCAATTTGTCAGAAGCAATAAATGCTTGAAATGATTTTTATTCTTTTCATTTAATGCTTTGATTCAAACGTGCAAAATCTGACTGTTTGTATGCCTACTTGTTTTAGTATAAATACATGACCTCTCTTCACTTTCACACTTTTCACAATCTCAGAAAATTTTATGCATTTTCATCTTCTCTTCTCTCTGCATAAAAACCCTAAGCGTGTGACAAAACCATCTTCAATGGCAACTTCATCATCAACTACTGCACAATTTCAATCTTCAATGGCTGCAGTTACATCTACTAACATGGGTGTTGCTCCTTATTCTCCACCAAAAAGAACACTGTTAACCCCTGTTGAAAAGCTGGAAGTTCTGTGTGAATCAATGGTGGAATTTGATTCACTTGCAGAAAATGGTTTTGAGTTTCGTTCAATCATAGGTGCTCAAGGATGGGTGAAATATTTTGATAGACTGTTTGGACCAGTTTACCCACTTCTTGTGAAAGAGTTCTGGATCCATGCTTCAGTTTACCCTAAGTTTATCCTATCTTTTGTACTGGGCAAAGAAATAATAATAACAGAAGATCTGATCAGAAAGCTTATTGGATATGAAGAAACAGATGGAGTTTCACACTTGCCAGCTGGGCGTGTGGATATGGATGAAGTGTATGAAGAAGTAATGACTGTTGGTCAAGCTTCTAACAAGTTCAAGGATCTGAAGCCTGACTACAAGATCTGGGCTAAGATCTTCATGGGATGCATTCATCATAGGAAGTCAACAAACTCTCCAGACTATGTCAATAATGAACAGCTCTATTTCATGTATTGCCTCAGTCAGAGCACCAAGGTAGATCTTCCATATATTCTCTTTATGCATCTCTGGAACCATATAAGTGCCTCTAGAGAGTATGTGAAAGAAAAAGGACAGAAGATCAGAACCTGGATTCCTTTTGGAAGGTTAATCTCAGATCTTCTAACTGAGAATGGACTAGTTACTGCTCTGTACGCTGCTGGAGTTACAGAGGAATTGGAATTCATTATGGGAAAGCCTCTGAATGCCAAAAGTCTTCAGAGACTTAAAATAGTGGATGAACTCACAACAGCTCCCAAGAAGCTGAATGTTTCTGAACTGAGTAAGAAGAGAATTCCTATAGATGATTATCCACTGTTCTATGCTGAAGAACCAAGGCACATTGTTGTGATGTATATTGATGAGTGTAAGAAAGAAGGAAAGCATGTTCCTGCAAACATTATACAGCTAGCAAGACAACCACTACCTATTGTAGAAGAAGAATAAGAAGAACAACTACAGAGAAAGAGGACTCAGCTAGAAGCAGAAGCTGCACCTGCTCAGAAGAAGATCAAGATTGCTGAGAAGCCACAGAAGCTCTTAAAGAGGAAAGAATCTGGAGACACTCCTTCTGTACCAACTAAGAGAATCAAAATCAAAGGTACTAAATCTTCTGTATCTTCTGCAAATCCTGTTGTTTTAAATGATTCTAATATTAAGTCTATTCCAAAACCATCCTCTACACAAAATACTTTTGTTACTGCTCCTATTTCCACATCACCATAAAAACAATCATCTGTTCCAACACCAATCACAACACAAACAATTCAAACTCCAAAATTATCTGTACCTCAATCTTCTCAACCAAAAATTCAAATCAAACAATTTGTACCACAGAAACACTCTTAGATTTTCATTTTTTTTCATTCTAATTGTTTTTGCATCTGATGTTTGCTATTGTACTTTTTGATATATCTTCTGATGCATGTACTCTTGATCTGAACTTATTGAATGAATCAAAGTTTTCTCCACTGAATTTTCTTATTTACTGTTTCCTTTTATTTGTCTTTTTTAAAGTTTTTACTTTTTGCTTATGACAAAAAAGGGGGAGAAAATATAGATCTGAACTGTTTAATTTAACTTCACCAGAATGAAACTTCAGACATATCTATACTATCTAACATTTAATCTGAGTATTTCAGAACATTTGATAAGTACACTCTATAAAAGAAACTCTGAGTCTCTCAGATCATTTGACCATTATCAAACTCTGAATATGTTATTTGCAAGACATTCTGACCTTCAAATGTTAAAAGGACAATCAAGATCTAACTCTGAAAATTACTCAAGAAAAAAGGGAAGTTTTTATTCCTTATCTGTATTTAACTCAGGGGGAGATTCATCATCTCAGGGGGAGTTATAATTTTAATATTTTCAATTAAACAAAATTTCTGATGTTTTTGTCATCATCAAAAAGGGGGAGATTGTTAGAACACAGATTGGTTCTTAATAATATCTCTATGTTTTGATGATAACTATTATGAAATTTTGTATTTAAGAATTATATACTCTAAAATTTGCTTGAGAGTTTTTACTGCAGATTGTAAAGAAATTAACACTCCAGAAGCAAATCAGAATTGATCACAAGAAATTAGCTACACTCTGAAGCGCCAGATGCACTCATTAGAAGATTCTGATTGTTGTCAACAGAAGATTCTGAGCGTAGCCTCCAGAAGATTCTGAAGCAGAAGCTCCAGAAGGATCTGAAGCAGAAGGTCCAGAAGAATCTGAAGCAAGTCAGAAGCATCTGAAGCAAAGAAGAATTTTGTATGAAGAGCTTTTCAAAGCATAGTTTCTACAGAAGTTTCTGAAAGTACTAAAGCTGCCAGTACTGAAGTTCTGTCTCAAATATGCTCTGATATTAAACACGCTGAAAGCACACCTGCTGCAGAAGACTCTGATTCAGCAAGACTCTGATCATCATCAGAAGACTCTGACCCAAGTAGACTCTGATGAACTTGCTGAAAACTGAAGAAGAAATATTCAAAGATTATATCCGTTAGAGTAAATCAAACGTCTCTTTCCTTATTTATGCTAGACACAAGAACACAGACAAAAAGGATTTTTCTGTGCTTTCTTCTTCTAGGAAAGGTCACTTGATGTGAAGACAAAAAGGCTCAGACCTTTTGGACACTCTTCTCAACGTGCAGCTCACCTTGGATCAGCTGCCTATAAAAGCAAGACTCCACCAAATTCTTCAGTTGACGTTTTGTTAAAAAGAAATTAAAACATTCAAGCTCTCATACTTTCATATTCTTTCTAAGAACTTATTTCATTGTACTTAAACTTAAGAGAAATATCACAGTTGTGATAAAAGCTTTTTAGAAGCATTCTTACTCTTGTAATAGTTTTACATTGATTGTAAAAGATTTCCTTAAGAGGATTCAGTTGGAATCAGTAGCTCTTGAGAAGACTAAGAACAATTGTTCTTAGGTGTTACTATTGTAATCTATTTGATTAAATAGTGGATTAAGTCCTTGATTGAGAAAGGCAAATCACTCTAGGAAGGGTGGACTGGAGTAGTTGAGTTCAACGAACCAGGATAAAAATACTTGAGTTTTTATTCTAAGTTTTAATCTTTCATACTTATTCAACCCCCCTTCTAAGTATTATCTCACCTTCAGTTTTGAGTGAGGAAATAAAGGGAAACATATATATATGAGGAAGTGGAAAGAAAAAGGAAAGAAAGAAGGAAGAGAAAGAAAGGGAAAGAAAGAGGAAGAAGAGAAAAGAGGAGAAAAAGAGAAAACTTGGAGAATCATCAAGAACATCCTCTGGCTTCGATTAATCTAAGGTAAGGGTGTGAAATCTTACTATCTTAATCTATGTGTATGATTGTGGATGTATATGTCTGGATTATTTGGTTGTTTTCCAACTTGTTTCCATTTAGGTCAAAATGATAGAAATCGATAGAAACCGATGTTCGAACGGTTAGAGTCGAGAATAACTTTCGTAGTTTAGTCGGAATATGTTAGACTAAGATTATTGGAACTAGTTTAGCGAAAATCGGGTGATATTATGAGTTTCACCATTTTCGGTTAATTTGAAGTTAAGATTTTGAGTGGAAATCAGATGTCGTGAAATTCGAGTTTTATGACCCTATAATGTCCGTATATGATTAGTAAGGATGGATAGGCATTTAATCGGGTGAAAACCATTTAATCGGTCAGGTTTTTGGGGCTTTTAAGCCCAAACCCGTAGCTGTTTTTCCAAGTTTTTCAGGTGTTAATCGGTTAACCATATACGTTAACCGATTAACACAGTGTTAGGGGCCTAAAAAATGAGTTTTTGGAGTGGTTAATCGGTTAACCATATGCGTTAACCGATTAACACTGTAAGTGTGAGGAAATATTATTTTTTAAAACTTCGAAAATTCATAACTTTTTCACCGTTTATCAGATTTTGACGTTCTTTATATCAAACTGAAGCTAATAATATGTTCTACAACTTGGTGAAAAGAAATCTTATTTTTAGCCGACTTTTAGCCGATTTTATTGATTAATCGGAATTAACGATTTTGAGGGAGAGGAGCTTATTTAGCTAGAGCGCCCGATTGCGATCGGTCTCGTCTCGTAAGGATAACTTGTGTGTTATTAATTGTTGTGTTGTCGGTAGCCGTAAGGCGTGATTCCTAGTGTATGAATCGATTGTGAATCGTGTCCTTTGGGCAAATTATGCATTATTTAGAATTGAATAAAAATGCATGGCAATTGTGATAAATGATGAATACAATATACATTGTGAGTGTATGATTATTGTATGTGACGAATGTGAAGAATGCATGAATAATATATTTGCGAATATGTATGCATTTTGTGTTTATTGATCCCGCGTAGGATCTGCAGAAACATCGTGTGCCCATGTGGGGTGTGAGCGACGGTTTATAGTTGATTGAGTCATGTTTGCATGTGAAGCATCATGATATGCATTTGTGTTATTTGATCCCGTGTAGGATCTGCAGAACCTCGTGTGAGCGATGGTTATATTGATCCTGTGTAGGATCTGCAGAACCTCATGTGAGCGATGGTTATATTGATCCTGTGTAGGATCTGCAGAACCTCGTATGATGCGATGGTTATAATTGATTCCGTGTAGAATCTGCAGAACGATTGTGTGCCCTTGTGGTGTGTGAGCAATCGGGTTGTGTGCCCATGTGGGGTGTAAGCAGTCCATAAACATTGTGTGCCCATGTGGGGTGTGAGCAATGGGTGAACATTGTAGGCCCGACGGGGAGTTACTTCGGTAAAGAGCGATGGTTCCATTTGGTTCTTCAATTGAACCTGCTGAATTGAGTCGGTACCGCATTTGCATCTGCATAGAGTCGTGAGTCGGTCTCTATGAGTTGCATTTATCATCTGTATGATTGAGATGTGTGAATAAACATAATTATAAATGTTTATGTGAAAATGATGTGAATTGTAGAAGCATGATTGATGAATATGCTTAGTTGGGCGTATATATATGCATTGTGATGTATATGATGAATTGTGAATAATGCTTGAGAATAATAGTACATATATATGCACTGATTGGTAAATGTGAGAATGATGTAGATAATAGGTATATGTGATAGGTTCGTACTCACTAGGGTAGAATGGCTATGTGTCGTTCCTAGCGGAGTAATCGCTGGGGTAGAATAACACAATGTTATTCTTAGTGAGGTATAATGTTGTAGTCGTATACCCTAGGGTAGAATGACTGAAATGTCGTTCCTAGTGGGATAATCACCAGGGTAGAATAACTGAGATGTTGTTCCTGGTAGGGTATAAGTGACGTACCCATAATCCTGAAAGGGGATTGGTGCTTAATTGATGAGTTTTATATGAGCCACATGGCATGGTTATGAGTGTTATATGAAATATGCATGTGTGTATGAATTGTTGAAATGTGGGTTGCGAATGAGTAATTGTGAAAGATATTGACTGATGAATTGATGATTAAACATGATTGAATATGTTTATACGAATTTTAGAAAATTAAACATGAGGTGTATGCTCATGTGAATTGATTGAGGAAACATGAATGTATGCATGATAAAATGCTTGGTTTTATACATATATACATTGCGATGTATGTTAGTGGATTGTGAGGTATTGTGGTGAGAAGTATAATATGTGTATTTGATGCTATGGAAATCTATTATATGCATTATTATTGTGTTAATATGCATTGTGGTGAGAAAATGTGGAATATATGTATTATGTACTTCTGCATTTATATATGATTATATGCTTTGATTATTATGGTAATATTTCTCACCCTTCTGCTGGAATGATGTCCTATATGACATCGTGCAGGTATCTTGGAGTTGTACTGCTAGTAGTTGCGAGGTCTCTGCTGGTGCAGTTGTTTAGTATTTTAATTATGTTGGGTCGAGTCATGCTCTGGTTATGTAACACTGGGATCGTTGGGTTTATGCCTTAGAGATATATTATGTATTCTAAGTTGTGTTTTAACTGTATTTGAAATATTATGATGATGGCCTCTGTGCCTAAGTGTTGATGATTATGTGATGAACATGAATGTTCCGTGAAGAGAATTATGAATATAAATTGAATCCGCTGCTGCATGCAAAGTGAAATTTTAATAGCATGACTATTTATTTCAATGTTACATGAGTATGATAGGTGAATGTTGCGGTTTGTAAATTATGTGTGACGCCCTTTTGTGAAAGTATGTTAATTTACTCTGATTAATTATGTATTTTTCCGTGGGGTTAGAAGGGTGTTACATTAATGGTATCAGAGCAGGTCGGTCCATCCGGCCAAGTTGTCTAATGTTGGTTGTTCCCTTGTATGCGACATATGTGTGAAAACACTATCGGTACGTGTTGGTTGTCTAACCTTTGTCTGCAAAGAGTGGGAATGATTAAAGTGGGGGAGAAACTTGTGCTTCTCCAGGTTGCTGCAAGTGTGGAGTTGTAGCTCAGTGTGGTTGAATGCTCTTATAGTTTGGTAAAGATAGTTTATACCCCATCATGATTTTCGACTGTCTATTGACAAATTGAGGAACTGATCACCCTTAATCTCTTGTTGATAGTAGCTGGGATTGTGTTGGATGGGATAGATGTGTCTTGCAAGCTTAGATGGCGTGGTGTAGTGAATTGTTTTGAGTGAAGTCGAGCGCTTAAGAATTGTTTTGATGAGTCGGCGCAGGACAGTGATGAGATGTTTAATTTTGATGGGAATTTTGAGTATTAATGAAAGTGGAGAAGTTGGTGGTTTACCGATTGATTATGGTTGTCTGAGAGTTATCCTGACAAGATAAGTGATATACAGCCAGGACGTGAAGTGGAGTTGTGATCGACTTAGTTACAGAAACTAGTCCGATATTGAGAGCTCTATATTATATGTCCGTTTGGATGGTCAAGGAATTAAAATTGATTGAGTAGTTTTGAGACTTGTGTCTGGTGTGTATGCTACGGCAACAGGTTGTGGAGTCGAGTATAAAGGTGGATAATGACTTTCGGTGATTATTAAAGAAAGTAAGATGTGGAATACACTATTGGTATAATTAGGCCTTTGAAAATTTCAAGAGTTGAAAATGTGTTGAGTGGCCTTCGGAGTGTTCGTATTTTGACGCACAACTCGAAGCGTTGGACGCTATTTTAATGCTTTATGTGATGGTAAAGTAGTGGCATGGAAATTAATTAATTAATTGATGGAATGTGTTTGATAAATTCGAAGAATATAGAGGATGATGTTGAGCATCGGGAACTTGTGTTATCAGTGTTGGAAGAGAAGCGAAGATATGCCACTGTGAAGAAAGTTCAGAGAGTTTTAGTAGGACTGTCAACAACTCGTGTGTTGATTCTTGCCGAATTCGACAAAACCGTTCGTTGTGTTTTATGATGCCTCGTGGGTATGATTGAGAGATATGTTAAGTGCAACATCAGCGAGTTTAGTTGCTTGAAGGCAGTTTAAAGCATATAAGAGGGATTATTTGACAAGTGACTTAGAGTGGGTTGTTATTGTGTTTGTGCCGGAGTTGGAGGCTCCAATTGGTAAGTGTGAGATTTGAAATAGTTGGTGATCTCAAGAGCTTAAGGTATTGGTTGGAATTGGGAGAATTAAATATGAGGCAGAGGAAAAAAATTGGAACTCCTGAGGGATTATGGTTTTAGATTGAATTTACATTCGGGTAGAGCAACGCGGTAGCTGATGCATCGATTTGAAGATTTGGTATATGCTGATGATGATGGTTGAATTTGATGAATTAAGTCGAAGGGCTGATTTTAGTATTAATGGAATGGTATCATGAGATGTCGTGATAGAGTTGTGTTCTAGAGATTATTAAGTGGAATAAGAGTATTGTGGTAGATGGAGTATCCATCCTAGTGCTATAAAGATGTAACCGAATTTGAGGAAAATATTTTGATGGCCATAAATGTAGAGAAAAGTGGTTTAGTTGTATGTGCTGGTTAGACTTGTCGGAAGTCGAAGAATGAACGTCTGAGACTGTTGGGTCTGATGTAACCGTTGTATATTCTAGAGTTGAAATCGGATAGTATTCCCATGGATTTTGCGTTGGGTTTTTCGGAGAATTTGAGGAATATGATTTTAATCGAGTGATTTTGGATGGAATGGCTAGATTGGCCCTTTTCCTACCAATAAGGATTAATCATTCTATGTTGGAGCTAGTTGAGATGTATATCGCTGAAGTGATAAAGATTGTATGAGCTGTCATCGAATATGGTGTCAGATGGGAATCTGAAGCTTTGTATGATAGGAGGTGTAAGACTCCTTTGTATTGATATGATTCAGGCGAGGGTGCTGTGCTCGGACCTGAGGATTGTGTAAGAGACGACTGAAAAGATCAAAAAGATCCAAGAAAGGACATGTTCTGAGGGTTACAGTGGTGACGGGTGTTGATCAAGCTTTGAAGTCTCGGAAGCACACACTGTGTTTTGTTGCTTGGTATCAGAGTGGCGCAGCGGAAGCGTGGGAGAAGTATCATGTTAGATTGTCTTACCGCTGTCGCTTGTGAATTTACATGATGTGGTATGTGCCTAATTGAGGAAGTGCAAGTTCATTCATTCAGATAGATGGTGTACAAGTGAAGAAGGATTTGACTGTTGAGACATTGCTAGTTCAGATTGATGAGCAAGAAGTAACTTCGAGGTAATGAAGATTTCTTCGGTAAAGACAGTTGGGGGAACCAACTAGAGAAAGTGGGATTTGAGAGATTGAGATGAGGAAGTCGTATCCGACTCGGTTCATTGAGGTAACATTTTCGAGGACGAAAATTCCTAAAGTGAGGGAGAGTTGTAACAGCCCAATTTTCAATGATTAATTATTTGTGTTAAATAATTGATTTATTCGGATTATCCTAATTATTTGAATTCATTAGATGATTGTTTAAATGGATTGATAGATGTTTTGAGAGAGGAAATAAAGGGAAAGATATATATATGAGGAAGTGGAAAGAAAAAGGAAAGAAAGAAGGAAGAGAAAGAAAGGGAAAGAAAGAGGAAGAAGAGAAAAGAGGAGAAAAAGAAGAAACTTGGAGAATCATCAAGAACATCCTTTGGCTTCAATTAATCTAAGGTAAGGGTGTGAAATCTTACTATCTTAATCTATGTGTATGATTGTGGATGTATATGTGTGGGTTAGTTTGGTTGTTTTCCAACTTGTTTCCATTTAGGTCGAAATGATAGAAATCGATAGAAACCGATGTTCGAACGGTTAGAATCGAGAATAACTTTCGTAGTTTAGTCGGAATATGTTAGACTAAGATTATTGGATCTAGTTTAGCGAAAATCGGGTGATATTATGAGTTTCACCATTTTCGGTTAATTTGAAGTTAAGATTTTGAGTGGAAATCGGATGTCGTGAAATTCGAGTTTTATGACCCTAAAATGTCCGTATATGATTAGTAAGGATGGATAGGCATTTAATCGGGTGAAAACCATTTAATCGGTCGGGTTTTTAGGGCTTTTAAGCCCAAACCCGTAGCTGTTTTTCCAAGTTTTTCAGGTGTTAATCGGTTAACCATATATGTTAACCGATTAACACAGTGTTAGGGGTCTAAAAACTGAGTTTTTTGAGTGGTTAATCGGTTAACCATATGCGTTAACCGATTAACACTGTAAGTGTGAGAAAATATTATTTTTCAAAACTTCAAAAATTCATAACGTTTTCACCGTTTATTGGATTTTGACGTTCTTTATATCAAACTGAAGCTAATAATATGTTCTACAACTTGGTGAAAAGAAATATTATTTTTAGCCTACTTTTAGCCGATTTTACTGATTAATCGGAATTAACGATTTTGAGGGAGAGGAGCTTATTTAGCTAGAGCGTCCGATTGCGATCAGTCTCGTCTCGTAAGGATAACTTGTGTGTTATTAATTGTTGTACTGTGGGTAGCCGTAAGGCGTGAATCCTAGTGTATGAATCGATTGTGAATCGTGGCCTTTAGGCAAATTATGCATTGTTTAGAATTGAATAAAAATGCATGGCAATTGTGATAAATGATTAATACAATATACATTATGAGTTTATGATTATTGTATGTGATGAATGTGAAGAATGCATGAATAATATATTTGCGAACTTGTATGCATTTTGTGTTGATTGATCCCGCGTAGGATCTGCAGAAACATCGTGTGCCCATGTGGAGTGTGAGCGATGGTTTATAGCTGATTGAGTCATGTTTGCATGTGAAGTATCATGATATGCATTTGTGTTATTTGATCCCGTGTAGGATCTGCAGAACCTCGTGTGAGAGATGGTTATATTGATCCCGTGTAGGATCTGCAGAACCTCGTATGATGCGATGGTTATAATTGATTCCGCGTAGAATCTGCAGAACGATTGTGTGCCCTTGTGGGGTGTGAGCAATCGGGTTGTGTGCCCATGTGGGGTGTGAGCAATCCATAAACATTGTGTGCTCATGTGAGGTGTGAGCAATGGATGAACATCATAGGCCCGACGAGGAGTTACTTCGGTAATGAGCGATGGTTCCATTTGGTTCTATAATTGAACATGCTGAATTGAGTCGGTACCACATTTGCATCTGCATAGAGTCGTGAGTCGGTCTCTATGAGTTGCATTTATCATCTGTATGATTGAGATGTGTGAATAAACATAATTGTAAATGTTTATGTGAAAATTATGTGAATTGTAGAAGCATGATTGATGAATATGCTTAGTTGGGTGTATATATATGCATTGTGATGTATATGATGAATTGTGAATAATGCCTGAGAATAATAGTACATATATATGCACTGATTGGTAAATGTGAGAATGATGTAGATAATATGTATATGTGATAGGTTCGTACTCACTGGGGTAGAATGGCTATGTGTCGTTCCTAGTGGAGTAATCGCTGGGGTAGAATAACACGATGTTATTCTCAGTGAGGTATAATGTCGTAGTCGTATACCCTAGGGTAGAATGACTGAAATGTCGTTCCTAGTGGGATAATCATCGGGGTAGAATAACTGAGATGTTGTTCCTGGTAGGGTATAAGTGACGTACCCATAATCCTGAAACGGGATTGGTGCTTAATTGATGAGTTTTATATGAGCCACATGGCATGGTTACGAGTGTTATATGAAATAAGCATGTGTGTATGAATTGTTGAAATGTGGGTTGCGAATGAGTAATTGTGAAAGATATTGACTGATGAATTGATGATTAAACAGGATTGAACATGTTTATACGAATTGTAGAAAATTAAACATGAGGTGTATGCTAATGTGAATTAATTGAGGAAACATGAATGTATGCATGATAAAATGCTTGGTTTTATACACATATACATTACGATGTATGTTAGTGGATTGTGAGGTATTGTGGTGAGAAGTATAATATGTGTATTGATGCTATGGAAATCTATTATATGCATTATTATTGTGTTAATATGCATTGTGGTGAGAAAATGTGGAATATATGTATTTTGTACTTGTGCCTTTATATATGATTATATATTTTGATTATTATGGTAATATTTCTCACCCTTCTGCTGGAACGATGTCCTATATGACATCGTGCAGGTATCTTGGAGTTGTACTGCTAGTAGTTGTGAGGTCTGTGCTGGTGCAGTTGTTTAGTATTTTAATTATGTTGGGTCGAGTCATGCTCTGGTTATGTAACACTGGGATCGCTGGGTTTATGCCTTAGAGATATATTATGTATTCTAAGTTATGTTTTAATTGTATTTGAAATATTATGATGATGGCCTCTGTGTCTAAGTGTTGATGATTATGTGATGAACATGAATGTTCCGTGAAGAGAATTATGAATATAAATTGAATCTGCTGCTGCATGCAAAGTGAAAATTTAATAGCATGACTATTTATTTCAATGTTACATGAGTATGACAGGTGAATGTTGCGGTCTGTAAATTATGTGTGACACCCTTTTGTGAAAGCATGTTAATTTACTCTGATTAATTATGTATTTTCCCGTGGGGTTAGAAGGGTGTTACAGTGAGTCCATTCTCTTCCTTTTTTTAATTTTTCTGTAGAATTATGCACACGGGAATAAGACTAGACATGACTGGATCTATTTTTCTCTTTATTTCTTCACTTTTGGTTGATTTTTCCTTTGAATTTCGTGAATAAGATTTTTCTTACATTTGCATCCTCCATGCTTGATAAAATGTTTTTATGAACTTTTCACCTATAGCTCAACATTTCAAACATTATTTGTAAAACTGAAAGTTTTAATATGGTTTTTGTTCAAGTTTTTCTAAATCTTGAATAGTTTTTTATGTTGAGTTGAGATCTATTATTTGTATTTTCTTTATATATATATATATATATATATATATATATATATATATATATATATATATATATATATATATATATATATATATATATATATATATATATATATATATATATATATATATATATATATATATATATATATATATATATATATATATATATATATATATATATATATATATATATATATATATATATATATATATATATATATATATATATATATATATATATATATATATATATATATATATATATATATATATATATATATATATATATATATATATATATATATATATATATATATATATATATATATATATATATATATATATATATATATATATATATATATATATATATATATATATATATATATATATATATATATATATATATATATATATATATATATATATATATATATATATATATATATATATATATATATATATATATATATATATATATATATATATATATATATATATATATATATATATATATATATATATATATATATATATATATATATATATATATATATATATATATATATATATATATATATATATATATATATATATATATATATATATATATATATATATATATATATATATATATATATATATATATATATATATATATATATATATATATATATATATATATATATATATATATATATATATATATATATATATATATATATATATATATATATATATATATATATATATATATATATATATATATATATATATATATATATATATATATATATATATATATATATATATATATATATATATATATACATTTTTAACGAGGTTTGGATAAGTTCCAATGTTATTAATCTTTTAAGCTTGTAAATTTTATCTTTTTAATACATGTTTGGTGTTTGATAAAAAGTCTATGCTTAAGATGTCTTCAGAAATTATGTTTTTTCTCTCGATATGAAGAACTCTTAAAATATAGCAATTTGTTATAAGAAAAAGTCTATGCGTAACTTGTGTTCAAACATAAATTTGACTTTGTTATTTGATTATTATAGGATGCTTCCTAAGTACAATGTCACTGCCATGCCACACTACATGTTGGTTCGATATAAGTTTACTAATAGTAGTTATTTATTGATATTATATAATGTTGCATGGAAGAACCATATTGTTTTGGTTTTATATGTGTTTCTCAGTGGCGTTTTTCGGTGTCCCCGAGGTCAGTTCAACTATTGACACCAATGAAACACGGGAGAAAGCCAAGGAGTTATCATCAGATTTGAAGAGCATAACACAATTATATAATGAATATGTTGTCCCCTTTAAGCTCTATGAGGCACTTCTTTCTCTTTCTGGTTGTGTGTGTAGATTTGTGCAACTTCAGATATTTCTCATCTGGTTGCTCACATTGTTTGATTATTATTGAATAATTATTAGGTGTCCTTCAGAGTCTTTTGAGCTTTAGCATTTAGAATTATTCTAAGCTATTTACTTCCATGTATCATTTAGTTGACGTAAATATTCTGTAACTAATGCTTTTGATTTCACTTTGGTAGTGTGTTAGAAATGAATTGTTCACTTCGGTAGTTAATTAAAAAATGAATTGAAATTGTAACATAATTCATGCAATTCAGGTGAGTATAAGTGGATATGCAACATCAAGTGGTGGAAGAGGCATTGAGAGAGTGGATATGTCTCTTGATGGAGCAAAACTTGGACGAAGGCTTCAAGGTTTTAAAAAAGTGGCATTCCTTACACATCAGACGCAAATGGCAACTGTGACAAATGGGGTTGGGTTCTATTTGAGGTCACAACTGAAATTCAACAAAGCACTGAGATTATCGCAAAAGCATTATGTGATTTTTCTTCTTCTAAGTTTCATATAAGAGTAGGAAATAATATTCTAAGATGTCTATTGAATTCCTTGGACTTTTGTGATATCACTTATTCGTTTCGTGTTGTATCCGTATCGTATTATGTATCCAGGCTTCTAAGGTTATCGATCAAATTTGTAGACACTTTTGTAGAATATACCACATGAATACTGAAAATCTTATAGCTGATATTTTGTTCTTGCAGTGGAGTTAGGGATTGATGATTCTGTTAATAAAGATACGTTAAGAGATCCTGGCATGGTTGAAGTGGATAGCATGTCTGATGAAAGCAGAGAAGAAGAAAGTTCTGCCGAACCAACTTACAAACAAGACCAAGATGGTAACATGACCCACGATTTTTCCGGAGCGTTAACAATACCCTCAACAGTTCTCCATTTTTGTTTAATTTATATGTAACGATTATTAACATTATGACTGCGTGATTTCATGGCTGAAGATTTATTTATTTTTCTTTAATTTTGTTTTGATTCAAACAATTTATTTCAGATACCAATCAATAAATCAATATTTTATTTTACATGTTTTCTAATTATTTATTTAAATTCATTTTAACTTTTGAGTTAAAGACTACTGAAATCTATATTTGGATATGCAGTACAAAGCAATGCAATAAGTATTTAACATGTAAATATTGAAGGCGGAATATAGTGATTTTGTTCAATTTCTTTGTATCTTGGTGACCATGAGCAACAGAATCCTCAAGAATTATCATTCAAAGGCCTTATATGTTACCCATAATGTTATGTGTGAAGCTACTGCAAAATTATGTTTCAAAGAATATTATGTTAGTGTTGGTAACTATAGATTTGAACTCTCCTACTTATAAATCATTGATCTCAATTAGGTGGTTTATATATTTGATTTAATTATCATTTGTGTAGCTTTATCATAAAATGTAGTGTAACAGAATTAGAATTAGATAGAATGAAATTTTATTTATTAAAATTTCTATTTAAAATATATCTTAATCTTATCTATACGGACGCAAGAGATCTTTTACTAGGTTTTTATTTAATTGATTATGTATTTCAACCTTTTCACTGTAATGTTTAAAATGTGATTGAAATATTTCATAAAGTTACACGAGATACTATCAGTTAGATTCAAATAAATAAAAACTTGAATAAATATTATTCTTAATATGCATTTGAATATATTTTTTCTTGTAAAATTTAAATTCGATAAAATTATACTTTTCCTAATACCATATGGACGCACGGATCTTCTACTAACAAACCTATAATAGAGATGTCAAAAATACAATCATGCACAATGCAATGAGGATTAACACGGACAAAAACAACCATTTACAACTCGGATCGTAACATGCCGGAAGCTAAAAATACAAATAATGACATTACTTAGAAATACAACACCATAAAAATCAATACTAATGCAAGCGTTTCTTTACGGAGAGTGAAATATGAGAGCTACTTTTACTAACAAAGGAGGATCCATAGGTGAAGCTATTTGAAAACAAGTAAATTACTACAATTCCACTGTTGCGAAAGCCAAAGTCATCCTCAACACTATTTAGACGACAAAGTAGATGAATGTGAATGAGAGAGACGTGTATACACACTACAAGGATATTGTGTGGCTAGGCTAGGGCCGTATGCTCACTCAATAAACTATTGATAGGAATAAGTTTAATGCAAAATGCAAACCAAAAACAATTGTAACAAAATTAAATAAATAAGAATTTTGTTTAAAAAAAAAATACTCCACATTCTCTCTCCCGTTGTCCCATTTTCTGCGCTTCCACATTAAACGCGCATGTTGGAACTTTTCTTTATTTTCTTTTATGACATTGGATATTAATTTTTTATTGACTATAAAAGATAAAATTCGGATATTATATGCGCTAAGAGAAGAAAAACCGTAATTTCATTTCACATAAACAAAGCGACACTGCGTTCAGGGTTTGACTCTTCTTCGCAGCAAAATTCATAGGTTTTTCTTTTTTCACCGTATTATGTAATTGAATTCCAATTTTACAATCCTTCTCTTTCGCACTTCGTCTCTGAGCTTCTATTACTTTACCTTCGATTCCGAGTCACTGATTACAGAGGTAGGGTTTTCCTTTTCAGTTATTATTTCCCCTAATTTTCCATAACTGTCGATCATTACTATTATTTTATTCGATTCATATTTTCAATTCACCTTCATGTTCAGGTTGGTTAGGATTTACGATAGCGTGATAGGGGTTTCGTTATTCTTTTTGATTTTGAGGCATTTATTGTGAGTAACATGATATAGAAATGAATTTTGATAGGATTGAAGTTTATATATATTGCATGTTCTGTGGTTATGTTGTATTGGATGAATATTTTAATGCTTCAAGATATTTTGTTGAGTTGTTAATTATGTGTGATTTTTTTATATGCAGGTATAGATGCTGGGAAAAAGTGTCTCGAAAGAGCACTTTCAGCCCCGAACATGTTCGGGGAAGAAACCATTGAAAACTGGCCAGGATAAAGGGAATTTAGAGGATATTGTTTTCATTGACTTAGATAGTGATCAGTTTGATGATGTAGAAATCATAGATTGTCCTGAAGTTGTTACGCAAAAGTTGCGTGGGTCAAGTGGGACGAGTAGAGGTAGGATATCGACACCTCAAAGTGTTATTAGCATTGATGATGATGACGACGATGAAAGTGATGACGTGTATGATCCTGAAATTTTTGTAGATGGTGTTGGAGAGTTGGATAGTGATGCGTCTTCGAATAAAAGATTTTATACAGCTTCGAGATCTATGCAACATTCTGTAGTTGTAGATGTTGATGATGTCGTTGAAAAAGATTCTGTTTCAAAGAGGCAAAAAAGTGATAAAGCTTCCGTGTCTAACGGGAAAAAGCGCGAGGAAGTATTCACTCCAAAGCCTGCTGAAAGAAATTGTTATGGTTTATTTGAGTCTGAAAGTGATAGTGATTGTTCTGATTGTGAGGTTATTAAACGTGAACAGTGGGAAAAGGTTTCAGCAAAGAGAAAGTTCCGTGTATTTAATGAGCATGCCAGTTCTTCTGGCTTACAGAAAAATATTTACAATAATATAGATATAGAAGTGGAAAATAGGTCTAGCAAGCATGGGAAAGACCATTTATATGGTCCTAGCAGTAGTAAAAATGTAAAAGAGAATCAATCTTCCTTCACTGTTAAGGATGATATTCGGCACGGGGAAAAAACAACTAAAGAAAAAGTTTATCCCTGCCCCAAGTTGAAAAACTGCAATTTCTGTAATGGTGTTACTGGTCCTTCAGGGTTAGACAATGAGCGGGGAGATGAAGAGTCTGAGTTTAAGGATGCTACTCGACATGGAGAAAGGACAACTACAGAAAAAGTTTCTGCCTGCCCCAACTCTGAAAACTCTAATTTCTCTAATGGTGTTACGGGTCCTTCAGGGTTAGACAATGAACGAGGTGATGAAAAGTCTGAATTTAAGGATGCTACTCGACATGGAGAAAGGACAACTACAGAAAAAGTTCATGCTCGCCCCAACTCTGAAAACTCTAATTTCTCTAATGGTGTTACTGGTCCTTCAGGGTTCGAGAAAGAACTAGGTGATAAAGAGAAGTTTATGAGCTCCAACCAAGATGTACAAGACATGCAAGTTGACGATAATGAATCTCCATTGAATGCACATGACAGGCAAGTTGACGATGATGAATCTCCATTGAATGCACATGACAGGCAAATTGATAATGATGAATCTCCATCAAGGAGTAAAAATGACAATATTTCAAAAGGGAATTTTAACGGTACCTCTTTTGAAAAAATACATTTTAATGGTCCTGAGTTTGAGTTACGTACTCAAGATGCTGATCTTAATGCGTCAAATGAAAAGAATATAATTAATCAAAAAGAAAAGCTTAAGGAAACCGATTTATATAAACAAGCCATGGAAGAGGAATGGGCATCAAGACAGCGACAATTGCAAATTCAGGTGATTCACATATGGCATGCTGTAAATATTTTATTTCTTTTAGCTATGCCTTTACATGTGTTCACTGGCGGATCTTGAGGAAAATTTTGAGGGGTGCCAAAAACTAACGCATATATTTAAATAGATAAATTATTTTAAAAATTATCATAATTGGTTAGTTGATGTGGTGGTTTTTTATATTTTTATTATATAACGAAGTCAGTTCTACTCTTGGTAACAATACTTTTTATTTTTTATTTTTTATTTTTTATTTTAAATAATACTTTTTACAAGTTGAGAAGGGGCTAATTATTTTGTAAATGCTACCTCCCTTGTAAAAATGCACAGGCATTTCTTGTTTAAATTTATCTAGTTTACCTTTGAAGCCCTTATAATTTTGAGTCTTTGGATGATAACTTGAAACTTTAGGAATTTCAAATAAAGATGAGCATTTTTTTCATTTACTATTGTTACTCATCTTCACGTTTGTTAAGCGAATGTGTGTTTTTAAAAGAGATCTACTATTATGAAAAGAAAAGCGTGCTAAAAAATACTTGTTGATGTTAAGAAAGTATGCTGCTTGCGAGAGAAAAAGAGAAAACTACCAAGAAAACAGAGAACCTAAATGGAATGGAGCTGCCCAATCCCTCATTTATTGGAAAAACCTTGTTAAAATGCTTAGATACTCTTTTCGCATATAGATCCGAAATATCTAATGTTTCCTAATTGAGTTATAGAGTAGTCAATAATGGCCAATGGCGGTGCTCTCCCTCTATAGCGGAGCGGAGGCTGATCGCTTTGGGAAGAGTCTTAGCGCTGCATAATACTATAGCAGCTGCCATAGGGTAAATATTGGGATGGCGGAGCAGAGCTGTTCCCGGCCTGGAGTGGTTTCTGGATGCTATCCTTCCCCCCTCTAAAAAAACCGAAATTACCTCTTAAATTTACAACATTTTAATAATAATTTTGGGTTTTTCAATCAAATTTGAGTTGAAACTCAACCTTAACCTTCCTTCATAGTCATTATGGCTTTATGCACTTCAAGAGTCATGTGTGCTTTGATTTATGAATATTTTATGAGGTGAGTTATTTGTTTAGTTTTACATATAATATATGTTTATAATTATTATATGTAATTTGTCCAAAAAATGATCAAATAGAGCGGTCATCCTGCTATCCCACTTTTGGAGTCGGTCGCTCCGCGCCGCTATCAAGGAATGTCTAATCTGGTTATGCTTATGTTAGATGAATCAACATGTGGCTTAACTGAATGTTTTAGGCCAATGTTATACATCCTAATATTAATGGATGAAGGTGCTTGAGATGCTCGGGGCATTGGCAACTCCGATGCAGTAAATTTATGTTCTTATGGAAATGCTGAAATTTTTGTTAAGGGATTCAAATAGAGTAATGGATAGAGATTCAGATCAGGGTCCTTTTATGGGTAAGTTCAATATTTGTGCCTACAAGTCAACATTGCCCAAACTGTGGAAATGATGGGTTTTGCCAACTAAGGATGGCCAGTTTGGGGAAAATTTCTCTACACTGCTTGAGCTCCTCAGGAAGAAAGAAAAGGAAGCTTGGAGAGAAATAAGGGCTTAAACATTTGCTTGTAGGTTGTTGTTTGTTTCAGGCGTTGAAGATTATGATGAAGCAGTTGAATGAAGTAGGGCAGACAATGTTGTTGATGGCCAATGGTGGTTTATGGCATTTGAGGTGGAAGCGATGTTTAAAAACTCGAGAGTTTCACAGAATTGGTAAAGGATTGAAAATTTGTAACTTGAGGATCATAGCACGGATTGTAAGATCCTACTACCAGTAGAAAAGTATGTTTATATATTTATATTTTACAGGAGGTATTGATTCACTTCCATTATTTGAAGCCATTTACACCAAATAGAATCTAAAGAATAAAAAAAGAAAAGAAAAATAGGGAATGAAAAAAATCGAAGAACAGGGGAGGAAAAAGAAAAAGAGTCTAAACAAAAAGGAAGCATGAATGAAAGGAAACAGGGTACAGTTTAGAACAAGGAAGAGGAATTAAATTGGTTTCGAAGAGTAATATGGAAGAAAAATCGTGATTGAAGGATGAGAATTTATGCTGAAATAAAAGATTAATGATACGTTGGTAACGGATGCGATTATTGAGAGTGGAAGGCTGCAATAACGAACCGTTTACGTAATACTGCGTTTACTTGGTACTGCTTTTTATTTAAAGGACGTTATGATACAATGTCTCAGATTTTCCATTTAAAAGAACAATAAATAAGGATTTTAATACGACCCGACCCGGTTCCAGCACATCTCCAAAAAACCCAAAAACAGATGTGCTGCATCTCATAATTCATAACTAGTTAGCTTTTTAACTCGGATGAGTTTACCGAGTTTGCTAGATACGATTTTACTTGAAATGCAGCATGCGATTGGAACGTCGGATCGGACGAGTTCACGAGTTGACTCGTGATCCTGCATACACTGGGTGGAAGAGACAAAGAAGGAAGTGGTGCTGAAATGCAAAGCTCCAGAACCATGTGGAATATGTAGTGAGGCCTGGCTTAAAGACTTGGGAAAGTAATGTTGGATTGGGAGTAAATTAAGGGGAAATCAGTACAACTGATGGGACTACCAAGCAAAGCAGTTAAGTTAGCATGAGAGAGCAACCAATGTTGCATTTGGCATCTTTTAACAATAGACTGGAAAATCTATAACGAACCATGACTGAAGTAGATGGTGACAGAAAGAAGCTATAGCCATTGATTGGAAAATAACTATGTAGTTTGCTATTCTTGTGCATGCATGTGATTATAATTTCAACTTTGAGATTTTGCAAACAATGACTCGAGCTCCTTACTTTTCCATTCAAAATGACTCATTCATTCCAGAAGAATCAAAATCCAATATAATTGTGTTTGCTTGTTGGATTGTCCAGCATTACCCTACTGCCCTGGCTTACCAGCCTAGTAATTTTAAAAAATGGTCTATCTTATGCGGATTAATTACATTCAATGCCGACCAATGTAAATCTTTTAAACCACCAATGTCATTCTTGTTATTGTCTTTTTTTTTTCTTTGTAATTGTTATGACCAATCAATATGTTATGGTTTGTTGCTGTCAATATTCTTTTGTGCCTTAGGAGTTTAACTTATTCCATTCAAGTGATTACTAGGTATATTTGATGTTGTTCACTTAATTGTATTAAGCTTTGTTTATATATGCCGCTCTTGCATATTGGGCAAGTTTTTGTTCTGTTAACTGAGAATATGCATACTACAGTCAGAGGAAGCACAAAAATTGCGCAAAAGAAAAAAGGCTGAAAGTCGCCGATTGCAGGACATTGAAAGAAGGCAAAAAGAACGCGTTGAAGAAGTGAGAGAGACAGATAAGAAGGTTGCAATTATATCTTTAACTTGAGTATTTCTCATGCTACATATACTTCACGTGTCAGTTAGTATTTGCTTACTTCCATTTTATTTTTTACTTGAACTAAGTTTGGTGGATTTGGATTCTCTGAAGTGTATCATCTAAATTCAGAGGAGCTAGATCCATGTTAGGTCATTTGAATGTCTTCTTTCATGCTTTAATGTGAACCTAACTTAGTCATAGAACTTTGTTGTAACTGGTTATTTCTCTGTTAATCTGATAATTAATGCCAAATTCAGGAGGAAGAATATATGAACATGAAAGAGCAACTGCGGGGTGAAGTACTGAAGAAGCTCAATCAATTGGAGAATGAATGCTCAGATATGACGTCACTGCTTCGTGGCTTAGGAATAACTGTGGGGACAAGTCTTAGACCTTTACCCAATGAGGCAAGTTCTGTTATCTATTGCTTTTCAATAGTATATCATTCTCTACTTCACTTTATACTTTAGATTATGTTTATTGTTTCAGTACTATGCTACAACAATCTTTAGATGATTACTAAGCATACAACATGCAGTCATTTAACATATAAGAAAGGGAGAGAAGGGGATTGAAACAAGTGCCAGAAAATCAGAAATTCACTACATTTTAAAATTTGTTTTTCCACATTTACATGCAAACATATTTGAGTCCCCAAAATTGTGTAACATCTCATGTCTTCCCCTTCGGCTGAGTTCATTTTTGGTTAACTGTCACGAGTTTGTCAGCTTTTTATGTCTTGACATGAAGTGTCTTTTGTTCCGGTATTTCATGTTTAACATTGTTATCATCTGATCGTCATTTTAGGTGCATGCTGCCTACAAACGGGCTATGTTTAAGTTCCATCCAGACCGTGCATCAAAAACTGACCTGCGCGAGCATGTTGAGGCCGAGGAGAAGTGCAAGCTCATCTCACGAATGAAGGAGAAGTTTTGTAATACTTCATGGCACTAGATAATTTCCATCCTCTGAATGGATATGGTCGGTGTTTTAATTGAAGCGCTTATGTTTCATTTTATTTTTCTATTATTGATTAGTTCATTTACTATTTCCTACCTTCCCCCAAATTTAATGGCATGATATTATTAGGTTTAAGAACAAAACATGTAAAGGTTATATAACTCAGGAAATGCCAAATTTTGAAGATGGGCTGTAAAATTCATCCATATTGTGTATCATCCATATTGTGTATTAGACAGTGTTGATGTCATCTTGCCGCATCAGCATTTTTTACCAATTTATTGTCATTTTGATCATTGAAGACGAAGCAATGAGATACAAATAATGTATATATTCTTGTTTTATTATCATTTATGTCGTGCGACAAAAACATTAGTGCTTTCCAGCTTTCTTCAACTTTTCAATGCAAAACTCAATTGAAAAATTTGACTAACCAAATTGAAGTTCATTATACATTGGATCAAATGTTAAACCACATATTATGGAAAAAAAAGTATCTCATCTACATAAAACAATATTTTATAATAATATAGAAATTTATTTATTAAAAGAATTGTTTTGGTTACAGAGATGTTCGCAAGGTTTGATTTGGTTTTGAAGGAATTTGATATTTAATAGGATAAAAAATATGTGAATTGGATTGAATTGAGTTTGGATATTTTTGTAATAAAAATCTAAATCAAATTAAATTGAAAAACATTAGATTGAATTTGCATATTCTTACATAGCCCAAATCAAATTAAATTGAAAAACAGAAAAAAATAATATATTTACATCAAATAATTTATTAAATAAATTTTTATAGTATTTTGAAAAATTTTCATAGCTACACTAACAATATTTCTTAGCATATTCAAAATAATCTAACACGAAAAATATCTAACATAGGTTTTTTAGTTTGGAATTAGTCACTCATCAAAATATTGTAATTAATCACTTATCAAAATATGTGTGTTTACAAAGACAATAAGATAATTGAAATTAGACTTTCTTAAATGTAAAATCCTTAATTTTTTTCATCCTTAAATGTAATTAATCACTAATTTTTAAATGTCAATCTCCTCTCTCATTTATACTCATACAAGTTAATTGGTGCTTTTTTTTTTTTTTTACTTATAATCAGATTAAGTGAAATATAGATGAAACTTGTAAAGGAAATTCTGAAATATTATGGTATCATATTTAGAGATAACTTATGAACATTCTTGATAGCTTTCTCAATTAAGATTGAAGTTTGTATGTCCTTTTAAGTTAAATTATATGAAATCATGTTTTCTCTCAAATATGATATCAAGAAAGAAAAATTTGAGAAATCTTTGACTTATAGTTGACTCAATGTTGATTATTCGTGAATTTTTTGTTGAACATTGTCTCTTATCATCTTTTAATTAAAATAAAATAATACTTTAGACACTATGCATTTTTGTAGATTCAAGATGTCTCATATTTTGAGAGAGAAAATAGAGAATTTAACCCGTCAGACCGTAATTATATATGTCACCTTCCAATTTTTTAATATTTCCAAAATATCCTATCTAATATTTACTTTAAAATTATATTTTTTTTTTTCAAAAATTTTCACTTTTTTCTACCTATGAGATCAAAAATTTCGGTAATGCATTTGAAATTTGCAGGACGTATTTTTGCGCAAATTTTGTAAATTCACGTGTGCATACTAGAAATTTGAAAAATTTCGATAAAGAATACCAGAAATTTGAAAATATCCGATAAATTATACCGAAAATTTGGAAATATCTGGTAATTTACACAATTTTCGTTACAATATTGTAAATTTTCAAAATTTCCGGTAACCAACAAAAACTTCTCGAATTTAGGAAATTTCCGGTATACCGGAAATTTTTCCTGTAGCATAAATTTTCGTAACTGTCGCGGTGAGAATTGAATACAAAGCTATTGATTAACTTGAATCTTAATTCATGGTTCACCACCGGTCTTTAATTTGTCCAAAGGAAGGGAAAAAGATCGAATTACCCACGATGCAATGCAAATGCAAAAGCTAGAGAGTTTAGGTTCGGGGGTTGGTTAAATTTAGGGAAGGTACTAACATCCTAAATTTTTGTAGTACTCTACATGAACCTCTTGTTTTATGTGTGTTTATTGCTAAGAGTTATCTGCTTAAGGGTGAAAGACCTAGTGGTTTATTTCTAAGTATACTCGTCAAGACATCGCATCTTGTGCCTACATATCCTGACGGGAATAGAATCAGAGTATTTGTAGTTCCCCTAAAAGGATTTGAGGAACTTCTTGACTATGACCAAGGTTCATAAGGGATAAGGTTCGTTGATTGATTCTAGGAGAAAAGACGAGTCGTCATCTTAAGGGAGAATACTCGACTTAACCACCACAACTTGTAGGAGATGATCTTTGCATCGTCTTGAGAGAAGAGCTCAAAAACTCGGATTTCATCGACGAGTATGCCACTATCTCCCTCAAGCGGAAAAGATCCTATATCTCTCGATTGTATTGTTATGGGGCAGGAGAATTATATCTCAACTGTCAAGATGACTCACGTCTAATTCTCTTGTATGGAGAATAGTTTGATTGAGTTGAATTGAATGATTTATCTAAGTTGAAAAGATAAAATGGTCTTCCTTATGGGGTAGGATCTAAACTTAAGCTGATCAACTTGAAAAATATCAAGGATCGAGCGGTGAGTATGATGCAAATGAGGTGCGATACGCACGACTTATGAAGTCATGTGTAGGTTCTTCCTTTGGACATGCACAATGCGATAAAATAAAGACGAAGATAAAATAAATCCAGACAAACAGATATAAATGTTAAAATAAGCCAAGCGCGGGGTCGTGAATACTCGAGATAAATCGGTGCTGAGAGATAGAAAGAGATGGAAACGCGTGTTGATTAAGTTTTATGCGAGATTGATTTTAAGAAAAAAGTTATATTAGTTGGTGAATTAATTTTTTTTTATGAAATTAAATTATGAGTTGATTAGGTTCGAAATAATTAAAATAAATAGAATTCATTAAAAGAAAAAGGTTTTTATTAAATAGCAAATAGTTTTTAGTTATTAACAAATAAAAAAAATGCAAGTTATTAAAAAAGGGTTTTTGGTGAATAATTATATTATTTAATAAAAAGGTTAAGTTGATAAAATAAATGAATTAATAAACATAGAATAAATCTAGATTATTAGAGAAAAGTTGATTTAAATAAAAAGTTAATTAATTATAAAAAAGTTATTAGTTGTTTTTTTTATAAAAAAGTCTTATTTAAAAGATTAGATTAATTAATTAATTAAAAAAAAAGTTAATTATATTAAGTTAAATAAAAAACAGATTAATGGTTTATTAAATAAAAGTTATAAATGTTATTTAATAATTAAAATAATGATTTAATTAAATAAAACAGAATTAAAAAAGAAAAGAAAATGAAGGGTTAGAAAAGAGGGGGGGGGGGGGGGGGGCGAACGGTTGCATGCGAAACGGCCATGAGGGTGTACGGTGGAACGCGAAGTGTGGGCCGTGTGATGTGTGATTAGTGAGATGAGTGGTGAAGATCGTGAGGGTGTACGGTGTAACCGTGTGTGTGTGTGTGCACATGTGATTATAATACAAATATTAAAAAAACAAAACAAAAACCCTAATCCCCCCTCATTCACGTCTCAGCGCCATTGCTTCTCTCTTTCTCTCCATCTTCTCATTTTCTTTCTTCTCTCCAAAACTCGCTCCTCTCCCCTCTATCCGTGGCACGACCTCCTCTTCTTCTTCTCTTGCATGTCTAAACTTCTTCTTCTTCGTTTATTTTAATGCAAAAATAAGAGAAAAAAAATTTAAAAGAGGGTCCTTACGGTTTGGACTCTGTGTTTCGTGATTTGTTGACGGTTGTGTTTCTGGGTTCTTCGCAATCAGGGTTTCGTGATTCTTTGGGTTGGATCATGAACGGTTTCGTGATGTTTTGTGGGTTTTGATTTCGCTGTGATTTGTTGACGGTTGTGTTTGCTGTGATCTGGGTTTCTACGGGCTTGAAACGATTTTGTGGGTTCTTGAGGCAATGATGATATATCTGAGCCTCTGATGTTATTCTTCCTCTCTTATATACTCGGATTTGAAACGTTTTGAAATAAAGGCCTTAAAAACTTTTCCTCTTTCGGTTTGCCCTGTCTTAGATTATTTGGGAAAGTTCTTGATGAATCTTTGATACTTTCTTGATTTGTTTTGATTGATGCTGATGACGATTTTGGAAACTTTTACAAATCCTTAAAAAAATTTCCATCTTCGTTCTTGATTTGTCTGTGAAGGTTTTGGAAGATTTCAGATCTGTTTGGCTTTAATGGAAATTTTTTATGGCGTTGATTCGTTTTGCTGTCCATTGATGGTAATATCCATCAGTTTTGATATTGGTACAGGCTGTGCATTTTCGGATTTGGGTTGACTTTGCTGTATTTTTCATTTTCTTTATTTTGTTGTTGATGGTGATTCGTTTTTGTGATCTGGGTTCGGTTTTGGATAATTTCCATTTTTTCGGATCTTTGCTGTTGTTTTAATGATGATGGCTAATTTTGGAAAGTTGGATCTTTGGATGGTGTGTTGGAAAAACGTGTCTCTTCCTCTTCCTTGCTGCGAAAATTCAATTGTATTATTTTTTTTGAACAGACATTGCCTTGATCTTCTGCTTGATGCTGTAAAAGAAATATTGGCATTGGTGATGATTGTTGCACCCCAAAATTTGCCTAACCTTTTCTTACTTGGTTTATGTTTCATTTGCATTAGCATATAATTGCATTAGCATTTGCATAGCATAACATTGTTCATTTAACAGGGGATCAAATGAGAAGCCTAGCCAGAGGATTATTCAAGTTTGAGAAGTCACCATAATCATCAGGAAGAAGGTTGGGTTCTTAAGAGGGTCATTTGCTTGTATGGGGCTCATCTACTAACTGGGGAGCCTCTTGAAGGCCATCAGAGGGTTGTAAAGCCTTGGAGGTGGATGTGATATATGGATAGAGCTCATGGAGTTCCTAGAGGATCAAGACAGAGCTCAATCAAATGTTTGTAGCAAGTACAAGAGTCACAGTGGAAGTCGGTGTCACTAGGGTTTCATCTGGTTAATCCTAGGCCAAAATAAGCAATTGAAGAAGATCAAAGCCTAATTATAGGTCATTGAGATCATGAAAGGATATGGTGAGGCATATGAGAGATTGTTTCAAGATCAAGTTGAGAAGAATCAAGAGTGGTTGAAGTTGCTAAGTCAGGGTTCCTAGGGTAAAATCCCCTGTTTAGTGCCAAACTTCCAAGCCATGTAAGTCAAGATACAAGCCTCATATTACTTTGACCTCCACATGAATGTTGTAGAGGATGTTCATAGCTTTAATTTGAGTACTAGAAGCACTCCATTGGATTTATAGAACTCAAGTTATGGTCCAGACAAGTTACAGGTCCTCAGATGCCTCTGAAATTTGTCTGCGAAAATCATCTGACTTCCAAGCTACTTTTGACCTAGGAGGGTGTTTCTCCTAAACTTTTGGTAAACATGAAAATTGTTCCTCATGATCTTAGCTTTCCAAATTGTATTAGAAGTCTTCCATATGATTTGTAGAACTCAAGTTGTGAGGTTTACAAGTTAGGGGTATTTTGGGAAAGTGAGATTATAGGCCATTTTCAATTATAGGTCAAAATCTCCAACTTGCACATCTCAAATGCAATTTTGTTCAACATGGAACTTGATCAAAATATGGTTTTTAGGTAAACCAATAGCTCATGGTGAATTGGTTTGGTTCATATCAAAGATGGGCTTGAAGTGGTTTGTAAAGGAAGAAATTCAAAGACATTTTTGATGAAAAATCCAAAATATTTGGTAAGTGTCCAAAACAAGTCAAATGAGGGCTCATTTTGATCAGAAATGATATTTTGAGAAGATTGGCATTTTTAGAATTCCATTTTGAAATTTGGTTCATGGCATTTCATGAGGTTTCTTCATAAATAAGTTACATTCCCCAAATCATTCATAAGGCCAAATTCAAGGCTCTAGCTAAGATGAATTCATTCAAGGGGTTTTGTGTATGATGCTAGAAGCTTCCCAAGCAAGCTTTTGAGCAAAATTTGAGCTTACCATAATCAAATTTTTGGAGAAAATTTTGGATTTGGATTTTTGGATTGGGCTTGGATTGGGCCTCTAGAAGGTTCCTTTGTGCTCTATAAATGTTCAAAAACAAAATTGGATAGAGGTTGGTGACTCATTGGAGCTGAAAAGAGAGAGAAACCATTAGAGCAAGTTGGTGAAAAAGCTTGAAAGTGGATTTTCGGTTTTAGAGATTCAGAGGATTACAGCAAGAATTGGTGATCAAGAAACGTCCATCATCAATCATTGAAGCTTTCTGCACTTGTTGGAGGAGAATTGAGGTCTAAAACCACCACAATCAAAGCTTAAAATCAGGTTTCCATTTCTTGAAATTCCTCTCAATTCATGTGTTTTTAGTAGCTTAGATTCATGTGGTTAGGTTATAATTAAGGTATAGATGATTTCTGAGCAGAAAAATTGAGGTTTAGTGACAAATTAGGGATTGATCCATTTTCAGTTTGGAGGTAGAGTTCTCTGGTCTTGAGGTTTTAGCGTGATTGGATAGGATATTTGTAATCCTCATGAAATTTCCCACAACTTTCGTTCAAGAATCGTGGCGTTTGGTTGAGTATTAAGAGAGTTATGGTTGTTGAAAGTTTGTTGGAAAAGCTCCGTCCGTCCAGCCATGGTTCGCGCGGGCTACTGTTCATGCATGCTGGAAATATGAATTTGGAGAAGAAGCTTGCGGACCGTTCAATTGGAGAGGAAAGGGAGACTTAGTCTCACGATCGGAGCGCTGTGATTGCGCCACCCGTCCACCAGCCAAAACGCGGTCGTTTTGGATTAGTGAGGTCACCAAGTTCCTTGCATTTCGCTGTGTGTACATAGAGTGCGTGAGTTCGATCCTTGCGTGGCTTCTTTTCATTTAATTGGAAAACTGAATTGAATTGGTGATTGATGCTGGGGTTGTGCTATTCGCGCCCCCTCTATTAGGCCCAACATGGATTTCACATGGATTAGTTGCTTAATGCACCCCCTGACATTATTTTAATAAGGTGAGATTTTGCTGATTTCTCACTCAAATGGGCCCAGCGCTCAGGCGCTTTTTACACCCCCTCTCATGGGCCCAGGCGAGATTAATGCTTGCTTTTCTTGCTGATTACACCCTCCCTGTTTTTGCTTTTTATTTTCTTTTCTTTATTTTCTGTTTTATTGATTGTTAGATTTAAATCACAAAAAAATAGTAAATGTTGGTAATAAATTCTGGAAAAATTTGTGGATATAAACTGAGATGTTTAGGATTTTATCATGCTTTTTATTTTAATTTTCCATGCATTTTCCGTTTATTTCATATTTTCTTTTGCAATATGTTTTAATAAAGTGATAATTGTGTGCTGATTTTGTTCATTTTATTTCTCATCCATATTTTGGAGTTTGATCTTGAAATTTGGTGTGCTGGTTGTAGACATGTTAATGTTGCTATGTGATTTTTGTTATGATTTTTAAATCATTTTAAATAGGATTTTAGTGTAGTTGTTTAGAAGTGTTCCTTAGTGGATCTCTTTAGTGATACCTTTCAACTTCGGATTTTATTAGAAGACTTAGAAATTGAATTAGGTCCTGATTTTCGAAATATAGATCATTAACAAATGCATTTTCCCCATAGAAAAATAATTGGATTTTTAGGATGTGTTTTGATATTTTAGATAGAATATTCAAGTTGATTGTTCATTTGGTGTTTCAACTTTGGTGATTGATTTGGAATGGACTCAAAGTGGGCTTTTCTTGCATGGTGGGCTTCTGGTTCCTCTTGGATGATGTCATGGACATGATGAAGCTTTTGTGGAGTGGCTAGTGGAGCTTGGCTTGGAGCTTTTCTTTCCTTTTTGTTAGCTTTTTGTAGCTTATAAGATTAGGGTTTTTAGGAGAAGAGCTTTAGAAGTAGTTTTTTCTTCAAATAATGGTTGGTTTCATTCCCCTTCCATTCCCATCATATGATTCAAAGTCCTCATGTGAAAGTCTCATATCTCCTTTGGAGGGATGTGTGACCTTTTACAATGAGTAGAACTTTTGAGGATGCCTTTCTCTGATGACTGGTTGAGTGTTAGGTGGGATTCCTTTGGTTTCCTGTCTGCTTCCCATTATCAAATACTCATCTTGTTGATTCTCTTCATTCTTGGTGGAGTGCATTGTTAAAGTTTGAAGATGGAATACCCATTTCCTTCTCTTGAAGATGATGGACTTGAAGAGCAGTTGCAGACTTTGGATTGGATTGCTGTCAGAAGATTGCTCTGCTGTGGAGATTGCTGGCTTATTTTCCCTGTTTGTCTGTTTTCTTCTGGTTCAACTGTATTGATGTGACTTGCTTGGAGTGTTGCATTAGATTTTAGGCTTCATGTATATTATCATAGGCCTAAGAGCATCCTAAGGGTTGAGCTTCTCCCCTTGCTTGTATTGCATTAGAGGTTGAGTTTCTCCCTCTGCTTGTATTTTTACTGTGTGGATTTGCTTGCTGGTATTTGGTAGAGCTCAGCTCCCTTGCCTGTGTGGTGTGTGGCCTTTGTGCCTTTCTTGTTTAGAAGTCGAGCTTGTCTCCTTCTGCTTGTGTGATGCATTGCATTCATTTTATTTACAGCAATTTGTTTACAGTAATGTTTCTTGTACAGTTTTTCTGTTTACTGTTGTTTCCATTGCCATGTTCCCCTAGGAACTCTGACTTCTCTTATTCAAGAGAAGTTATGACAGACATTATGATTCTAACCATGCATGATAACATTAGTTAGTTTCCCTTTTAACCAAGACCGTAGGACGAATATTGCATGATAACTGTAGGATCGAGTCAGTTTCCCTGTAGAGAGTCTGTTTCTCTCCTCATCTTCAAATACATTTAAAACACTTAATAAAGGTTAACACGTGCTGTGCGTTACGAGCCTTATGCTACTTGAGAAAGAGTTGTGGGAGGGTTTACCTCACATAACTCGAGTGTTTAGTGTGGTACCCTTTGGGTGACATGCGACGCATTCACTCTCAAGTCCAAGTCTTTAGTGCAACACGAGTTACAAACAGAACTCAATTCACTTCTTCCGTAAAAGACTTAAAAAACAAACACTCAAATCCTTTTTGTCCTCCTGGACCCTTAATCAGGAAAACCCTTTTCTTAAAGGAAAATTCTGTTAACTTTCAGTTCAATCGCAAAACGGTAACGCCTAAGTCTCCAAGGATCGAGCTGCAAACACCAACTGCTGGAACTGATTGTTAACTTTACTAGGATAAAAGATGCCGAACAAACCTGTGTTCTCCGTAGCCCAAACTACATTTGCTTTGATCTTTCGCGCTGTGTGAAAGTACGTAGGAACGAGATGCGATATCTCGGCGAGCAACCTTCCCCCATAACCCGTAGTTAGGCGAACTACGTTGACTCTGATTTCTCGTTCCAGACGGGAATACGTAGGCATAAAGTGCGATACTTTGCCGAGTCATTTTATTTTCTTTTTAGACCAGACCTCTAGTGTAGATAGATTAACAAACCCGTCAGATAAACACAACAAGCGTGGATCCCATCGAGTACGATGGGCGTGAGGGGTGCTAATACCTTCCCCTTGCGTAACCGACTCCCCAATCCAGACACTGATTGCGATGACCTTGTCTTATACCTTTGCGTCAGGTTTTTCCGATCGTTTCCTTTCCCGCTCTGAGGGATAAATAACGAAAGGTGGCGACTCTCCTGTTTTGCCAGCCTCAATTTTCGCAGTAGCGACAATGATGACTTAGTCTGAACCCGTTTCGGAATTGTTGCTATTGTTTGTCCCATTTTTCACGGAAGCTGGTGGCAATTCTAAATTGTTGCCCTTCCCTCTTTTGGCCCAATGATGATATTCTTCTGAGGGTCAAATAAAATCCTTCTCTTTCTTGAAATCATTTACTAACTGCTTTTGTCCAATATTTTGCAGGTACAGAAGATGATAAAGATGATGAGAGACTTGAAGATCCTTGAACTTTTTAGAATAATATTTAAGAAATAGTCCTAGGAAATTCTTGATGTAACCAAATAAATCTTGTAACCAAAAATAGTAACTTTTTGTAACCCATGTATCTCGTAATAAAATGCAAACTAATTTGATTAATGAATAATTGTCTTATGATCCAAAAAAACAATCTTGATTAAGAAATTAATATCAAATGCGCATAGTTGAACCGAAAAGAACTCAAGCACTCGCAACCAAAAGTTCACTTTACGTCTTAAGAAATTTTAACAAAATGAACCGTCTGGCCAAATCTTGAAATCAAACCCAACACGCTTAACACACCATATTTCCACTGTGATCTTGTTTTGTGAATTAAAATGGCTTGAAAACGGTAACTGGAACACTTCAAATAAATAGAACCCAACCTTCTGGCGCAAGGACCAAAAATAACACTGCAACCTCTTGGAAGATCACAAAATTCAAAGTATAATCAATTCTGCTCCTCTTTTAGAAATAGTGCTCTGTGACCTTAAACCATTTTGATAATGACAACACACCATTTGAAAACGATCCAGAGATAGTCTGAGATGCTTAAATTTGAGAGAAACAATATCATCAACTTGGCATACCTGCACAAACTTGTTAGTCGTAAATAACATTATTATGAAAGTATAAAGCCAAACAACGTAAGAAACGCACAAAGAGGTGGGATCTTAGAGTCAAAAATTAGGGTGTGACAGTAACAAACCAGTAAGTAGAAAAATGCTTTCTTTGTGTGTTCCGGAGCTGACAGGGTCATCTAAGGATTTTTGTAGCGATTGTATGCAGTTCGTCACTACAGACAAAGTATGTTTTATATGTAACAAGTTAAAATTTAATATTTTTGTGTCCTTATATGATATTAATAATGCGTTTTTTATATGATGTAAACGAAAAATATTTGGGAGTCGAGCTGAAGTATTAGCTGTTGAACGCCAATCTTGATTAAATTTTCTCATTAAAACTTGACATCTTTCGAACTTATTTTGCGTTTTCAATTGTTTAAATCCGTAAGTTTGTGTGAAATATCATAATAATTGCATATGACTTTGGTATCCCTTATGTGTGTGCTAGTATGCAGGAAAATGGTCAAGAAACCAAGGAAAACGGGCACAAAACCAAGAATTGGGAGCAAAGTCAAAAAACCAAAATTCACCTTGCTCTCCCGAGGAGAGTTGGCAAACAGAAAGCGAGCTCGCCTGGCGAGCTTTGGGGAACAAGAAGCAAGAAAAAAAATAGTGATTAGGCAAAAGCAAAGCAAGGTCATGGTCGCACGATGAGGGTTGGCGAACTTAAGTTCGTCGGGCGAGACGTTGGCCGCCGAGCGAGATCAGATTTTTCCAAAGGGCGGTTTGATGATCAGAGGCAGTAAGATGTGCCTAAAAGTGAACTTCACCGGACGAGACATGCCAGATTTGGAAAGATATTTATAGGATCCTATGTTCATTTTGGCCACATTCTTGGATCATCTCATATTCCATTCACACAAAAACCCTAAAAAACTCAAATTAGAGCAAAAGAAGTCACATTTATTTAATCAGAGCTGGATCAGCTTCCTTTCTTGATTATTCAACTTAGATGCTCATTAATCTCTCTTTATTTCTCGTGAAGTAAGCTACCATGGTTATGGGTAGCTAAAACTCTTGTATCAAGATTAAATGTAATCAATCTTAACTAGTATGTATTTCTTTTGATTTTTTTATATGAACAAATTCATGATCAATGTAGATGATAACCTTTACTTTTATTTAATATTTGTGATTTGAATCATTATTGTGAAACACATTTTTAGTCTTGATCTAAGTTTATCATCTATCAAAGACCAAGTCTATACATGGAGTTGGAATTTGATATTCACTTTTTATCGGATCATAATGTTATTTGTATTGTTTAATAGGTTGAGACATTGTCGATTAAACAATACGGTAAAAATCACAATACCATATCATACATGAGCGATATAGATGAGCAATACGTGGTTATGTTGATTATAAATGATGTTCACATTCTTGATTAATTGAATACATATGAAATAGGTTGATGAAATCTAGTCTTGATATGCCTTTTAAACGATAATCTTTCGAAACTTTTATAATTGCTACACAAACTAGTGAATGTTACTTTTACAAAACAAAAACTATTTGAAACCCTTGCTTAAGACATAGTTAAACTGTAGAACGATAATAATATCACATCAATTCCTGTGGAGATGATAAAACAAATACCCACCGAAAATACTTTCAACAAAATGAAGCCGTTGTCGGGGATTGTTGTTTAGAAATTGCAAGCATTGCAAAAGTTTATCTTGTTTTAAGTTTTTTGTATTGTTATAACTTTTGTACAGGCAAGCATATTGATGTGGCCAAGATCATTGCTAATAAGTTCAAGTTAGTGGCTGAGAGTGGGAGACTGTAACAGCCCAATTTTCAATAATTAATTATTTGTGTTAATTAATTGATTTATTTGGATTATTCTAATTATTTGAATAATTAGATGATTGTTTAAATGGATTGATAGATGTTTTGAGAGAGGGAATAAATTGGAGAGAAACCAAAAGGAAGGATATATGAAGGGGGAGGGGAACGAAAATGTAAAATAGAAAACATGAAAGAAAAGTGGAGGAAGAAGAGAAAGTACAAGGAAAAAGAAGGAAAAGCATGGAAAGCTCAAGAACGACTTCTAGCTTCTGATTAATCGAGGTAAGGGTGTGAAATCTTACTATCTTAATCAATGTGTATGATTATGTATGTGTGTGTTTGGATTTGTTGGGGGTTTCCTACATTTTCCATTTTAGGTCAAAATGAGTTTAATCGATAGAAACTGAGTTTTATCGGTTAGAATTTGGAATAGACGGTGTAATATAGTCGGGTGATGAGTGGGCCGTGCTACTGGAATTGATTTGGATTAAATCGGTCGATTCTTGTGGTTTTGATGATTTTGGAGCAGCCATGGGAGTTCTGAGTTCGCAGGTTCGCCAGGCGAATGGCAGCAAAGCTTCGCCGGGCGAAGCCTAGCGAGCAGCAGCGAACAAAGTCAGTAGCATCCACCCTGTCTTTGCTGGCAAGTTCGCCAGGCGAATGAGTGTGGCGAAGGTTCGCCAAGCGAGTGTGCTGGCGAGTGCTAGCGAGTAATTCCAGAATAACTCCCAGTGGTCTTCGCTGGCAAGTTCTCCAGGCGAACGTAGTAGCGAAGGTTCGCCAGAGGCTTCGCCAGGCGAAGGTTAGCGAATGCAACAACATAGTTCTTTTCTTGTGTTTCCCATTCGTGGAATGGTTGTGTGGTTTGATTCCGATCATTCCTTGTCTGAGATGACTAATTATATGTTGTTATGTGTGCTGTGGGTAGCCATATGGCGTGAATCCTAGATTATGAATCAGTTATGAATATGTGGCCTTTTGGCATATGTGGTACATTGTTTTAATTGATTAAAATGCATGATGAAGGTGATTGAGTTTGTTGCCGTTTGGCCCGATATTTGTAAGTGCACATTGCTTGTATGCGATGGTGGGTGAAGAATGCATGAGAATATACATGGCGAGTACATGTGCATTGTTTGGTAATGTAAGAATGGTGTGGGAAATGTGTATATGTGTTGAGTCGTACTCACTGGGGTAGAATGGCAAGATGTCGTTCCTAGTGGAGTAATCACTGGGGTAGAATAACAGGATGTTATTCCTAGTGAGGTATAGTGTCGTGGTTGTATACACCGGGGTAGAATGACTAAGATGTCGTTCCTGGTGGAATAATTACCGGGGTAGAATAACTGAGATGTTGTTCCTGGTAGGGTATAAGTGATGTACCCATACTCCCAAAAAGGAATTGGTGTTAATTGATGACTTTTATATGAGCCATATGGCATAAATATCATTGTTGTATGAAGGATGCTGATGTGTATAAATTATTGAATTGTGAGTTATAAATGTGAATCTAGAATGAAGCGATATGAGATGAATGATGAACATATGTATATATGCATTGTGATATATATATATATATATATATATATATATATATATATATATATATATATATATATATATATATATATATATATATATATATATATATATATATATATATATATATATATATATATATATATATATATATATATATATATATATATATATATATATATATATATATATATATATATATATATATATATATATATATATATATATATATATATATATATATATATATATATATATATATATATATATATATATATATATATATATATATATATATATATATATATATATATATATATATATATATATATATATATATATATATATATATATATATATATATATATATATATATATATATTGTGAATGCATATTGAATATACGTGAAGGTATGTGATGGATGATGATTGTAAATGTGAACCATGTTTGAATAGTGTGAATGAAATGATGAATATATGTATATATTGCGATATGTATATATTGTGAGTGCAAAATGAATATATGTGATTAATGTGATGAATGCATGAGTATGTTTGTAAACATGTGTGCATTTCAAGAGTGTCATGAGTCATGTTGCATGTGAAGCATCATGGTATGCATTCTTGTGTCGATTGATCCCTCGGTGGATTTGCAGAACCTCGTAGGTTGCGATGGTTATTTATTGATTCCTCGGTGAATCTGCAGAACCTCATGTGCCCTTGTGGGGTGTGAGCGATGGTTATTTATTGATTCCTCGGTGAATCTGCAGAACCTCGTGTGCCCTTGTGGGGTATGAGCGATGGTTATTTATTGATTCCTCGGTGAATCTTCAGAACCTCGTGTGCCCTTGTGGGGTGTGAGCGATGGTTATTTATTGATCCCTCGGTGGATTTGCAGAACCTCGTATGTTGCGATGGTTATATTTGATTCCGCGTAGAATCTGCAAAACCTCGTGTGCCCTTGTGGGGTGTGAGCGATGGTTATTTTTGGTTCTTCAATTGAACCCGCTGAATGAGTCGGTACCGCATTTGCATCTGCATAGAGTCGTGAGTCGGTCTCTATGAGTTGCATTTATCATCTTTATATGGTGCATTGGTGAAATAAACATGAATGTGAATGTTTATGTGAATTGGTGACGAAAAGAACATATTTTGTATGTTTATATGAATTGATTCGAATTGTGGATGTACGCATGTTAAATATGTTTGATGATTATCCATATTTGTTTATATGTAGATAGCGATGTATACGAGTGAATCGTGAATGTATGCATGATGAGATGCTTGGTTATATATATATGTATACACTGTAATGTATGTTAGTGAGTGGTGATGTATTATGGTAAGAAGTATAATATGGATATTCTATGTTATAGAAATATATTATATGCTTTGTTATTGTGTTAATATGCATTGTGGTGAGAAAAGGTGGGATATATGTACTCTGTACTTGTGCATTTATACATGATTATGTGCATTGATTATTATGGTAATGTTTCTCACCCTTCTGCTGGAATGATGTCCTTTATGACATCGTGCAGGTATCTTGGAGTTGTACTGCTAGTAGTTGCGAGGTCTCTGCTGGTGCAGTCGTTTAATATTTTAATTATGTTGGGTCGAGTCATGCTCTGGCTATGTAACACTGGGATCGTTGGGTTTATGCCTTAGAGATATATTATGTATTCTAAGTTGTGTTTTAAATGTATTTGAAATATGTGATAATGGCCTCTGTGCTTGACTGTTGATGATTATGTGAGGAACATGAATATTCTGTGAAGGGATTTATGTAAATAAATTGAATCCGCTGCTACATGCAAGATGAAAACTTAATAGCATGACTATCTATTTCAATGTTACATGAGTATGACAAGTGAATGTTGAGATTTGTAAATTGTGTGACGCCCTTTTGTGAAAGCATGTTAATTTACTCTGATTAATTGTGTATTTTTATGTGGGGTTAGAAGGGTGTTACAGAGACCACCGGGGGAAAAAGCTAATTGTCCTTTGGTATTTCCTGGTTTAATAATGACTATTTGTGATTTTGGGTGAGCTAATCTCAACCCTCATCATTTTCATGAGACTCTTAGAGGTACAATTGATGATCTGTACATGGCTAGGTATTGTGTACCTAAGAAGAAGAAGCCTGCAATTGAAGCTTCTAGTTCTGGAAACTTGGATTTCCAGAATTGGGACCCTAGGCAGAAGTCAGTTTGCAACTTTACGTGGAACATGCTGGAGGTGAACCAAAGAGACTTCATGTATATGCATGACTCGATGCAACAATTGCAGCTGTAAATTAGGGAGCCTACTGCAGATCACTCATTTGGTACTAGGGAGCCTCCAACCCCGAGCAGTCTCCCTTTCAACTATAGTGAAGGCTATTGGAAAAATGTTGTTGTTCCCATCCTGTGCCACAACCATGAGTAGTGTTCCCTTATATTTCCCGTACAACCATGTGCCATCAACTTGATTTAAAGGTTTACAATAAGAAAATCCTTTCACACATGGTTCAAACGCCCAGAAGAGTCTGTGAAAAATTCCATTTCCACTAATGCAAGTCCCGTCTGGTGTATACGCCAACATTGTATCCAATATGGAAACAGTCCCTGAAGAATATTGGTTAAGAGCCACCAAGAATTTTGGAAGTTCTTTGTAAGACTCCTCCCAATTTCCAAACACCCTTTCAATCTCTTTAGTCCTAGCTATCCATGTTTTCCGGTATGAAGGAGTGTAATTGTACCTTTGAACCATATGTGAAATTATGGTACTCACCTTCAAAGACGGGTTTTCGCTAATGACCGATAGAATCTCATCGCAAATCAATTGAGAGTTGAGCTTGTGATGGTCCTGCATCGGATTCGTGATTATACAAGTGTGGGCTGGACCCATTGACCCTATCTTCCATGAATCACTCCTCTTTCAAAAAGATGCTGTTAATCGGAACAGGCACAGCTCGTTACGACAATAGATCTTATATAGAGTCGGATTTGTTCGATCGACTCTATAATCTGATGATAAGTCCATGTGATATTGTTTAATTGCTCGAACACAATCTTCTTTCGTACGAAACTCGTCGCCCTCTTTTAATAGTCCTTTTGTTGCATAGTTAGGGTTGTAAAAAATATCCGTTGAGGGTTCATCGTCACCTAAGTCGAGAGTTGTCATGTGTTGAGGTGGGCAATAAACATGACTGGGTGGAACCCCCTCTTCCTCGTTGTTTACCATGTCGTCAACAATGACTTTATCTGCTTCTTCTTCTTCATCAATGACATCGAATTCAGCGTGTTCATCATCAGATTCGTAAAAAACTTGAGAAGAATTAAGTTGTTGAGACAGTTGTTATTGTTGTTGTTGTAACATAACATATATCACAATATCTGAGAAACCGAAATACTCATGACTGCGAAACATGCTACGCACATCTTCATCGTCTCAAATCTTTAATGGGAAAAAATTGCATTGATCGTTCCCGCCAAAGATTAATTTTCGCAACACTCTGCATGAATGACAACACTACACTAATGTTTTTTTTACTTCACATGCATGACAAGACTACACTTGCACGCTTCCCTTCACCTATGTCACATGCATGCTTGACAACACTCTACATGAATGACAACACCACAACATGCATTTTCATGTGACTCCTGTACTTAGAAACTTGAACACTTCAGCATGCATTTTCATGTGACTCCTGCACTTAGAAACTTGCACACTTCATCATGCATTTTCATGTGACTCATCTCATCATATTTGACCATTATAAATACATGTTCATCAAGGAACAAACTCTTCTCATCCCATTACCAATTCTACTCCTCATACGTTCTACAAAATCTTCTTGTCACCCTGCAAACTTCACTCAGCAAACTTAACCCATAATGTCTCTACTCACAATGGACAACGATCACAGAGGCACAATTGAGAACATCATAGAGTTTGTAAATATTTTTCTTTTTATTGTCGATCTTTATAAAGTTTAATTTTCCTTTAAACCTAATGGCATTTAAGTTCTTTTGTAGGATGTATCAAGGTTTTGCTATCGTGTGCATGACTACATACCACACGACCCTTTAATAGAGGGATACCTTGAAGCATGTGGGTTCGGTGATTTGATCAAAATCAAATCGTACTCACTGGATCCCAAATTTATTCTAGCATTGTTAGAACGCTGGAGACTAGAAACACACACATTTCACTTACCTTTCGATGAATGTACCGTAACTTTACAAGATGTATACATGTTACTTGGCCTACACATCAACGGTAAGGCCGTCAACGGCAAAATTGGTGTTAATGACCAACTTTGCGAAGATTTACTGAGCACCCCTCTATGTGTCGACACACATCAGCCAGAACGTGAGGGTCGACCGAGGGGGCAAGGTATTAATTTGAAATACCTCAGACAACACTACAATAGTATCGTGTTAAATGAGGAATCCACCGAGTATGAGAAGATACTTAAAACTCGATGCTATATTATGATATTGTTTGGCCATTTTTTATTTCTATATAGTACTGGAAATACTGTAAATATTATGTATTTACCGTTGTTGCACAATATTAATAAAGTGTGCACATATAGGTGGGGTTCAATTGTCCTCGCCCATCTATATAGTGCATTATGTAAAAAGGCAAAAACAAATTCTTGTACTTTTTATGGTTGCACTTATCTCCTTCAAGCGTGGGGTTGGTCTAGGATGCCAACACTTGCTCCAGTCAACCGCAATCCATTTACATTCCCATACGCTAACATGTAAGTTTATTTTCAAGACGAGTTTACAACCGAAGTTTCTTTGTAACTTAATTATTTGTATAATGTTTCTTAGTATCTAATTTATTTGTGTTTCTTTTTTTTAGGTGGTCTGTTCCGGGAATGAATTACCAAAGATGTCCCAGGAACTCCATAGCCGTGTACCGCAACCTTATTAAACACATTAGGCCAGATGATGTAATTTGTCTACCATTACTTTGTCTAATTGATAAACACATACTTCTATTTCTCATTGCATATATTGTTAATGTAGTTTGTCTGGCTGCCGTACGAGGGTCTCAACCACCAGCCCAATGCCAATGATGTTGCCATGTGGACATCTAAAACACCTATTATTCGGTTCACTACAGTGGAGATGCACCAAACTGACCGGGTGAAACTGTAGTTCGGGATGCATCAGGATATTCCAGTCGCTCCAACGTCATTGGGACACTGGCATCATCTAAGGGTGGATACACAATGGAGTGTAAATCATTGGAAAGGACTTTGCGAAAGAGATGTGTCTGCATTGGAAGAACCGACATCAACAAATCTTAACCGACCCTATTGTGGAAGGGGCTAGACCAAGTTATCAATATATGATTTGGTTTAGGTCAATTACAACCTCACAACCATTTGTGTCTGAGCCGACATATTTGATTGACCCGAGGCAACGTGCGTCTTCCTCGAATCGACAGCAGCAACCCAATGCCCAACATCAAACACCATGTTACACCCAACATCCAACTATGCCCATCCAATCAATCTTCCAAAACCGCAACCCATACATGCTACCAACCCAATCACAACAACAATAGCCTTACCCCTACCGCCAGCCTTCTAAAATCGACACCACTTCTGCATATAGCCCTGATACATCTTTTGAACCTACTCCATTCACCTATAGCCCAGATAACTCTTTTGACCCCACACCAGACAATCAATCTTCCTACTAATAAAATACCTATCCACTTTTTGACTACCAAACCCCACAACAACCAACACATCATTTCCAAACCGATTCGATGTACCAATTCGGACAACCATACAGTCCATACCCCACCCGACCTCCCCGACAAAACTACAAAAACATGGGCATTTAACTTAATTACCGAAGCGCCGTTGGCAGCGGCCCGCCCAACTATTGGGGTCAAACACTTCAAAATTTATCTGATACGCCGGGGCCATCTAAACAAATACCTCTTCCATAGGTCAACACGCAAAGACCAGATACACCTCAACAACCTCGTGGTAGACCTCGATGCCGCACGCATCCTCCACAATGTGGTACCCGTGGTCGTTTAGATAGAGCCAGCCATTAATTTTCTGTTTTTCATCTGTTATAATTTTCTGTTTTTCATCTGTTGTAATTTACTATTTCTTGCATTTATATATATTTTTTAAATTATTAAAAATAGCAAATTTTATTATTATTTTAATTAAATGTGAAAACAACTAAATATTACATATTAATATTTATTAAAAGTGATAAAATATAACAAATATCATAGATTAAAAAAATTATTAGAGTTATATTTTTCAAAATATAAAAAAAACAAATATTAAAAATATAGCAAATAATTTTAATAGAATTTTTAAAAAAAATATTAAAAAAAAACCTACATGAGATGCGCCATATGGTATGGCGATTCAATGTAGGGTACCCTAACCCATGCGCCATATGAAATGGCGAATCAGGTCATCCAGACTTGAGTAACCATTTCATATGGCAACTCCTCTGCAAAACATGGCCATTTCTGTAATTTTTTTGAAATTTAATACTATTTCATATTTTATTTGAAAAATAATGTTATATTAAAAAATAAATCTCTTTTTTTTTTTTGTTGAAATTGTCTTGTTTGGATGAATTGTCTCCAAAACTGCAGATCATTGTCGCACATGCTTTTGTTGTGTAGGATGGTACGGTTTGAAGCAGTGAGGTGTTGCAGATTTATTGAAGGTCATGACTTTGTTGTTATTCCGCGGATACAGTTTTGCATGATGGGAGGTCTCTTTTGTTGCAGAGTTTTGGCAAGCAAGTGCAACAAGATTGTGTCTGGTGTTTGTTGTGGTAGCAACGCATGGTTTGGGAGCAAGTTTTGTCGGAGTCTGACGTGTTGCAGCAGGATGTGCAAAGTTGTATAAGTTGTGGGAAGGTTTTGTGCGTTGGTGCAGGTAGTGCGAGGTTTGTGTTGCAGGATGTTGTGCGTGGCTTTTGTATGGGGTGGGGTCACTTGTGTATTGTTGTAAAGAGGTTTGTTTTGGCACTAAAACATGGAAGGTTATGGATTGTGTATTAATGGTAGTGCAATAACACAGGATGATTTATTTTGTTAATTGTGTGATGGCTATTTGTGTCTTGGCTTTGTTATTTTTTTGACAATTTTGTACAGTCTTTCTTTTTATAATGTAGATTCAATGACACGGGCTTTCAAATTATTGTAGAGTTTTTGAATTTTAAATATGGGTAATGGATTGAAAAATGGACATAAAAATGTGGATTAAAAATGGTTTGAAATGTGGATTCAAAGATTAATGACTTGAAAAAATGGTTAAAAGGTTAATTGGATTTAAAATGAAAATGGATATGAAAGCGGATTCTTGTAATATTTTGGGAAAATAAAATGGGTTTAAAAGGGTAATAGATTGTGTGGATAATTAAAAATGGATAACGAATATGGATTGAATATGAAAACGAATTGGATTGAAAGAAGTGGATTTGGAAATGGATTAAGAAAATATGGATAATTTAATTGAATTGGATTAGAATGTGAATGAAATGGATTAAGAAAGTGGTTTGTGAATGAATATGAATTATTGACTAATCACAAAGTGGATAAAATTTGGAAAATGGATAAATGAATGTAAGAAAATGGAAGTGAAATAATGGGTAAGAACGAGTTTTGCAATATGCCTCCATAACTCTTAAAGCCTTGACAGTTGAACTTAAATGCCACTCATCTTGAACGGCATCACAACCTTGAATCCACCTTAAAGTGATCTTGATTTGAACGACAAACTTGACGAACCCTTAGATAAAATGATGAGAACTTGAACCACATAATCAGGTCTTGCAAACAACTTGAAATGTACCAACTGCCTTGACCTTCAATGGCTCTGAAACCTGACTTCAACATACAACATGAATTGACACGAAACCCCGATTTGATGATCTTCAGACATAATGAAAGAAATAATATCCACTTTCTTAAACAATATCAAATCACATCTAACTGAACTAAAACAACACACACTTGACCTGGTATCCTTAAATGAAACTCAGCTCCTCCTCGTGGCACTGAACTTAGACAATAAGGGAATGAAAGTTGGCCATAAATATCTGAGTTTGACTTTTGCAGGGCCATAGTTGACTTTCTTGATAAGATGAAACACTAATCCTCTTTCTACTAACTAAGCTTATGAAATAACTTGTGATGTGAAATTCTGGTATGCAGATCTCATATGTCCCAAGAACATTGATCTCTGCTCAACAAGGACGAGGACAGAACATGACCATTTTAAATTCCTTTAAGAATTACCAATGTCATGACCTCTATTGTAACATCTGCAGACTGACAGACTTATTTATCTAACCATTTAAATTGTGCAGAATTGTAAATGTTGAAATATAAATAACACAATGAATTGTTTACCCAGTTCGGTGCAACCTCACCTACATTTGGGGGCTACCAAGCCAGGGAGGAAATTCACTATTAGCAGAATTAATTCAGAGTCAAAAAATCCGTTTTCACTCCTCACTTAAGACCTACCCAATGACACTTCAACCTAGAGACTACTAGACCAGAGTTTCCCACTCACTCCCCCTCAATCACCGCAGTGATAATCAATTCACAATTACAATATTAAGACACTCTTCAAACACACCTTGATCTTGCTTCACAGCTTTGATCAAGAGACACACACTCTTGCTTAACAGCTTTGAGTGACACAATGAACACACATGTTCATACACAATAACCAAAGCAATTATACAACATACAATTGCTTGGCACACAAGGAATTCCTAAACACACGTGAAGAGTAAACCTCTTCACTCACAAATACACTCTTGCTTAAAAGCTTTAAGTGAACAATTAGCACTGTACTAATAACAGCCTAAACATGTCTACCACAATGCATCCAAAGATACAAAGGGTGACTTACAAGGTCACACACAAAAGACTCTCAAAGCCCTAAACCTTAATTCTACACTCAAGTTTTTCTTGTTATGAGTGCTTGATTTCCCTTGCTTCTGCTCCTCCTTAAATAGCAATGCAGACTGGGCTTGGGATGGTCACAAGTAACAAACACTAGGTTTAACAAAGTAAAACTAATTTCCACAATTCAAGGTTCTGTCAAATTAGGTCACAACTGCTTCATGTTATGCCTAGCCCTGACTAGAATCTCGCCTGAGATAACTAAGGAGCCATAACAGGTTTCCTGAAGTATAGCCTGAGTTTCCTCTTGCAATATAACAGTAAACCTAAACGCGCGCCCCTAATGTCATACGCTTGATGTCATATAACATCCAGCATGACATCCAACACACTTTGTTCTTAGCTGACCAAACTCCCCCTGCTGAACACTCCTGCAGAATCTTCTTCACAACAGTAGAAACAAGCATATTATAGTTTCCTAAAAAGTCTCAAAGATCCTTTTTATGAACAACAATTAAGTCTTCCCTTTGTTCCTTATGAATCTCTTTGGCCTGCACATACTGATGAGGTATATCCAAAGCATTTCCCTCAAGTGATATAAAATAGCAGCACCTGCTGTACCAGACAGTGATGTCATGACATTCAATATGACATCCATGACATTAGTTCTGTCATCAGCTCCTGCTAGCTCCTGCTGCACCAGACAATGATGTCATGACATTCAGTATGACATCCATGACAACAGTTCTGTCATCAGCTCCTACTGCACCAGACAGCGATGTGATGACATTCGTAATGACATCCTGTTTAAAACACGTGACATCAGTACTGTCATCAGCTCCTTCTAGCTCCTGCTGCACCAGACAACGATGTCATGACATTGGTAATGACATCCTGTTTAAAACACATGACAGCAGTACTGTCACCACAGCAGATGTGGATGTTATGACATTGGCAATGAAATTAGTTCAGGATCATGTTTTACCAAATTTTATCCAATCATAGAACCATGGTCAATCCTAGAATCATGGAACCAACAATCTCCCCCTTTGGCAAATTTTAGCCAAAACAACCAAACAACTTATCAGGGCAGCAGCAGTAGTTTTCTCAAGACAACCAGCCTCTCAAACTATCATGCTCCCCCTCAATAGTTGCACCTACTCTTTCCTTAGCAGTAGAAACAACACTTTACTCCCCCTTGGTTTAGTAAAAAATTGACAAAAAAATGGAGTAAATGTACATACTGCACATGGTGTCCAAACATCCAGTCATCTCACAATCTCTCAAGAGATACACAAATTGCTTGATCCCCATCAATATGAAGACTGCACCACTGTAGCAATAATCCATGGACGAGGTCTTAAACCCACCTGCTGAACACACTCAACCACAGCTCCTTGAGAATACACCATGGCCTAACGCATCCTCACAAGTTGTCATAACTTCTTGGATAGGCAAGATGTCATGCATACAAAGGTCTCAGAAGAGCACACCAGCAGCAGCTTACCAAATCATCACAAACACCAAAACATCATAGAGAGAAATAAACTCTCATGAAGTTTCCTTAGAGGCACAATGTTCAGACACCCTGTCTGACATTACAAAAATTATTCTTAAGCACCTTAAGACATAATTTCTTCATCAACCGGTCAGACTGTAAGCACCAAGGCATGTGCTACATCTCCTCTTGTACAGATCCATCAATAAAACGATTCTTCACCATGACCATCTTCATGACAAGCAAACATACACCATGATTCACTGAATCAACTTCACATGGCTTTACCATGAACATTGTCATTGAATCTTGAGTTCTTGCCTTGTCTGAAGTTGCACCTTTAGAAGTGACACTTTTGACATCACCAATTAAAGGATAATCAATTAAATACTTGCCAAGTAGCAATTGATTTTAAATCCCCAATTTGAGACACAAAAATATTATGTAGAGAAAAATAAATTCTCCCAGACAAAAACCAATGTTGTGCATAGCTCCATATCAGCACAATGTCAACAAAAGCAATGCAGCTACACATCATCTAGGTACAGAGCTCCCCCTGTCATGCATAATCAGCACTCCTCCTAAACGAGAGAACACATGAAGAATCACTGCAGCTTTACACCCCTTGATCTTCATCTTCACCTGCCAAACAAGACAAAACACTTGGATAGAGGCCCAAAAATCTGATTTGATCCATTGATACCCAACACTGTCAGGTTCACCATGAGCTAGAGCAGCAACATAATGTCACAACATCTGGTATGACATTCCATCTCCCTAGAGACATACATTCACAAACTGCTTGAAACCATAAACAATCTTGAGGAATAACTGTACTATTGCAGCAACAGATCCTAGAAGTATAACTCCCCATATCAAGGATAACTAGTGCTCTTTTTCCAGAAGCATGTGAATGGAAAACATAAGACTCATCTTCATGTCTTCAAGAGCTCACTCTTTGTTCAACACACCTGCTGAACGCATTCACTTACTGCTTGAACCACAAGCAACTAGTACACCCATCAGATAGAAGCTCTCCCCCTATCTTCTATAAAAGTTGCTCCAAGATCACCACAGTGTCTCAAGACCAACCTCATGCTCATCCAGTGGGAAGGTACCAAACTGCTCCACTTCTTTCTGGAGTTACCACTCCTCCACAAGACTTCTGGCCTGAACAAGATAAACACCTCATAATCCAAGACATTCTTTCCTCATCATTCTCCCATATGATAAGTAAGAACATTTCTGGTTTATCTGGTGAATATTCACTCATGAGTCCAGATTTTCATGCAATGAGCCACTCCAGTCTTGTACAATACTCTTACATCATACTCCAAGACAGTCCCTTTACCTCATCATTCTCCCGTATGACAAGATAGAGTACTTCTTAGTCAAGATGTGAATCACAAGTTCTACAACAGATCTTCAATACCAGTAACCAAAATGATGTTCTGACATTAGTTAGGACATCCTAACATATCACAGAGACAACATCCAATGGTTCTTGATATGCTCACAACTGGACTTACTACTGCCTAGTAATCCAAGTGAAGATCTTCAGAGAACACAACTCCACCAGCTTGATCAAATCCATCTCCTAAAGAAGGTAATATTCCATAAGTAACTTAGGGCTTTTACCACAAGCACCAATATATGCATAGAATCAGAACCTTCTTTGGTCTTCAAACAACTACCCTTCTGTACAAAAGTAATTTTATTTAAGCACTCTTCTTTAAATAACCAAATGCCACTGTTTGATTACTCAGCTGCTTCTAGAGCTCTAGAAAATCTTCTGATCCACCAAGCAAAATTAATATTCAAGTTACATGTCCTACCTGCTCCATAGCAAGGCATCTTAGATACACCAAGACTTAGACCTGTAACATCTACTTCTTATCACAGCTCCTGAAAACTGAAGTTTCTGCTTGATGTCACAACATATGTTTAGACATCCTGTGGTGAATTCAGTCATTTACTCTGCCACTTAGAAGAACCTCATCACTCTATCAGAACAAGAGTACATAGACTTGATGTTGAGTAGACAACCTCTATTCTGCTTTAGTGAACCACAACAGATCCCTTTGAAATGCATTTGCTACAGAACACTCCTCTTTATAGAAACCAAACATGCCAAAGATTGATTCTTCAGAGAAGAAGGATCACAAAAAATCTTTACAAAAGGAATCTCGCTTTCCTTAAGTAGAGACTTCTTCAGAAAGTCAGAGATAACTGCCACTTATCCTTGACCTCCAAGATGAGCACGGTCACATGATCTTATGTACTTAGATCAGAAATAAACTGACCCAAGCATTGCTATCACCAGCACCATATTTTAGACAAGTTTCTTTCCAGGAAACTTTCTAGATGAATATCAGATGCTTCTAGCAGAGACTAGAACACACCTACTGCACTCCAATAAACTGATCTAAGAGAAAATGTCTTCATCTGCACTTCCACCAACACTACATTCTAGTCTTAGTTTCTTGCCAGGAAACTTACTAGAATAAAGTCCGATCCTACCAAACATGTGTATGGTACCAAGATCATCAGCTATATCTCCTTTGATATAGTGATTCACTTCTTGAATCAACAGAGTTCTGCACAATCTATGCTGATGGAATGTCTCAACATCTGGTTGAACATCAGATCCTCAACCAGATCAAGGGCCTGATACTTGAGCTACAAATGATGAGACAACTTGATCATCAACTAAGGATAATCCATTAAATATTTGAGAATATCTCAAATAACAAGGAATCTTAAATCCTTATCTGAACTTCATGGATAACCAATTAAATACGTGTGTAGTCCACACATAGCAACTGATCTTAAATACACACAACTTCAGGAATACCAAGGCTGAAACATCAAGACTGACACCCTTGACTCAACCTGCCTATGCCTTCCTCTGTTGAAAGAGCCTTTACAAGTCATGAGTGGTGAAAACAAATCACCTCCCACTATCTTCTCTAACACAACCTTTAGCAACCTGCCATAGCCATATATCACATTGTATACAGTATGCACAATACTCTCTCAGGTCTACCAGAGTTCTTTCATCAGACAAATATGCAGCGGAACCACCAAAAGAACATCTTCGACATGGCCTAAACAAGATGTTAGAACATACAACAGGTCATGGGAGCTCCTATATCAGAGGGTACAACAGCATATACACAAAATCCTTCACAAGCAGGAGTGAACACACATTTCTCTTTCACTCCATAAGAAGTAGCTCAAACATTTAGCAAGATCAGCAAATCAGCTACAACTTCTCCTTGTTTAAACCACCAGAAAGTATCTCCCAAGATCTCATCCATAACAAACAAGATGCCTGATCTGATACCAATTGAAATTCTGGTATGCAGATCTCATATGTCCCAAGAACATTGATCTCTGCTCAACAAGGACGAGGACAGAACATGACCATTTTAAATTCCTTTAAGAATTACCAATGTCATGACCAATGTTAAGACCTCTGTTGTAACATCTGCAGACTGACATACTTATTTATCTAACCATTTAAATTGTGCAGAATTGTAAATGCTGAAAGATAAATAATACAATGAATTGTTTACCCAGTTCAGTGCAACCTCACCTACATTTGGGGGCTACCAAGCCAGGGAGGAAATTCACTATTAGCAGAATTAATTCAGAGTCAAACAACCCGTTTGCACTCCTCACTTAAGACCTACCCAATGACACTTCAGCCTAGAGACCACTATACCTGAGATTCCCACTCACTCCCCCTCAATCACCGTAGTGATAATCAATTCACAATTACAATATGAAGACACTCTTCAAACACACCTTGATCTTGCTTCACAACTTTGATCAAGAGACACACACTCTTGCTTAACAGCTTTGAGTGGAACAATGAACACACTTGTTCATACACAATAACCAAATCAATTATACAACATACAATTGCTTGGCACACAAGGAATTCCTAAACACACGTGAAGAGTAAACCTCTTCACTCACAATACACTCTTGCTTAAAAGCTTTGAGTGAACAATTAGCACTGTACTAATAACAACCTAAACATGTCTACCACAATGCATCCAAAGATACAAAGGGTGAGTTACAAGGTCACACATAAAAGACTCTCAAAGCCCTAAACCTTAATTCTACACTCAAGTTTTTCTTGTTGTGAGTGCTTGATTTCCCTTGCTTCTGCTCCTCCTTAAATAGCAATGCAGACTGGGCTTGGGCTGGTCACAAGTAACAAATATTAGGTTTAACAAAGTAAAACTAATTTCCACAATTCAAGGTGCTGTCAAATTAGGTCACAACTGCTTCATGTTATGCCCAGCCCTGACTAGAATCTCGCCTGAGATAACTAAGGAGCCATAACAGGTTTCCTGAAGTATAGCCTGAGTTTCCTCTTGCAATATAACAGTAAACCTAAAAACGCGCCCCTGATGTCATACGCTTGATGTCATATAACATCCAGCATGACATCCAACACACTTTGTTCTTAGCTGACCAAACTCCCCATGCTGAACACTCCTGCAGAATCTTCTTCACAAAAGTAGAAACAAGCATATTATAGTTTTCTAAAAAGTCTCAAAGATCCTTTTTATGAACACCAATTAAGTCTGCCCTTTGTTCCTAATGAATCTCTTTAGCCTGCACATACTGATGAGGTATATCCAAAGCGTTTCCGTCAAGTGATATAAAACAGCAGCACCTGCTGTACCAGACAACAATGTCATGACATTCAATATGACATCCATGACAGCAGTTCCGTCATCAGCTCCTGCTGCACCAGACAACGATGTCATGACATTCAGTATGACATCCATGACAACAGTTCTGTCATCAGCTCCTACTGCACCAGATAGTGATGTCATGACATCCTTTTTAAAACACATGACAACAGTACTGTCATCAACTCCTGCTGCACCAGACAGCGATGTCATGACATTGGTAATGACATCCTGTTTAAAATACATGACAACAGTACTGTCACCACAACAGATGTGGATGTTATGACATTGGCAATGACATTAGTGCAGGATCATGTTTTACCAAAATTTAGCTAATCATAGAACCATGGTCAATCATAGAATCATGGAACCAACATGATGAACCAAGAGGCTTGCATGGATGCCTTGAGGTGCATTTTGGACCATGGAGACATGTCTTGCCCAAGAATTACACCATAGGTTGCTTTACCCAAAAACCCTAATCCAGAGCCACAAGATAGGAGCTATGATCAATCCTCAAACTCCTTGAAACCCTAATTTCCAGGTGAACATGTGACCTTGTGGAGATACTTTGAGGTGTGTGTGGACCTTATATCTTGAGAGAGCCATAGTATTCAGGATACCTCCTTGCTCATTTCTTTGAGAGCCAGGTTCCCTTCCTTGATTGATGAAAACCAATGCCTTGATCCCAAGCCTCAAAACCAAAGCAAAGTATGAATGACTATGTCATAGAGGGATACATAGATGATGTAAATACTATGATATGAAAAGAGTAGGGTGAAAATGAGGGTGTGACACATGTCATGGATCTATGGAACAACATCATGTATGCTAATAGAGAAATTGAGTATCTCACACACTTGAAGCACTTTGAGATTGTTTGTGCTGATATTCTTTTGTTTGTTAAGTATGTGATTGAAACATGTTTGAAACCTTATAAAGAAAGGTTTGTGTCTGCTTTGACTAACAGAGTCACTCATTTAGGGAACACAACAATGAATAGGTACACAAACTTCTTTTTTGATGTTATTAATAAACATAACTTATCACGTTGGCTCATTACGATTTAATTATTGTCATTTAGGGCAGAGTCCTCTCATTGGAGAGTGGAAAACATGTTTACTATAAGTCGAGGAGATTTATGCCAAAGTTGGGATCCTGTGAACATCATACTTAATTTGCAGTTAGGTTCAATCTGGGTATCATTTCAAAAAAGTATTGTCAACATTGAACATCAGTATAATACTCCATTATATGCCAACTTGAATAGTTTTGTTTCAAGGCAGTGTATACAACACATAGGGAAGGAGCTAGAAAGGGTAAAATTTGTTAGTACAAGCAATGATATTTGTGTTTGCTTCGTTAGAACTACACATGAGTTACCTTGTATGTGTCAACTTGCTGGTTTCCAAATACAAGGCTTGTTTATTCCTTTAGAACCAATTCATGTTTTTCGGTGAAGAAATTAGATATTCAAGAGCATGTTAGCGGTCAAGACGATAGTGGCACAAAGCTGGATTTAGAAATAAAGTGTGAAGAGTTGAAGACATATTTCAATTCTTTGGATATTGTAGGCCAGAGGGTGTTAAAGAAAAAGGGTTGGGAACTAACACATCCATCCACAACTTCTATGTGTCCATCGCCGGTGAAGTACAAGCCAAAGAAGGGAGTTAAGAAGAGTATACATGGTGAAGAGAGTGATGTGCTTCACGATCCCTTACAATGGGAGTATGGTGAAGGTTCACAGGGGAGTTAGACTACAAATAGATCATGCACGAAACCAATAGGAAATCATTATTGATGTAGGTGACGATAGGAAACCGAGGCATCTTTACTTGTCTCAGTTTCCTGGTTTCTTGTATCCATACATTAATGTCATTATTGATGTAGGTGACGATGGGAATTATGGTTTTTGGGCTATCACAACTTTACTTGGATGCGGCGAAGAGTCATGGTCGTTAGTCCGGACATAGTTCGATACTTAAGTTCATCAACACCCAATTTTTTTTCTAATTTGTTCTATGACATAGTCGCTGAAGTTAGGAATTCCTTAAAAGTAGAATACTTGGGTGTGCAGGGTTGAGAAAAATGGATGTCAATTCCTGATATGGGTTATCCTATTGCATGTAGGTACAATGTCATATTTGTCTCCCTGTCACAGAGACTGAACATTACCTTTTTCCCTCTTACCATAGCTCCACATATGTATACAAGCAAGCATAAAATCATTGTTGTTAGTTTTGTCAACAACAATCATTGGGTTTTGGTAAAGTTGAAACCTGATTGTCCATTTCCTCCCATCACTGAACGTTGGATACAAAACTGTACTGAAGATGCAAAAGCATGAGAATCAGCATATACAGGACGAGTTAGGCATTGAGAGGATGAAGTTAGGAATTCATCCTAATTTGCTATGTAATCTTGTGGATATTATGTATTTATTATATGTGAAACCATTTATGCAGGCCAATGTGTCAAAAATATTGAATATTTTTTGAAATTCTATTCTGTTATCAGAAATTTTAACAGATGATTCTCATAATCATCAAACATCTCCTCTATTTGTCTATGTGTCAAGGCAGAAGGAGCAAAGGCACCAGGGTGTCTAGGAATGGTATAAGTGTAGCCTAACTGCTGCATAGATGAGGAGTAATGAGACGTGATCCGCAGACCAACCATCTAGAGTATATCACTATCTCTTCAAATGAACGCGTCTGACCGTGATCAACATAGTTGTTGAAATGTATATCCTCAACAATCGATCGTCTGGTTCCCTTTGAGCGGGATAAAATTAGTAGCACACGACATATCTTCAGTATACTTAGGTACACTCGCCTAACTAGAGATGTGCATGAAGGGCTGGAGGATCCAAGCCTGAAATGAAAAGTTTGAAAAACACAAATCATCGGTAATGACTTTGCAAATATGAAATGAAAATAAAAAAATATTCAAAGACCAATAATTATTACTGTCAGTACTGTCACGCTGCTAGTGACCTGATTTTTCTTCCCGACGCAACTGCGAAAAACACCCGGCGAAAAACAGAAGAGTCGCCACCGTTCGTTATTTATCCCAAAAGGGAGTGAAAGGAAACGAGCGAAGAAAACCTAACGAAAGGGAAAAGACAGGGTCATAGCAACCAAATCTCGGGTTCGAGAGTCGGTTATGCAAGGGGATGGTATGAGCACCCCTCACGTCCGTCGTACTTGACGAGATCCACACTTGTTATCAATCTAAAGGTGTGTTTATCTATCTAGCTACAGGCTCACAGGACAAAAAGAAGAGAAAAGAGACTCGGAAGAGCATCGCCACTCTGTGCCTACGTACTCCCTCGTGCAATGGGAAAGTCAGAGTCAACGTAGTTCGGCTAACTACGGGCAAAAGGTGGGGGAAGGTTGCTCGCCAAGACATCGCTCTTGTGCCTACATATCCTCATCAGGTATGAGAAATCAGAGCAAACGTAGTTCGGGCGACACAAAACCACAAGTTGATTAAGTGTTTTAACCGAGTAGGGTTAAACCTTCGTTCTAGCAGTTAGGGACAATGCCTGTTTGCGGTAGAACCAAAGCTTAACAACACTCTTTTCTGAAAAAGGTTTTACGATTAATCCCGAAGGAAAAAGTTTGACGCTTTGTTTTTGTGTTTTTTAGTGAAGTGAATTGATTCGGTTTGTGATTCACGTTGCACTAAAGACTATGACATAGGAACGAATGCGTCGCATATCGCCCCTAAACGGAACGTACACTAAACGCTCTAGACAAGTGAGAGGAGACCCCTCACTCATCATTCCCCATGTTCTTAAGGCTCGTAGCATACAACGTTCATCGTATTTATTAGATGAATTAGCATGTTTTGAGATGAGAAGAGAGACGCACGAAAGGTCTAAGGGAAACTCGGCCCTAACGTTGTCATATAAAATGGACCTAAAGTTTGGATTAAAGAGGGGAAATCTACCCTAATGTTAGCATGCATGGTTTGAACCTAATGTCTACCATAATCCATCTTGAATAAGAAAGATTAGAAATCCTAAGGGAACATGGCCAAGGAAGACAAAAGAAGAAGAATCAACCACAAGTAAGAGATGCAAACATGGAAAATAAACATGCAAAGAGGGAGGAAAATAGTGTGGGGGCAGCAACCGCCGCAAGCGCGTCCCGACCTCTTGAAAGCAAGCAAAGAATTCAATGCAAAAGAAAAATGCAAGAAGGCAAGCAAATACGGAAATGCAAGCACAAAAAAGAAAGGATGGGAGAAGCGAACCCCTACGACCATCGACCACCAATCAACAGAGAAAAGTGGGAGGAAAAGAAGTGCGGGGCAGCAGCCGCCACAAGCGCATCTCGACCACTTAATTCTCACACTCAAGCAAAACAAAAGAAAATGCACATCACTTCGAAAGACATATATGAGAGTATGCATCCAAGTGGAAAGCAAGCATGCATGCCGATGAAATCACGATTAAATAAATCACGAACAACGACATATATCCAAAACATCTCACTCCTAATGCATCATATGGATTCATGATGATTCAAAGCGAAACGGTACCGAAACAAGCATGAAAAATAGCCAAAGCAGATCTGCTGGAACATTATTAATCGATTAACCACTGAAAAACGCCTGCAGAATTGAAAATTTGATCTGGTTAATCGATTAACACCAGACGTTAATCGATTAACACTTCTCCAACAACAGAAAACAACAACAGAAAAGCACTTTTCAACAACTTATCACTTAAGCAAACATCCACATGATCTCATAAACAATTGTGCACAAAATTAATCCAAAAAACAGTGATCTAAACAAGATGTAAACACATCTAAACATAACCATCACAATTCATATGGATCAAGAATCAACCAAATCAATCCAAAATGAAGATCGACATGATTATGCAAAATAAGCTCAAAAATGCAATGGCTCTAGAATTCCAACCTTCAAAGCGGAGAATTGCTTCGGTTAATGTTGATTTACTTTGAACGTGTAGATCTAAGCAAGAAGTACGGAATACTTCAAGATCCAAGAAAATTCTTGTAATATAAGTGATGATCAACCAAAATCAAGCAAAATTACTCCAAATAAGCTATTCCAACACCACTTCAAAATTCAGATCCAAGTTTGCACGAAAGTCAAATGGAAAAATGGAGATGATGATGATAAAGGATGAAGGTATTAACTCAAGAATTCATTGATCCCATTGGAGAATCAAAGAATTCAATGGATGAAGAGCTTTGGTGAGGGTTTTGGAAGTTGAGAGAAAATTGAGAGAATTGAGATGAATTCTGAAAATGAGAATAAAAATGAAGATTAGATGTGTGAGGTTTGGAGTAAACCACTTAAATACCCCTTAGGTTTGGATCCAAATGAGAGGTTTGGAATGTGGTTTGTGAAACTTGGTTTGGAATGAGGAATGAGATTTTGGAGGGAAAATGAAGTTAACCAAAATTCAAGATGATTCTAGATCCTTCCCAAGGTGTAAAATTGAACTTCCAAGTGATCAAAATTGGACCCCAAAGTGACTCCTCTTGAGAATTCACGTGCAGAGGCAAAATCTGCACTGGTTAATCGATTAACAATTTGGGTTAATCGATTAACACTGTTAAAAATTCAAATCTGGCCTGATTCTAATTTGGTTAATCGATTAACACCTTCAAAAATTTGAATTTGGCGCCTTTTGGAGGGAAATCTGCACATTTGCCCGTTTTCATCCGTTCTAAGCCCTGTTCAGATTCTGAAACTTGTTCTTGAATATCATAACCATGAAAATGCTTGCGATAGCCTGAATGCTATTTTCTGAGCTGAAAGTACCCTGCAAAATAAAATAAAATCGGTCGCTCGACCGCTAGGCAAAATAAATGCCAGAGACTCTGATACTTGCTATTCCATCTCTTGCATTGAGATGAAAACTGAACCACAGGAAAATCTTGATCCCGTGTCTCAAGAACGAATGCTATGCTATGCAAAAATGCGAAAATGCAAAAGAAACAAAATCCAGATGCTGCTAGAACGGAAAGGCAAATTTTGGGGTGCTACAGCTGCCCCTTTAAACAACTTGGACCTGAAGGGAGGAAAAATATCTACTTTCAAACATTCAAGGTATAAGGTGATTGAATGCAAAAGAACCCCGAAATTTGCACTCTGCGAGGATGCAAAATAGCAAATACCAACCAAGAGTTGGAATACGACATGCTGGGGAATAACAATCCAATACGATATTCATTCCAAAAAGGTAACAACCAAGAATACCAACCAAGAGTTGGGATAACAAACCCCGAATACCAACCAAGAGTTGGGATAACAAACAGAGGATACCAACCAAGAGTTGGAATAAAAAACCTCGGATACCAACCAAGAGTCCGAATAAAAGTCAAAGGATACCAACCAAGAGTCGGGATACAACCAAAGGATACCAACCAAAAGTTGGAATAACTCCCCAAAAGATACCAACCAAGAGTTGGGGATAACGAACCAAGGATGCCAACCAAAAGTTGGGATGAAACAACCACAGATACAACCCAAGAGTTGGGATAACAACTGAAGGGTACCAACCAAAGATACCAACCAAAAGTTGGGATGAAATAACCACAGATACCAACCAAGAGTTGGGATAACAACTGAAGGGTACCAACCAAAAGTTGGGATAACAAACCAAGGATACCAACCAAAAGTTGGACTGACGACTCCGTTGGGGAACAGAAGAGAAAATTAACCAAGCAGCCCGCATCACGAGAGAAAATAAACTGATGACTTTCCTCCACTGGGCAAAGAGCAAACTAACTAGACACTTTGCACAGGATAAACATCCATCCTAAGATACCATCCAAAAGACGGGATAATACTTACTCTCCAGGGATAACAACCAAGCACTACTAACCAAGAGTTGGAATCACCACAACACCAACCAAAATTTAAATGGCGAGGTGACTTCGCTGGGGAGGTATACTGACCAAAAGTCGGAATCATCAACTAGGAAACAAAGGTTACCAACCAAGAGTCGGAATAACGTCAACAAGATGACCAAACCGGATATTACGACCTTACTGGGGAATCAAAGACTACCAACCAAAAGTAGGGATAACGTCAACCAAACCTTACCAACCAAAAGTTGGGATAACAACTCCACTGAGGAATAGGGGATGACTACCAACCAAAAGTTGGAATAACAACTAATCAAGCAATAGACTACCAACTAAAAGTTGGAATAACATCCAATCAAGCGACAGATTACCAACCAAGAGTTGGGATAACAACTATAGGGGATAACATCCAACCAAAAGTTGGAAAACAAAGCTACTAACCAAAAGTTAGGATCACCATGACATATTATCATTGTCGAAAAGTCGGAGCAAGAGCTACTAACCAAGAGTTAGGATGCCAGTGTTGTGGTGAGAATCGTGATACCAAGCTATTGATTAACTTGAATCTTTAATTCTTTGAATTCACAACCGTACTTTAATTTATCCAAAGGAAAGGTCTAAAGAAAGAAAAATCCTTTTCGCGATGTAACAACAACGCTAAGAGATTCGGGGATCGGGGGTTGGTTATGCATAGGGTAGGTATTTCACATCCTAAACATCTGTAGTACTCTACAGGAACCTTTTGTTTGTTTGCATGCTAAGTTTGGTAAATGTTTGTTATGGATTGGGATTGAGTAAAGGTATAGGTTAAAACCTAAAGATAGTTTCTAAGTTTGCTCACAAAGACATCGCGTCCTCTGCCTACGTATCCTTACTAGGATAGAATTAGAGCAATCGTAGTTCACCTCACAAGGGATGAAGAACACTTGATTATGATCAAGGTTCAAAGGGGAACAAACATATCCATGCTTGTGTAGAGTTTCACAAAACTCTCTAGATCTATGTTAAACACTCAAGAAAGGGGAGTAAGTAATCATTTCCATGATTCTTACATAGAGTTTACAAACTCTATCCTAGGGTTCTAATTGAAGAACACTCCTAGTGCAAGTGAGTTCTCTAGACTTAAAGCAAAGTCTAATGGTTTAAATGTTCTAACTTAACTAAGCTAGGGTTAGGATGACTTCACAAAGTCAAGAGGGATAAATGAGCTATCCAATGACACAAGGGTCAAGGGAGAGACTTTTCCTTTGGAAGGAGAGAGGGAGAGACAACTTGGATGGGAACTAGAAAGTTCCATCACTTAGGGAAGCAATACTTAACAAAGCAAGATTACAAATGAGCAATATGAGATAAGATCAAAACAAGTAAGCATGCATATTACAATAAGCATATACTTCAAGTGATATCAAGGGTTACAACCAATAGTCAATCATCTTAACAAAGATTTGGGGCATATCTTAACAAAGATTTGAAGCATGATAAAAGTAACAATCATACGAACAAATCACAATTTGAATGTAGGCATGTCATAAGTTTAAAGCATAGTAAAAGTGACAACAATGTGCATAGATGACAAACAAGCATAATTAAATCAGTTTAAATCTCATAATTTAGGAGGAAAAAATGTAGGTTCATGAGAACAACCAAAAGAGAAACAAAGCTTAACATGTTAGCCAACATAAAAGAGTCAATCATCCACAAAATCTCACAAGATAAATTAAGCATGGTATGAAAGAAATTCAATCAAGACGTAAGGTAATGACCTAAGAATGAATCAACTAACAAGTAGGCAAAAAGGCATTGTAAAAACAAGCAAATTGAATTATTATTCCATCACATGAAACTAGACAACAAAACGAACATTTTGCAAAAAGAACGGATTGAAAATGATAAAGTATGAGAAAGTTGTGATATTTTGAAAATCATGAAAATAAAATGAAATGCAACAAGTAATAAAAAAGAAATGGCATGGGAAGGGATTGAACCCACGCCCTTGTGGTTCACAAACCCAACACTAACCACCTGGCCACAGCGCGCACGTGTGAAATGGAATGGAAAGAGAGAAATGAATGACAAAACAATGACAATTGAAAATAAAAAAACCAAAAGAGTTGATCTCCATGGATCGAACTCAGGTCAGGCAGGCAAAGGGGGATAAGGCGCGCAAGTTTCTACCACTGGGGTGGCTATACATCCAAGTATTTAGCCACCCCAATAAATACATAAAGCTACCTAGGATGAAAAATCTGGGCCCAAAATACAAACCAACAGAACAAAATGCGTGAGGGATCCAAACTTGATCAAAACAAATCCAAATTTAACAAAATTTGAGCCTAACATGATTGTTTTTTAACAAGGATGATGATGGTAACAACCAATTTGTGAAATGAAGCCTCCAATAAAAAACACGAATGAAAATGCAAATTGGAAACTTGAGATGCATAAAGGAAAACCAAGCATGTTCTGAGTTCATACACATCAAACAAACATTGCACACTAGTCATAAACATGATAATAAATAGATTCCACACTTAGGGCTCAGCCACAGATCATCACAATTGAGAATGGCTCATGGATTGCAAATATAGCATGAAAAAGAAGCCAAGCTGTCAAGGATGCAGATGGAAATTGTTCAGTACACATACACATGAATTACAAGTTCTAAACATGTCATTGATGCTCTTAATGCTTACAAGTCAAACAAGAGTGCTCAGGCAGAAGAAAGTAGTGTGATGGCAACACATGACATCATATTGGTTATTGAATGAACTTGGTAAAAAAGTGAACTTGCTTTCAAACAACAATAGTAAATGACCTCAAACCAAGAAACAAGTTGTTAAACCAACTTAAACAGATAACAGTTACAACAATGTACATATGTGGCTGGTTCAAATGGTATGGAAGGGGCAAGGCTGATTGGAAGCAGCAACCAAGCAGTAGGCCAAGGCAAAGGGGCCCGCTGTCCAGAATTCAAATACAAGGGCAATCATGGATGAAACTTACATTGATCAAGACAAAACAAGAAAAGTCATGTAATTTCAACCCAAACTGATTAAAATGCAATGAGAAACAAGCTAGCAACATACAAAATGCCAAGGTCATAACCAAAATAGAACTGTCATGCCACATGCTATGTGAAATGAAAAGAAAAGCAGTTTGAAAGCCAAGTCATGAAATAAACCCAATCAAGTTAAACAGACCTCACACACAGACTCAAAACATATTATTAAGTGTTTCCACACTTCAAGATTTGCCTCAAACCCAACAGAAAAGAAAATGACATACTAGCTGCTTAAACACACAAGAAAATGCATAATTGAAACCAAGACCTGATTGGAAAAGGTTTAGCCAAAACAAACACCACACACAAGTTTCAAACATATCCATGAATGATTTTACAACTTGAGAATGAACATGAAAAGCACACAACAAAAATTGGTTATGAAGTTGCAAGTATGTCACAAGGCAAGCAGGCTGTCAAGCAGAAAGGTTTCCAAATTGGCTAAGCATTAAAATAGGGTATGGTTCATGCATATACAAGCCCTAGACATGTTATCTAAAGGTCCTATGCTTATGGAATAATTCACAACAACACAAATAGCATGAGTGAAGTGTGTGCGGCAGCTTTGGCTTGAATGAATATTGATGATGCATCATGGAAGTGGAAGATTAAACCAAGTGGAAACAGACCAAAAAACTAATGCACATACATTAAAAATATGAAAACGAATGAGGTTAAACTCAAAGTTTATGCCTATTGCAATTAGAGCAGAGTTTGGTATAGTTGATGCTTATGCAAAAAGCTGTTGTAAAATAAAATGGTGGTACAGCAGGGTATTTGTCAAGCAATGAGTTTTATGCTAAAACAATGACACACACATGCCACATACATGCTAAAGGATAACTTCATGCTTAAGAATCAGTCCAAAACAAAACCAAGCAGAATATGGCATATTGGTTGGTATCAAAACATGAAAATGCAAGACTGTCACAATTCAAGAGCAGTAGGATAGGTCATGGCAGTTGAGACAATTAGGCATCACATACAAATCTAAAACATGTAGAAGAGTGATTCTAGGCTGAGGGATCAAACAAAAGCAAGCTGGAACAGAAAATGGTCATGCTGTTGGAAACATAAAGCTTTTAAAAAAACAAGTGGAGAGTGAAAAGTTGTTTTGAAAATGGTAGGGCCAGTTTGTGCATACAAATGCCACACACAACCTCTAAATATGTTAAATGATGTTTTCATACTTAAGGATCACACACAAGCTGCTCAAAACAAGAAATGATATGTTGGTTCAAACATTTGACAGCAAAACAAACAATAAAACTCACAACTGGCCTTATTAAATAAGTCTCATGCTTTTCAATCATTTCAACAAGTTTCAAACAATACAAGGCAAACAAGATCATACAAGCACAAACCAACAGTTTAAACACTTGAGACACAACATTGCAGGCACATATCATTTTGACTTCAAACTTATGACAATGGTAAAGCAAATGTATCAAATATCACAACAAGCCAACCTAGATTCAAACATGACCTAGGGGCAGGGGAAACTCATGAAACAACTAACAAGTTATCCAAATATCACAAAAAATCAGGGCTGCTAGATCTATGGCAAGCACAACAACATCATCATGTTTGGATCCCTAAAGCTAAACTTGTAGACAAAATCCTCATAACAGTTGTAAACAACATACAAAGTTCATTATTGGCAACATATCATCAACACATCATTCATGAATAATGTACTTTAACAAAAGCAATATCATAGCCACAAAACATAATCTCTTGACAAAGAACCAATATGGGACAACATAACTATGGTTTTTACAACAAGAACCTCAAAATTACAAAACATGACAATGTATGTATAATGAAAATATTGAGCATTACATACCTCTTATAGAACTTCTTGAGCAAGCTAGAAAGCAAAGAAACCCAGAGATCTTCTTCCTTGACAAAGATTTGGAGCTTTCTTCCTCTTGAAGTAATAAACTATCCTTTAAGACAGTTTGAATAATGAGCTTCCCAGCTGGTTTTTGAGACTTTGGACAGTTGAAATATGATATATATGAGGTGTTGGGAGTGTTGAGGTGGTAGGAAAGGCCTTAAGTAAAGACTTGGCTTCCAAAGTGCATAAAAGTCAACATATAAAGGTATGAAAGTTGACTTTTAGATTGATGAGTTTTTTTGATGAAAGTAATGGTGGGAACAGTTTCAAATGGCCATTTTAAGGGTGTATAGATGGTCTTTGAAGTGTTTTGATGTTTGGAAAAAGAACTAGCATGAAAAGTGGAAAGTGGTGTTTTTGTGGTTTTTGAAAACTCAAGCAATTTTCAAGCAAGGATAGGAATGAGAGAGCTATGAGTTTCTTGTGTGTTCTTGATAGCTCTGGTGTCTAAAATATAGTGTGGAGAAACCTCTATTTATAAGCCATGAGGAGCTTGAGGGCAGATTTGATGTATTGGCTCTTTGGAGGGAAAGTTGGAGAAAATCTTCCACAAAATCTTGGCACATCTTCATCCATCATGCTCTTGGCTCAATGCAAGAAAGAACTCAAGTGGGATGAGATGTGTGAGGTGATTGAAATGAGGCTAGAGTGTAGAGATGGCAGCTACTACATCATTGCATAAAGTTTCTCTTTCCTCTCTTTTATTTGAATAAAATAATGTCAAGTTGCTTCAATATTGCAATGTCCTTCAAACCATCCTATCTTCTGGTTTTCTCCTCATCCACACCTCTCATTATCAGTTTAAATTACAATCCAAGGGCTGAGAATGGCTAATGTGGTGAAAATCTGATTTTGAGAAGTTTTACCAAAGTGGTTTCAAGTGTGACAGGCCCAACTTTCATGACCCATAACTCTTAGCTCACAAATCCTCTTGAGGAGTTCTTGTACTTTTTAGAAATCCCTCATGTAGCTCTACAAATTTCATGTTTATCAAAACTTCCAATTCTATGTGCATCTTGGTTGAAAAACCCCTTGAAGTTGACTGAAAAAATGGTTTGTATGGCCAGAACTTGTGAAATTTCACTAAGTCCTTTACTCTTGAAAATTGATTTTTGCTATAACTCCAATTACATGCATTTTTTGAATGTGGACCAGTGTGGGACTTTTGTAGGGTTTGTCAATACCTTTCAAACAAGCTTAGAACCACTCCAATTGGATGTGTGGTTGAGGAGTTATGGTCTTGCCCCTTTCGAAACCCTAATTCCCGATTTTTGCAATTACTTCCTAACCCTTGATCCAATGGTCATGAAATTTTATGGGTAGGTGTAATATGATGTAAGGAACATTTTTCATTCACACCTTGAAGTCAAATTCCTTATTGTTGGAGAGTTGACTTTTCGGTCAACTTTTCGATCGATCGGTGTCTACTGAGTCGCCCGTTGGTGATCTGGACATCCTGAGGACTTGAAACCCTTTGGATGGAATTTACTAAGCTATAGAAGCTTAATTTACCTTGATCCCACCAGTGAAATACTCTTTGAATCAAAAGTCAAACTACAGTTGACTTTTTTTCTAATCGAAAACCCTAATCGGGTATCTCAAATTGCACTGTTCTCAATCCCCGGGTGACCACCTCAAATTGAACTTATTCTTAGTCCAATATATCATCCTCGATCTTGTTTGAAGTTGGATCAATCCAAAACACTGATTGATCGAACCCTCGAAGTTTCAATTTTGACGGTACGGAACCCTAATTCATCTGCATCTTAACAAAGATAAACTGAAAATGGGTTAAGGTTAATTAATCAAGTGAATATGATCCTATAATGATGATGAGGATCTAAGGGGTCAAAATTTGGGGTGCAACAGCCAGGAAAAATCCTCATCGACCAAAAGTATGAACAAGAGCTACTAACCAAGAGTTAGGATTGCCAGGAAAAATCCTCATCGACCAAAATTCGGAACAAGAGCTACTAACCAAGAGTTAGGATTGCTGGGGGCGCTGAACAACGCTGACTCCACCACAGAAGACTACCAATCAAGAGTCAGGATGATCATCCATAACTACCAGCCAAAAGTTGGAATAAAAGCTACTAACCAAAAGTTAGAATAGAAGCTACTAACCAAAAGTTAGAATAGAAGCTACTAACCAAAAGTTAGAATTGCCAACCGCGCTAAATGAAAATGAACTGACCACAACAAAGGTTACCAACCAAAAGTTAGAATCTTCGACTTTGCTGAGGAAAATAAGGATTAACCACCAAAAGTTGGAATAACATCCAAACGCCAATAGGTCACCAACCAAGAGTTGGAATGAAACAATGATTACCAATCAAGAGTTGGAATAAGGACTCTGCATAGGGAATCAAAGATTACCAACCAAATGTTGGAATAACGCATCCCGAATAGGCATGCAACGGAACCAATTCGACTAACCAAGCAAAGACATCCTCGATAAAAGAAGTTTACACAAACGGTTCTGCCCAGGAACATCAGTCCACCAAATAACACTGTTGTGGAAAAGAGACATCTGAACAACAGGCTCGACCAGGAAAGAAGGAACTTACAAGCGACTCACCTAGGGAGAACGACAATGTTTAACCAAACAACTCAGCTGGGAAGAATCTGATAAAAGGACCAACCCAAAGATCAACACCAACAGGGATAACACGAAACTCTCCTTAATCAACCTATCTTTGGCATCAACCTGGCTTATGCTTCAGATGCATATGTTTGAAAATGGTGCAATTCTCCATTCGAAATGGAAATGCTACGCATTTGGGATGATGCTATGCAAAATTGCAAATGCAAAGGGACCACCTAGCAACATAAATGCTGGAGAGTAGCGACATATTCTGCCGGGATAAATAGGACGCGCCAAGTATGATCAGACTCATACTGGGGAACAAACAAGCCCTGGATGACCTCCTTGTAAAACACCTCTTGAATACAACCGTTCTAAAGAGAACAAAAATCCACTCCGCCGGGAATCAAAACTCTGCTGAGGAAAATGCCCTGGATTGCTTCCCAGAAACAACTCTTATGGGGATCAAATGCCTAGGCTGAGGAAACGCCCGAAACAACCTTCCAACACTCTAGGGAATAAACACACTCCACCGGGGAGAACCGCTCAGAATACGACCCTACCGGGAAGTAAAGTAAACTGTTGGGAAATAGCTCCTCTCTGCTTGGAAATAAATTCCACCCTGCTGGAGAATATCAGATACTTCTACTGAAAGCTCCACTCTAACGAGAAATGGATCACGCTTCGCCTACACATCTGTCACGTCGAAGGAATTAGCACTGCACTCTGCTCGAGGAAGAAACCCTGAATACCGATACTACCGGGAAAACACTAGAAAGTCGAATCTGTTGGGGAGATGGCATCGAAAACGTTGCCTCCGCTGGAGAATAATACGCCAAGAACAAACCCCACCCCGCAGGGGGTTAGCCTTTGCAGGGAAACGAAACCCTATTCTGCTGGAGAATCACTACACACCTCCGTTGGCAATACTTGACCTGATAGTGAGACTCCGTGGGTAAAACAAAATCTCTGCTAAGAGAGAAATGAGTCTGTATTATAATTTCAATGCCGTGGAGGAACACATCTACTAGGGAGAGCTACCATCCTGCAATAAAATAAAAGAATATCCACATGCGAAATGGTTACCTCAGTTACCATTCATGACACTTACCACGTGAGTAAGGACATTTTCTTTCGTTACGCTTTGTAAAGCCTCCTGTTTTCACCTGCAATGTTTATCAAAATATCGCACGTTTTTGCAAACAAAATAGTAAAAGCAAAACAAGAAAGGGGAAGCTCTTTGACTGAAATGAATACTTTATTGATAAAAGGCCTGTAAATAGGCAAATTATAATTCGGATGCAATTCCTGAAAAGAGGCAATTGCGTAAAAGCAAAAGGATATATACAAATGTCGACAACATGGAAATAGACAACCACCATGTATCGATTCATCCATGACTCGCATGACTTTGATGTGCCATGTGTTTTTCCTTCTGAAAAGACTGACTAGACTGATTCCTTTCTATCGGGATAACTGCTCGTAAGCTTATAGATCGAACACAGACCGCAGTCGTTTGCTTTCAAATCCCTAACTTTTGCCTGGATCGCCATTCTGGGTTTTCAATCCACCGGGATACCCATTTTTGCCAAAGTCGCCTTTTCAGGTTTTCAACTTTGCGGGTTTACATCTTTCCTTTCTGTCCCTAATTTTTGCCCGAACCTTCTCTTTTTATGGTTCACCGGGATGCCCCATTTTCTTTTTTTCTCCAGCGGGTCTCTTTAAGCAAAGTATTTTTTAACCACGTTTGCATTCACAGGGGACGAGAAATCTTCACCATCCATGGTAGATAGTAATAAGGCTCCGCCAGAGAAAACCTTTCTTACCACATACGGACCTTCATAGTTAGGAGTCCATTTTACCCTGTGATCTGTCTGAGGAGGAAGGATCCTTTTCAACACAAAATTACCCGTCTAGAAGCACCGAGGATGTACTTTCTAATCAAAGGCTTTCTTCATCCTACTCTGGTACACCCGGCCATGAGCAATAGCCGCCAATCTCTTCTCGTCAATCAAGCTCAGCTGATTCAACATGGTTTGCACCCACTCAGCTTCGTCAAGCTTTACATCCGACAATACCCTTAAAGAAGGAATCCCAACTTCCAATGGTAGGACTGCTTCCGTACCATACACCAGTGAGAAAGGAGTTGCCCCAGTTTATGTACGCACCGAAGTACGATAACCGTGAAGAGCAAAGGGCAACATCTCGTGCCAGTCCTTATAGGTTACTACCATCTTCTGCATAATCTTCTTGATATTCTTGTTAGCTGCCTCAACAACACCATTCATCTTCGGACGATCAAAACAATGAACATTACTCTGCAATAATCAAAACAATGAACATTACTCTGCAATTGTAACATGAATGACTTCTTCGGTAGTCCAGTTGCACAGCTTCTGGCCAGGAGTACATGGACGAATCCAAGCATCCATATCGTAGTCACTGTCACCTTCATCATATCCAACGACATTAATCCTGTCAAATATCACGCCACTGCTGGTGAATTGCACAGGTCCCCTGAACCTCAGAATGCTTTGAGAAGAATTGGAGGGTTTGTATCCCAGGCCGAACTTGTCCTGCTTGACGGGAACATTAAGAACTTGGCCCCACTTCTGTGATGAACCGGATTCAACGATAGCACGAGCTTCCTTGAGCGATGACATCGAAACCTCTGGGCTCTTGGCTTCTACAGGAGACTTCCCCTGAATCTGAACTGTTTCAAACGTCTGGCAGAGTGTTTCGTGGATCTCCCTATCCACTTCCACGTACTTGAAGGATGACAAATGGCTAACCATAATGTCCTCTTTACCACACATCGTGACTATCTTCCCTTCCACCATATATTTTAACTTTTGATTCAACGTTGAGGTGACTGCCCCTGCAGCATGTATCCAGGGTCGGGCAAGCAAACAACTGTATGCTGGTTGGATATCCATAATGTAGAAAGTTGCATCAAAGATCTCTGGTCCTATCTAAATAGGCAACGTGATCTCCCTAAACACTGATCTCTTAGATCCATCGAAAGCCCTCACGACCAAATCACTTGGCGTGCATATCAAACCTTGAATGTCCAACTTCATCAACGCCTTCTTCGAAAGCACATTGAGGGATGATCCTGTATCAACCAGGACATGTGACATCAAAGACCCTCTACATTCCAAGGATATATGCAAAGCACAGTTATGGTTCCTCCGGGCAGGAGTCAGATCCAAATCAATAAACCCGAGACCATTACCGGCGTTTACATGAGCTACTACCCCTTCAACTGATTAACAGAAATCTCATGGGGTACGTACGCTGCATTCAAGATTTTCAATAGAGCGTTACGGTGCGCCTCCGAACACAACAATAATGACAGGATATAAATCTTCGAAGGAGTCTGATTTAAGTGATCCACAATCTTGTAGTCACTTTTTCGAATAAGTCTCATAAATTCCTCTGCATCCTTTGAAAGATCATCATCCCCGACCTGTGGTTGGACATTTTCTTCAATCATGACCTTTCTTTTCCCTTTGTCATTCTTATCAATATTAACCTCCGGTGGTGAAAAGACCCTAACACTTCTAGTGATACCTCCGACACCAACTATATTTTCAACCGACGAACTTCCATCTGTAGACACTGTCCATTCATACCTTTGCCCATTACAGAACACCTCTCCCCCATAATTCCACGGGATAGCTCTAGTGCTCTCGTATGGCACAAGTCCAGGCACAATAATGATAACCGGAGCTGGCCTAGCAGGTGCTGAAATATTGATTGTCCGGTATGTAATAGAGATCGTAGCAACTTCGCTTCCATCATTACTCACTTTATTCTCAGGATCTTCTTTCACAACTTTATCAAATTGCAAACAACCCTCATCCATCATTCTCTGAATACCCTTTCTCAAAATATCGCAACCCTCAGGTTGCACTTCACACTCTAAGCAGTAAACAGAACAACCTGGAAATACCCCCTTCTTCAACAAACTAACCTTCACAAAACCCAGCGGAGTCTTCAAATCCCCAACATCCGTTACCAGATTTAGCTTCTCCCCCTTGATAATGGCATTGGCTCCTGCCACCCCATGATTCCGGATCGGGTTTTGATTCACATTGGGCCCATCGTTGGTGAAGTTGATAGCTTTGGAATCAAGAAGATCCTAGACATTGTGCTTGAAGGCTTTGTAATGGTCAATATCATGGCTCAGGGCACCTGAGTGAAAATCACAATGAGCATTCGCATTGTAACTAGGAGGTGGTGTACCAGTGAGAGGAGCCAGAGTCCTCTTCTGAACCAATTGTAACTGTAGTAAATGTTGTAACAACTGAGAATACGACATCGAAGGATTCTCGAACTGTCTATCAGGCATTCTGCGTCTAGCAGTGTAAGGCTGCAGAGCATTGACTTGTTGCTGAGCTGCGGCCGGGATATTTATTGTAGCGACTTGTTGATGATAACGGGACTGAGCTCTACCTTTATCCTTGTGAGAACTAGCATCCGCGTCCCCTTCGATTCTCTTGGGGTTCGCTGAATATGGTTTCTTTGTTCTTCCCGAAGAGGATCCACCACCATTTGGAATCTTTCCCAACTTAATTCCACTTTCGACTCTCTCACTAGCAATTACTAGATCAGAAAACCCTGTAGACGTGCAGCCTATCAACTTCTCAAAGTACACGCCAGGTAGCGAAGCCATGAACAAGTCGATCAACTCCCTTTCGACCATAGGGGGCTGTACCCTCGCAGCTAGATTCCGCCACCTCTGGGCATATTCCTTGAATCTCTCAGTACTTTTCTGCGGCAAACTCTGTAATTGTACCCTGTTTGGGGCCAAATCACTATTATACTAATAGTGACGCACAAAAGCTTCGGCCAATTCTCTCCAGCTGCAGATATAAGTTCTCTCAAGTCCCATATACCACTCCAAAGACGCCCCTGCCAGACTGTCTTGGAAAAAATGTATTAGCAGCTTTTCATCATTGGAGTAAGCAGACATCTTCCTGAAATACACCCGAATATGCACTCTTGGACAAGTCGTCCCTTTATATTTGTCAAAATCGGGCACGTTGAATTTGGGAGGAATCCTGACTCTAGGAACTAGACCAAGATCAGACATATCAAGGCCTAAAGAGTTCTGGTTCTCAAAAGATTTCATCTTCTCCTCGATCAGTTTAAACCTTCGGTCAGCTTCAGTCGGTAAACCACCCTCCATATCTCTCATGGAAAACACATCATCCTGGTTATCTTCCTAATGAGGGCCAGCAGCCCCGTGCACAACGCACACACTTCCATTACCAGCAACATTACCATTCTCATTTGCAAATCCTCCGCCCGAAGGTATGACAACAGTAGGGATACCCTGTGGGATAGATCCACCGATCGGTGGAGGAATAACATCATCTCCTCCATGCAAAATGCCCTCTTCATCAACCCGTGCTATCAGCGGCTGGACCAAAGTTCTTAACTGTTCATGCCTAGTAGCAACAGTCTGCATCAACTCCATGAATTGAGCCATGTGAGCCCTGACTTCCTGCAATTCAGCCTGAACTTGATCCATTACTCTTTGATGATTCCCTCGAGTTGAATACCTGTGAAAACTGAACTTCTCAATCCTGTTACTTCGAAGAACACCTGCGATGCAAATGATTATGCAATATGCAAAGCAGAGTTAGGAACAGAAGCCACTGAGAACACCTGCGATGCAAATGAAAATGCAATATGCAAAATGCAGACATATCTATGTATGCAGAGGGAGATCTCCCCCTTGATTCCAGTTTCAATAAGCAAGAACACCATAATAAATCTTCTCATATATCAGGTAAAACTGAGATAATACAATGGCCAATTAGAAATATCCGCATACAAAGATGTATTGATCTCGTCCAACATCCCTGGTGATGATCAAGATACAAAAGCAAAGAAACTACAAAAGATAAACCCCCTAGTAACCATGCTCTTTGCCCCAGGCCTAAGCCTCCCTAAGCAGCATCCTCGTATCTGGATGATCTGGTCTATCAATCAACTCTCTAATGAGGGTGTCCCTTTTGTGTATCACATCCCGGAGATAGTGACAATGATCCTCCCAAGCATCTTTGCCGAAGGCATATTCAAGCCTGGGTTTCTTCACCTCTACTTGAATCTTGAACTCTTCAAATGCTGATAAATTTTCCTGGTACTTCTGCTCGATCGTGCATCTGCGGAATGATTCTGTCAATGCCTCTTTCTCCTTAGCCTTGAGTTGCATCTTCAACTTATTGACCTGAGTACGAAATTGATCCTCTCTACTCTTGTTGGCAGTCACAGTAGCATTCCACTTTTTCTCGAACTTGGATATCTTTAGATATGCTCTGTCTAAATCCTCCTTCTTACTCTTCAGAACGCTACAAGTGCTTTTCAGATCAAGACCGACTTGCTTCCGTGCTTGTACCTGATCAACAAGTTCTTTCTCCAACTTGGTCAATACTTCTGACTTCGTCTTGCCAAATAAACAGCTTCACCCTTATCATGTTTCAGCTGACTGATTTCCTGTTTCAGCTCCTCATTCTCTTTGCGCAACTCTTCCTTCTCTGCCCAAAGCTTGTTATATCTCAGGATGTCGACGGTTGTAGGCGGGTCAATGACTAAGGGATACAGTGGTGCTTCAACAGGAAATGACAATAGTACCTCTCCAACTCTCTTCTGAATCCAATCCAAGTAGGGATCATAGGCTCTACAATCTCCTTTGCCTAAAGAACGCTTTCCCTTCTTGTGATTTTTACCCCAAGCATCCACGAATCTGGCTGAGATACAAGGATCAGCTACACCTGTGAAGTACAGAGATTCCTGCACTTCTTCTTCTTTTGGAGGTCCTCTCAAAGCATAACCAAACTGTCTGACAGCCAGAGAAGGATTATAGTTGATGCCGCCTTTCCTCCCTATCAAGGGCACATTAGGAAAGCTACCACAACTAAAGATAAGCTCACGAGCCAGTAGGTCTCGGTTGAACCAGACAATATTCTTTTCTGTTAAACCCATAAGCCTCTTTGATCATTCAGACGAATTCCTCAAATCCACAAAAAGCTCCAGAGCGAGGAAGGTGATCAAAAAACAACTTAGGCAACAGCGGTGCACAACAAGAAACCATCTTTCCTCTTCTTTTCTCGTTCTTGTAATGTACCAAATGATGCAAATCTCCCAAAAGAGTAGGTATGGGGTTCCCAAAAGCGAAGATATGAAAAGCATCAAAATCCACAAAGTCCAGTACATTGGGAAACAACACAATGCCATAGAAAAACAGAGCCAAGATAGCACTGAAAACCACCCAACAACCCTTTTCAGTATACTCTCGGGCTTTGTCCACCAAGAAAGATAAAGTAAAGCCGGAAACTCCGTTTCTACTGATAACATGGTCTACCAAGTCAGAGGCGCTCAAAGAAAGAGCGGCGGATAACTTCTCAAGATTAGGTTCTTCTTCGGAACTGAAGAACTACACCTTATTTAGGATAAGAACACCTAAGATGAAGGCGAATTCTTCCAAAGTCGGAGCCAACACATAGTCTGGGAATGTGAAACAGCGCAGTGGCGGATCATAAAACTGTAACAGGGTATGAATAGCTCCATACTCATAGCTTGTGATCTTACGGACAAGATTCAGAATACCCCCATAATCTTCCCTGAAGGTTGCAAGAACACCAGGATCATCCAGGGAAATCAGACCAAATAAAGGTCCTAACTCAGGTGTAGGAAACGTGTACAAAACAATCCTCTTTCTGCTTGTTTCCATCTCTACAGAAGACCAGTACCAGAATCAAGGGAAAGACAAGAACCTGTAACACACACAAACACGCCATGTTAAATTCAGGATGATTATGCAGATGCAAACATGGGATCAAGGTATCCAATGCTCAAATTTGCTGCTGTGCCGTTCACTGAACTCAACCAGAGCTCCGCTCTAATCAAAACACTGAGATAATAGAAAACCGGAGTACTCAGGATCAAAAGTCTGCACTGGAAAGAAAACCAGGGTTTGTTAAAGGCCAAGTTTCCTGCAAAACCCATCCCCCCTCACATGTGTGTTCTAGTCTTGAAAGGTACGACATCCTATGCGGGTGGTCAGTGTCATAGACTTTTGAGAAACCATGATACCTTCACCATTTCTGGTTTGGTATCATAGTCAAACGAAGCAGCCTCACTTAGCTGACTTCCCAAATGAACGGTCTCCAGAGTCGTCAGTCTCTCTAAGTAAATATTCCCTCAACTGCACCAGACGCGCAAGATAGAATATTTCCAAAGAAAAACCTCGTCTGAACGTGAATTTCGCACGAGCTATTGCGGGGCCAAATGCCACACAAGCTCCCGTTACTCTCCACACTAATCCTGTGTGTATACTCAAGCCCGTGTTCGGCTTATCTCTCAACGGAACAACCCAACTCGCAGCACAACAACAGCATAATATGAATAAAATGCAAATGCAATAATATACAACAGATAATGTACATAAAGAAAAAATAACTGCATAACAGTAAACACCCAAAGACGCAACATAAAAGTGTTAGGATTGACTCGCATAGGGAACTAGAGTCCCCAGCTGTCGCAACTGCGAAAAACACCCGGGGAAAACAGAAGAGTCACCACCGTTCGTTATTTATCCCAAAAGGGAGGGAAAGGAAACGAGCGAAGAAAACCTAACAAAAGGGAAAAGGCAAGATCACCGCAACCAAATCTCGGGTTCGGGAGTCGGTTACGCAAGGGGAAGGTATGATCACCCCTCACGTCCGTCGTACTCGACGGGATCCACGCTTGTTGTCTATTGATCAGTGGTTTTTACACGTTATTTTACCGTTTATTTCAGTTAATTATTTGTTTTGTCTTGTCGCATTTTAGTTGTTTTTATTACATTTTACGCGTCGATTTGGTATTTTTACTTAGGTTCAGGTATGCAATAAAGGAGAAGTAGAGCGAAAACCGGAGAAAAATGGCAAGATTTTCGGAAGAGTTTTGTTGTGAAATCTTTAGTAGTCTGCACGGAAACGATCATAACTGGAGTTTCGGGAATCCGTTTGAGGCGTTCTAAAAACCGTCGGAAATCTAAGAGAGAGAGCTACGACTTTCGTGTTGGAGTTGAAGTCAGATTCGAAATAGGGGTCTGACACGGGTGCCCGTGTTGTGTGACACGGCCCGTGTCAGGATGTGCTCAGAAAAGGTGATTTTTTGGTGGAAAACAGTGGCCTGACACGGGTGCCCGTGTTGTGTGACACGACCCGTGTCAGGAAACCTGGGACTTGAAAATTTCACGCAAAAAATGTGTCAAGAAGCCAACACGGCCGCCCGTGTTGCCTGACACGGCCCGTGTTGCCGGAAGCGCTTTTTTTCCTATTTTTCTTGTATTTTTGACTCTTGTGATCCCCGAGGGTATTTGGGGCATTTCCTTAGTGCCGAGTTTGAATTGGGACTATTTGATACGTGCTTGGAGAAAGGAAAAGGGACTTTTGAACAAAAAAGAAATTTGACGATAAAGATTGGAGCGATCAAGGATTTGGGAACTGAAGGTCCTCATGAGCGGAAGCGATTGAAGATCAAATGAACCAATTCTCTTGTAATGTTGAATTTTATTGTTGAGTTTATTTTTATTATTATGAGTAGCTAAACCCCCAATGCTAGGGGGGTGTCCCTGAATTGACTCTGTAATAACCTTCGGTTTCTTGAATTATATATTTCACTGCTTTCTAATCATCGTTGTTATCGTATAATGTTTTATGGTTTTTCTTATTTGACAAATGGGAATATGATTTATGATTAACCTTAGGTTTGGAAAAACAAGTGTTAACGCGTGTATACGATAATACTATAGTAGATATTTCCTAGGAATGGGGATACCCTATAGTAACCGTAATGTTTTAGGTAAAATATATTGCTTGGTATTGTCCCTATACCGCCAAGGAATTGGGGCATTGGGAGAATGCCAAAGGGTTTTCTGCTAAGGAATTAGAGTCAACTAATCTTTAAAACTGGTAACAATTGAATTGAGCAGTGATTTCTGAAAATTAAGGACCACGGTTATTATAAGGTTTTTTCATACACCCTACCCTAGCATGCTTCTCATAACTGTCCAAAACCTTTATTTTACTGCTTTTGCCTTCTGGCCTTTATATTTTTAAAGAACCAAACCAAAACCCTTATGAATTTTTGTTCAATTGCATTAGTATAGAACTTGTATTCACACGCAGTCCTCAGAGATCGATATTCGGGGAATTTTCCCTTATTACTACATCGGTAAAATTAGTACACTTGCTAATTTACCGGTCATCTATCTAAGGGTATGTTTATCTATCTAGCTACAGGCTCATGGGACAAAAATAAAAGAAAAGAGACTCGGCAGAGCATCGCCGCTCTGTGCCTACGTACTCCCTCGTGTAATGGGAAAGTCAGAGTCAACGTAGTTCGGCTAACTATGGGCAAAAGGTGGGGGAAGGTTGATCGCCAAGACATCTTTGTCTTGTGCCTACGTATCCTCATCTGGTATGAGAAATCAGAGCAAATGTAGTTCGGGCGACACAAAACCACATGTTGATTAAGTATTTTAACCGAGTAGGGTTAAACCTTCGTTCTAGCAGTTAGGGACAATTCCTGTTTGCGGTAGAACCAAAGCTTAACAACACTCTTTTCTGAAAAAGGTTTTACGATTAATCCCGAAGGAAAAAGTTTGACGCTTTGTTTTTGTGTTTTTTAGTGAAGTGAATTGATTCGGTTTGTGATTCACGTTGCACTAAAGACTATGACATAGGAACGAATGCGTCGCATATCTCCCCCAAACGGGACGTACACTAAACACTCTAGACAAGTGAGAGGAGACCCCTCACTCATCATTCCCCATGTGCTTAAGGCTCGTAGCGTATAACATTCATCGTATTTATTTGATGAATTAGCATGTTTTGAGATGAGAAGAGAGACGCACAAAAGGTATAAGGGAAACTCGGCCCTAACGTTGTCATGCAAAGTGGACCTAAAGTTTGGATTAAAGTGGGGAAAATCTACCCTAATGTTAGCATGCATGGTTTGAACCTAATGTCTATCATAATCCATCTTGAATAAGAAAGATTAGAAATCCTAAGGGAACATGGCCATGGAAGACAAAAGAAGAAGAATCAACCACAAGTAAGAGATGCAAACATGGAATATAAACATGCAAAAAGGGAGGAAAATAGTGTGGGGCAGCAGCCGCCACAAGCGCATCTTGACCTCTTGAAAGCAAGAAAAGAATGCAATGCAAAGGAGAAATGCAAGAAGGCAAGAAAATAGGGAAATGCAAGCACAAAAGAGAAAGGATGGGAGAAGCGCACCCCTACGACCATCGGCCACAAATCAACGGAGAAAAGTGGGAGGAAAATAAGAGCGGGGCAGCAGCCGCCACAAGCGCATCTCGACCACTTGATTCTCACACTCAAGCAAAACAAAAGAAAATGCACATCACTTTGAACGACATATACGAGAGTATGCATCCAAGTGGAAAGCAAGCACGCGTGTCAATGAAATCATGATTAAACAAATCACGAACAATGACATATATCCAAAACGTCTCACTCCTAATGCATCATATGGATTCATGATGATTCGAAGCGAAACGGTACCGAAACAAGCATGAAAAACAACCAAAGCAGACCTGCTGGAACAGTGTTAATCGATCAAAACAGGAGCTGTCGTCAATCTCCTCTTAAGATCATGAAAACTTTCTTCACACTTTGCATCCCAAACAAAAGCTTGACCTTTCCTAGTCAACTGCGTCAACGACAATGATAACTTGGCAAATCCTTCAATGAATTTCCGGTAATAACTTGGCAAACCAAGAAAACTTCAAATCTCAAAAACTGATTTTGGAGCCTCCCAATGTGATACCGCTTCAACCTTTGACGGATCGACTGCAATACCCCTACGCGAAATCACATGACCAAGGAAACTCACTTCCTTCAACCAAAATTCTCACTTAGAAAGTTTAGCATATAACCACTTTTCTTTTAACAAAGATAACATAATCCTCAAATTCCCGACATGTTCTCCTTCACTCTTTGAATAAATCAAAATATCATCAATGAACACAACCACAAACTTGTCTAAATAAGGATGTAAAATCCTATTCATGTACTCCATAAATACAACTGGTGCATTAGTCACACCAAATGGCATCACAGAATACTCATAATGTCCATACCTTGTTCTAAAGGCAGTCTTCTGAATATCTTCGACCTTCACACGAATCTGATGATACCCAGATCTCAGATTTATCTTACTAAAGACACTCGCACCAATCAACTGATCCATCAAATCATCAATCCTCGGAAGTGGATACTTATTCTTGATGGTCATCTTGTTCAATATTCTGTAGTCCACACAAAGTCTCATAGGACCTTCTTTCTTCTTAACCAACAAAACTGGTGCACCCCACGGTGACACACTCGGACGAATAAACCTCTTCTCAAGTAGATCTTCAAGTTGACTCTTCAACTCTTTCAATTCTGATGCGGACATACGATATGGAGCCATCGATATCGGACTAGTTCTAGGAATTAAGTCGATCGCAAACTCCACTTCTCGTTCCGGCGGTAAATCTCTTATCTCATCAGGAAAAACTTCTGGAAAATCACGAACAATTGGTAAAGCATCAATTGCTCCATTTTCACCAATGTTCAAAGTTGCCATCAACATAAATACCTTCGCATCATCTTGCACTGATTCCTTCACTTGCTTAGCAGTCATAAACAAGTCTCCTTCATCATCAGGTTCAGGAAAAATAAACGTCTTGTTAAAACAGTTAATATAGACACGATTGAATTCTAACAAATTCATCCCAAGAATAACATAGAATTGATCTAAGTGAAGACACACTAAATCAACTCCAAAGTCTTTACCAAAAATACTCAACGGACAATTCAAACACACAAAAGGGGTAGTTACTCAACCCACAGCAGGTGGATCAATAACCATACCACCACTCATAATTGACAATTCAAGATTCAATCTCTTAACACAATCAAAGGAAATAAAGGAATGTGTAGCTCCAGTATCAATTATAGCGACCAAAGGTATACCATTAATGAAGCACGTACCTCGGATCAACCGATCTTCGCTAGCAGTCTCCGATCCTGATGCTAGCAGTCTCCGATCCTGATAGAGCAAACACTTTCCCATTCCCTTGAGTCTTCTTTGGCTTGTCACACTTGGTACTAATGTTCCCTTGCTCAACACAGTTGTAGCAAGTCACATTCGCACCGTTCTTTCACTCGAAAGCCTTGTGGCCTGGCTTGCCACACTTGAAACATTTCGGCTCAACGCTTTTGCACTCAGGAGCACGATGTCCTTCTCCACCGCATTGGTAACATATCACCGGAGTGGAAAATCCTCCCCCACTCGGCTTCTTGCCGTAACCAGTTTTCTGTTTCCCCTTAACAGTAGGAGTCACATACGCCTTCCCTCGAAATTGACCTTTTCCTTTCTTGTCATTTAAACTCTTATAGTGGGCAGATCTAGCTCTAATATCTTCACCATAAATCCTGCTTTTGTTCACCAACTCAGAAAATTGCCTAATTTCCTGATAACCAACGACTTGCTTGACTTCAGGCCTCAAACCATTCACGAACTTGAGACACTTGGATCTCTCAGCATTGATAGTGCTGTAATGAGGACAAAACTTAATCAATTCCTCAAACCTTGCTGCATACTCAGCCACAGTTCAGTTACCCTTCTTCAGCTCAAGGAATTCAATTTCCTTCTTACCAAGTACATCTTCTGGAAAATACTTCTCCAGAAATGCCTCTCTAAAAACATCCCAAGTAACCACAATCTCATCTTCTTCAAATCTCTAACGAGTGTTACCCCACCAGTCCTCAGCTTCCTCTTCAAGCATATGAGTGCCAAACTGCACCTTCTGCGCATTTTAACAGTTCATGACTCGAAAGATCTTCTCAATTGCTTTCAGCCATACTTGTGCTTTGTCAGGTTCATGGGTTCCCTTGAAAATTGGTGGATTGTTCCTTTGAAACCTTCCCAAAGCACGAAACTCGTCATCGGTGTTGTTTCCAGCATTCACGTTGGCTTGTGGATTCTGTTCAATCGCTCCAGCCAACATCGCCAAAGCTTCGGCAATCGCTTCATCATTCCTACCGACGACCATTGTTCTGGATCCCAACAACAAAATTTCGTAAGAACTAACAATATTGATAGTGTCATACACACATATCAAATATATAAGGGAATAAACACATTAACAACTTAATCAACTGACCGACCTGCTCTGATACCACTAATGTAACACCCCCTTTCTATACCCCCAATTAGTCAAATAAATCATTTAGGCACATATTAAAAATCCATCAGAGTATAATTAAAATACGGTATAAAAGAGGTGCGCCACATCATACTTGAATTTAAAACATACAAAACCTGCTCAATAAAGATATACAACAGTGGGGTAACTTTCAACAGAGGAACTTAGTCCTTACACCCACATCTCAATATTTAGAATAAAAGAGGAAACATCTAAACATTAATTAACATCAAACACACCAACACACACACACACACACACACACACACACACACACACACACACACACACACACACACACACACACACACACACACACACACACACACATATATATATATATATATATATATATATATATATATATATATATATATATATATATATATATATATATATATATATATATATATATATATATATATATATATATATATATATATATATATATATATATATATATATATATATATATATATATATATATATATATATATATATATATATATATATATATATATATATATATATATATATATATATATATATATATATATATATATATATATATATATATATATATATATATATATATATATATATATATATATATATATATATATATATATATATATATCATCCAATTTGATTCACAACATAATTCATGTTTTCATAAACATCCCACAACAAGATACATATAACGTATCACAAAAGAATCATATATCCTAGCTACCCGGTGCTACATATCAGAGCTGACCGACAAAAGAATGAAGACACGCTTCACAAAAAGACCTCCAACATACCTACTCTACAATGCCTCAGAGAGCATCATAAAACAGCAGAAAGGTGAGAAATATTATCATAATAATCAATGTATATAATTATATATATCTACAATCTTAGAATACACATAATCAACATTCTCACCACAAGTTATCCATATACATCACAATGTATACACAAATATATGGATAATCACCAAGCACATTCATCATGCATACATCCACAATTCATTCATTTCCACATAAACATTTACAATTATGTTTATCCATCAATTCATAACTCTCAGTTCGACAATTCATACACATATGCATACTTTCATACAACAATTATACCTATGCCATATGACTCAATGCAACGCATGCCATGTAATACCAACACTTGTTATTATTTTTCAGTTTTTACATTTAAACCGGGTCCGTCCTCTAGACCAATAACAAATAAAAGCCCGTCCTCTAGGCTTTCAAACCCCACTCTAGGTTCGGGACAAGTCACTAGTCTCCACATAACTAGCAAGCATTGCCTCTTGACAACAAATGATGCGTATGCAATCAACAACCATATGCACTTAAGACCGTTCTCACATCTTAATCTCATGCATTCTCAAATAATTCATCACGCAAGAATTATAACATGATTGCACACACAACACATTTCATGATAATCAAAGTATTCACACTTTCAACACCATCATCACATTTATCAAACAATGCACAAGAATATGCATCTTGGTGCTTCACATACAATCGCATACAATCAATATGCATTCACAATATCACGCCAAATGGCAACGAAATCCATCACAGTCATCATGCACCTTTAATCAATTTAAGCAATGCATATATTTGCCACATGCCACATTTCACAATTGATTCTACAATCTAGGATTCACGCCATACGGCTACCCACAACATATCATAATATAGCACACAAGCTATATGTTGAAGAATCAAAGTATCAACATTGGAGGGAAACAACAGAAATAAAACAATACTGTCATGCTCGCTGGCTCACTCGCCTAGCGAAGGCATAGCGATCATTTGCTACTGGCTCGCCTAGCGAACGTGCTAGCGAAGCCTTCCTTTTTGCTACTGGATATGTTCGCTACCCAACTTGCTTAGCGAACATTCGCTACCTCACTCGCTCCAGCGAACAAGGGTCATTTTGGTTCTGTCCAAGTTTGGAACCATTCGCTACTCGCTCGCTAGCAGCTCGCCTAGTGAACCACTAGCTAGCTCGCTTAGCGAACCTCTACGATCTCTCAAAAACCTCTACTGTCCGAAAATGTCACAAGGTCCAAAAATCACCCGATTCAATTCCAACAAGTTTCCATAGTATTAGTCTAACATTCCTCGACTAAACTACATCACTTATTCCAGATTCTAACCGTTAAAACATCGGTTTCTATCGATTAAACCATTTCGACCTAAAATTGAAAATGAGTAAAAACTCTCCAACAATCCAAATAAATCCAACAAAATCATACATAATCATACACATTGAGAAAATAATAAGATTTCACACCCTTACCCGATTAAATCGAATCCTAGATGTTGATCTTGAGCTATCCAAGCTTTTCCTCTATTTTTCCCCTTCTCTCTTCTTCCTTCTTTCTTTCTCTTTCTTTTCTCTTCTTTCTATTTCTATCCTTTTCTTTCTCTCCTCTAATCCACTTATATCTCTTTCTATTCTATTCCTCTCCAAACATCTATTAATCCATTTTCTCACAAAATATCCAATCTTAACATTAAATAAGAAATGTCTAAAATACCCTCAAATCTATTTTCCCCGAAAACTTTCAAAATCGATAAAATAGCATACTATACAAACATAACATATTAACACATCAATTTCACAATTAAAATATTAATCACCCAAATAAATCAAAAGACTCAACAAAATTGGAAATAATCGAAATCGGGGCGTTACACCTCTCCCCCACATTAGAAATTTTCGTCCTCGAAAATGTTATCTGATTCAAACAACTTTGGATACGACTCTCGCATCCCACTCTCTAATTCCCAAGTCATATTGCCTTCCGCAGCGCCTCCCCATGCTACTTTCACAATCGCAATATCCTTGCCTCTTAGCTTCTTAACTTCACGGTCCAGAATTTTAATCGGTAATGCTTCAACCGTAAGGTTATCTCTCACCTCAACCTCGTCCATAAGAATAACATGTGACGGATCCGGAACATACTTCCGAAGTTGCGAAACATGGAACACATCGTGGAGATTAGCAAGCGACGGCGGTAAAGTAACCCGATAGGCTACCTCTCCTATCCTCTGCAAAATTTGATAAGGACCAATAAAACGCGGTGTCAACTTACGTGACTTCAACGCTCTACCAACACCAGTTATTGGAGTAACTCGAAGAAACACGTGATCTCCCTCCTGAAATTCAAGTGCTTTCCTCCTCTTGTCATGATAACTCTTTTGACGACTCTGAGAAATCTTCATCTTCTCTTGAATCATCTTAATATTATCGGTAGTTTGTTGGACTATCTCGGGTCCAACCACAAAACTCTCTCCCGACTCATACCAACACAATGGCGTCCTAAACTACCTACCATACAATGCCTCAAACGGTGCCATACCAATCCTCGAATGAAAACTGTTGTTGTAAGTAAATTCAATCAAAGGTAAGTAGCTATCCCAAGCTCCTCCCTTTTCCAATACACAAGCTCTCAAAAGATCCTCAAGTGATTGAATCGTCCTCTCAGTCTGACCATCGGTCTGCGGATGATAAGCAAAACTCAAATGTAACTTCGTACCCAAAGCACTTTGTAAAATTTCCCAAAATCTCGAAGTAAACCTCAGATCTCTATCTGACACAATGCTAGACGGAATACCATGCAAACGGACAATCCTTTCAATGTATAGCTTTGCCAATCTCTCCAATGGGTAATCCATTCTCATAGGAATAAAGTGAGCAGATTTGGTCAATCTATCCAGAATAACCCAAATAGCTTCAAAGTTACTCGGCGTTCTAGGTAAACCAGACACAAAATCCATAGATATGCTATCCCATTTCCACTCAGGAATAAACAACGGTTGCATCAAGCTTGACGGTTTCTGATGCTCAATCTTTGACTTATGACAAGTCAAACAAGAATACACAAACTTGGCAATATCCTTCTTCATACGAGGCCACCAAAATACTTTCCTCAAATCTTGATACATCTTAGTAGCACCCGGATGAATACTCAATCCACTACGATGCCCTTCTTCAAGAATAATCTTCTTCAACTCAACAATATCAGGAATACAAACTCTATCACGACATCTCATGATACCATTTTCATCAATCCTAAATTCACCACCTTGACCTTGATTGATCAAAGTCAATCGATCAACTAAACCCAAATCAGATTTCCGTCCTTCTCGAATCTCGTCAAGAATACCACTAGTAAGCTTTAACATACCAAGCTTAACTCCATAATAAGTCTTCTCACACACTAAGCTCAAATCGCGAAATTGCTCAATCATCTCCAACTCTTTTACCATCATCATCGACATATGTAATGATTTCCTACTCAATGCATCAGCTACTACATTTGCTTTACCCGGATGGTAATTCAAACCAAAATCATAATCCTTCAAAAGTTCCAACCATCTCCTATGCCTTGCATTCAATTCTTTCTGATCAAAGAGATACTTCAAACTCTTATGATCACTAAATACCTCAAATCTCGAACCAAACAAATAATGCCTCCAAAGTTTCAGCACAAATACAACGGCGGCTAACACTAAGTCATGCGTCGGATAATTCCTCTCATGCACTTTGAGTTGCCTTGAAGCATAAGCTACAACTTGTTTATTTTGCGTCAACACACCTCCTAAACCCATCAAAGAAGCATCACAATACACAAAAAACAGTTCTGTCGGATTCAGCAAAATCAAAATAGGAGCTGTCGTCAATCTCCTCTTAAGCTCTTGAAAACTTTCTTCACACTTTGCATCCCAAACAAAAGCTTGACCTTTCCTAGTCAACCGCGTCAACGACAATGATAACTTGGCAAATCCTTCAATGAATTTTTGGTAATAACCTGCCAAACCAAGAAAACTTCTAATCTTAAAAACTGATTTTGGAGCCTCCCAATGCGATACCGCTTCAACCTTTGATGGATCAACTGCAATACCCCTACTCGAAATCACATGACCAAGGAAACTCACTTCCTTCAACCAAAATTCACACTTAGAAAGTTTAGCATATAACTGCTTTTCTTTTAACAAAGATAACACAATTCTCAAATGCCCGACATGTTCTCCTTCACTCTTTGAATAAATCAAAATATCATCAATGAACACAACCACAAACTTGTCTAAATAAGGATGGAAAATCCTATTCATGTACTCCATAAATACACCTGGTGCATTAGTCACACCAAATGGCATCACAGAATACTCATAATGTCCATACCTCGTTCTAAAGGCAGTCTTTTTAATATCTTCGGCCTTGACACAAATCTGATGATAACCAGATCTCAGATCTATCTTACTAAAGAAACTCACACCAATCAAATGATCCATCAAATCATCAATCCTCGAAAGTGGATACTTATTCTTGATGGTCATCTTGTTCAATTGTCTGTAGTCCACACAAAGTCTCATAGAACCTTTATTCTTAACCAACAAAACTGCTACACCCCATGGTGACACACTCGGACGAATAAACATCTTCTCAAGTAGATCTTCAAGTTGACTATTCAACTCTTTCAATTCTGATGCGGACATATGATATGAAGCCATCGATATCAGACTAGTTTCAGGAATTAAGTCGATCGCAAACTCCACTTCTCATTCCGGCGGTAAATCTCTTATCTCATCAGGAAAAACTTCCGGAAAATCACGGACAATTGGTAAAGCATTAATTGCTTCATTTTCACCAATGTTCAAAGTTTCCATCAACATAAATACCTTTGCACCATCTTGCACTGATTCGTTGACTTGCTTAGCAGTCATAAACAAGTCTCCTTCATCATCAGGTTCAGCAAAAATAACCGTCTTGTCAAAACAGTTAATATAGACATGATTGAATTCTAACCAATTCATCCCAAGAATAACATCAAGTTGATCTAAGTGAAGACACACTAAATCAACTCCAAAGTCTTTACCAAAAATACTCAGCGGACAATTCAAACACACAAAAGGAGTAGTTACTGAACCCATAACAGGAGTATTAATGACCATACCACCACTCATAATTGATAATTCAAGATTCAATCTCTTAACACAATCAAAGGAAATAAAGGAATGTGTAGTTCCATTATCAATTATAGCGACCAAAGGTATACCATTAATGAAGCACGTACCTCGGATCAACCGATCTTCGCTAGCAGCCTCCGATCCTGATAGAGCAAACACTTTCCCATTCCCTTGAGTCTTCTTTGGCTTGTCACACTTGGTACTAATGTGCCCTTGCTCACCACAGTTGTAGCAAGTCACATTCGCACCGCTCTTGCACTCGAAAGCCTTGTGGCCTGGCTTGCCACACTTGAAACATTTAAGCTCAACGCTTTTGCACTCAGGAGCATGATGTCCTTCTCCAACGCATTGGTAACATCTCACCAGAGTGGAAACCCCTCCCCCACTCGGCTTCTTGCCGTAACCAGTTTTCTGTTTCCCCTTAATAGCAGGAGTCACATACGACTTCCCTCGAAATTGACCTTTTCCTTTCTTGTCATTTAAACTCTTATAGTGGGCAGATCTAGATATACTATCTTCATCATAAATCCTGCTTTTGTTCACCAACTCAGAAAATCGCCTAATTTCCTGATAACGAACGGCTTGATTGACTTCAGGCCTCAAACCATTCACGAACTTGAGACACTTGGATCTCTCAGCATTAATAGTGTTGTAATGAGGACAAAACATAATCAATTCCTCAAACCTTGTTGCATACTCGGCCACAGTTGAGTTACCCTACTTCAGCTCAAGGAATTCAATTTCCTTCTTACCACGCATATCTTTTGGAAAATACTTCTCCAGAAATGCCTCTCTAAAAACATCCCAAGTAACAACAATCTCATCTTCTTCAAATCACTGACGAGTGTTACCCCACCAGTCCTCAGCTTCCTCTTCAAGCATATGAGTGCCAAACTGCACCTTCTGCATATTTGAACAGTTCATGACTCGAAAGATCTTCTCAATTGCTTTCAGCCATACTTGTGCTTTGTCAGGTTCATGGGTTCCCTTAAAAATTGGTGGGTTGTTCCTTTGAAACCTTCCCAAAGCACAAAACTCGTCATCGGCGTTGTTTCCAACATTCACGTTGGCTTGTGGATTCTATCCAATCGCTCTAGCCAACATCGTCAAAGCTTCGACAATTGCTTCATCATTCCTACCGGCGACCATTGTTCTGGATCCCTACAACAAAACTTCATAAGAACTAACAATATTGATAGTGTTATACACACATATCAAATATATAGGGGAATAAACACATTAACAACTTGGTCAACTGACCGACCTGCTCTGATACCACTAATGTAACACCCTCTTTATATACCCCCAATTAATCAAATAAATCATTTAGGCACATATTAAAAATCCATCAGAGTATAATTAAAACACGGTATAAAAGAGGTGCGCCACATCATACTTGAATTTAAAACATACAACACCTGCTCAATAAAGATATGCAACAGTGGGGTAACTTTCAATAGAGGAACTTAGTCCTTACACCCACATCTCAATATTTAGAATAAAAATGGAAACATCTAAACATTGATTAACATCAAACACACACACACACACACACACACACACACACACACAGACACACACACACACACACAGACACACACACACACACACACAAAGACACACACACACACACACACACACACACACACACACACACACACACACACACACACACACACACACACACACACACACACACATATATATATATATATATATATATATATATATATATATATATATATATATATATATATATATATATATATATATATATATATATATATATATATATATATAATCCAATTTGATTCACAACATAATTCATGTTTTCATAAATATCCCACAAGATACATATAACGTATCATAAAAGAATCATATATCCTAGCTACCTGGTGCTATATATCAGAGCTGACCGACAAAAGAATGAAGACACGCTTCACAAAAAGATCTCCAACATACCTACTCTGCAATGCCTCATAGAGCATCATAAAACAACAGAAGGGTGAGAAATATTATCATAATAATCAATGCATATAATTATATATATATATCTACAATCTTAGAATACACATAATCAACATTCTCACCACAAGTCATCCATATACATCACAATGTATATACAAATATATGGATAATAACTAAGCACATTCATCATGCATGCATCCACAATTCATTCATTTCCACGTAAACATTTACAATTATGTTTATTCATCAATTCACAACTCTCAGTTCAACAATTCATACACATATGCATACTTTCATACAACAATTATACCTATGCCATATGACTCAATGCAACTCATGCCATGTGGTACCAACACTTATTATTTTTTGGTTTTTACATTTAAACTGGGTCCGTCCTCTAGACCAATAACAAACAAAAGCCCGTCCTCTAGGCTTTCAAACCCCACTCTAGGTTTGGGACAAGTCACTAGTCTCCACGAAACTAGCAAGCATTGCCTCTTGACAATAAATGATGCGTATGCAATCAACAACCATTTGCACTTAAGACCGTTCTCACATCTTAATCTCATGCATTCTTAAATAATTCATCACACAAGAATTATAACATGATTGCACACACAACACATTTCATAATAATCAAAGCATTCACACTTTCAACACCATCGCCACATTTATCAAACAATGCACAAGAATACGCATCTTGGTGCTTCACATACAATCGCATACAATCAATATGCATTCATAATATCGCGCCAAATGAAAACGAACTCCATCACAATCATCATGCACCTTTAATCAATTTAAACAATGCATATATTTGCCACAGGCCACATTTCACAATTGATTCCACAATCTTGGATTACGCCATACGGCTACCCACAACATATCATAATACAACACACAAGCTATGCGTTGAAGAATCAAAGTATCAACATTGAAGGGATAGCGATCATTCGCTACTGGCTCGCCTAGCGAACGTGCTAGCGAAGCCTGCCTTTTTGCTACTGGAAATGTTCGCTACCCAACTCGCTTAGTGAACATTCGCTACCTCACTCGCTCCAGCGAACAAGGGTCATTTTGGTTCTGTCCAAGTTTGGAACCATTCGCTACTCGCTCGCTAGCAGCTTGCCTAGCGAACCACTCGCTAGCTCGCTTAGCGAACCTCTGCGATCTCTCAAAAACCTCTACCGTCCGAAAATGTCACATGATCCAAAAATCACCCGATTCAATTCCAGCAAGTTTCCATAGTCTTAGCCTAACATTCCTCGGCTAAACTATATCACTTATTCCAGATTCTAACCGTTAAAACATCAGTTTCTATCGATTAAACCATTTCGACCTAAAATGGAAAATGAGTAAAAACTCTCCAAAAATCCAAATCAATCCAACAAAAGCATACATAATCATACACATTGAGAAAATAATAAGATTTCACACCCTTACTCGATTAAATCGAATCCTAGATGTTGATCTTGAGCTATCCAAGCTTTTCCTCTATTTTCTCCCCTTCTCGCTTCTTCCTTCTTTCTTTCTCTTCCTTTTCTCTTCTTTCTATTTCTATCCTATTCTTTCTCTCCTCTAATCCACTTATATCTCTTTCTATTCTATTCCTCTCCAAACATATATTAATCCATTTTCTCACAAAGTATCCAATCTTAACATTAAATAAGAAATATCTAAAATACCCTCCAATCTATTTTCCCCGAAAACTTTCAAAATCAATAAAATAGCATAATATGCAAACATGATATATTAACACATCAATTTCACAATTAAAATATTAATCACCCAAACAAATCAAAAGAGTCAACAAAATTGGAAATAATCGAAATCAGAGCGTTACACTTATCACTTAAGCAAACATCCACATGATCTCATAAACAATTATGCACGAAATTAAACCAAAAAACAGTGATCTAAACAAGATGTAAACACATCTAAACAACACGATCACAATTCATATGGATCAAGAATCAACCAAATCAATCCAAAATTTAGATCAACATGATTATGCAAAATAAGCTCAAAAATGCAATGGCTCTAGAATTTCAACCTTCGAAGCAGAGAATTGCTTCGGTTAATGTTGTTTTACTTTGAAGGTGTAGATCTAAGCAAGAAGTCCGGAATACTTCAAGATCCAAGAAAATTCTTGTAATAGAAGTGATGATCAACCAAAATCAAGCCAAATTACTCCAAATAAGCTATTCCAACACCACTTCAAAATTCAGATCCAAGTTTGCACAAAAATCAAATCGAAAAATGGAGATGATGATGATAAAGGATGAAGGTATTAGCTCAAGAATTCATTGATCCCATTGGAGAATCAAAGAATTCAATGGATGAAGAGCTTTGGTGAGAGTTTTGGAAGTTGAGATAAAATTGAGAGAATTGAGATGAATTCTGAAAATGAGAATGAAAAACGAAGATTAGATGTGTGAGGTTTGGAATAAACCACTTAAATACCCCTTAGGTTTGGATCCAAAGGAGAGGTTTGGAATGTGGTTTGTGAAACTTGGTTTGGAATGAGGAATGGGAGTTTGGAGGAAAAATGAAATTAACCAAAATTCAAGATGATTCTAGATCCTTCCCAAGGTGTAAAATTGAACTTCCAAGTGATCAAAATTGGACCCCAAAGTGACTCCTCTTGAGAATTCACGTGCAGAGGCAAAATCTGCACTGGTTAATCGATTAACAATTTGGGTTAATCGACTAACACTGTTAAAAATTCAAATCTGGCCTAATTTTGATTTGGTTAATCGATTAACACATTTGGTTAATCGATTAACACCTTCAAAAATTTGAATTTGGTGCCTTTTGGAGGGAAATCTGCACATTTGCCCGTTTTCATCCGTGCTAAGCCCTGTTCAGCTTCTGAAACTTGTTCTTGAATATCATAACCATCAAAATGATTGCGATAGCATGAATGCTGCTTTCTGAGCTGAAAGTACCCTACAAAATAAAATAAAATTGGTCGCTCGACCGCTGGGCAAAATAAATACCAGAGACGCTGATACTTGCTATTCCGTCTCTTGCACTGAGATGAAAACTGAACCACAGGAAAACCTTGATCCCGTGTCTCAAGAACGAATGCTATGCTATGCAAAAATGCGAAAATGCAAAAGAAACAAAAGTCAGATGCTGCTAAAATGGAAAGGCAAATTTTGGGGTGCTACACTTCCACATACAACCCTCTCTCAACTTTGAATACATGTAGACCAAGCAAGCCGCCCCCAGTTGTACTCATTGATTCGCTCGAAATCAAATAAGTACCGTAGGTAGACGATGCCATTATAAGTGGAACTCTTGTCCATAAAAATCACAGTGCCAACCAAATAAAGCATGTATGCTTCCAATGCATGCGATCTATGGACCACCACCTGCTCATCATCACCATGAGCCTATTGTGTTCTCAGGATCTCAACCTCATAGATCTTCTTCAGGTATTCAAATCTAGCATGATCACAACTGGTCTTATCTAACTCCTCCTTCACCTCCCCCAGATCAGCCCTAAGATACCCTATCATCATCTCGAGTGCCTCGTCTTTGGTCATCCTCCCATAATCTAGGAATCTCCCCCTGATTGGAAGATGGAGCAAACACGAGACATCATTGAGTGTGATAGACATCTCACCATGCGGGAGATGAAACAATGAGGTATATGAATTCCATCTCTCCACGAATGCATCAATCATGCCGTGGTTGACCGTAGTGTAATAGGTCATGCACATGTTCTTCAAGCCAGATAAGGACAAAATCGACTAAAATCAATCCTCATTCGGCTGAGGGAAGGCAACAATCTTCTTCCTGTGATTAAGAAATTTCTGGATGAGGCAGTAATGTTGTCCCTTTACCTAATCTATCTAATATTATATCAATTTCTTATGTGGTGGATGAAGCTTATGATATTGATTTCTTTGTTGATAAATGTTATGTTGTAAATTGTTACTAAATTAGATACTTCTAATATGTCTGACAAGCTACTTACAATATTCATAATTTTACGGATATAATTGTCGCCTTGTGTGGTGTTAGGATTGAAAGGGAATATGCGAGGAACAATGTTAGACAAAATTTAATGTTATTGAGATAAAATCCAAAGGGTAATAATTTTACTCATAATCGAATTTGATTTATAAATTTTAACACTTTGTTCAATAATTTAACTATTTTGAGAATTAAAGGAAGGTATTATTAAAAGTAAAGTGTGTATTTCAGGACTCAAGCAATGATGCATACTATAAAAAATCGAATGCAAAGTGAAACTATTCTAAATGGTGTTAAGAAGGTATATTATTAATTAGTCTATTGATATGAACACACACTCACTTAGTTTTAAAATCTTGTGTACACATTTTTCTCTTTTGTTGGGAACATCATTTAGAATGGTGTTCGAACCAGAAAGGGATATTGAGGATTCACATAATAACTTTATGAGCCGTTGGCATGCGTTTGTGTTTTGTGTTACACATTTTGAGTGATTTAATGCCATTCAGCATAAATATCTCACTATTATAAAGGGATGTACAACATTAAAATTCAACTATATTGGGGGAATTCTTATTCATTCTTGCCACATAGTTTTTAGGATATCAATTTTGATGAGAACATATTTAAAAAGGACACCGGTGAAGCACTCCAAGGACTAGGAGGAACAATTACAAGGGGATATGCTAGATGCCGCTACTCGAAAATGCAATTACGGAGAGGCGAGAATGAAAAGACAGAAGAGTCGCCATCGAACTTTATTTATCCCATGAGGGGAAGGGAAAACATCGAGAAAACCCTAAGGAAGAAACATATAAGATTGTCTCGCAACCAAAAGGAAGGGTTCAGAAGCCGGTTATGTGAAGGGAAGGTATTAGCACTCCTCGCATCCATCGTACTCGATGAGAACCATTTGTTTGTCTTATGTGTGAAGATATCTGCTAAAAGATTATTGCTTTCTAAGAGTGTTCCAAGGGAAAAGAGAAAGGCTGGAAACAGGGAAAAGAGAAGATAAAGGGGAAGAAGAGACTCGGTAGGACTTCTCGGTCCTATGCCTACGTATTCTCAACATATATGAGAAAGTCAAAGTCAACGTAGTTTGGGAGAACTACGGATATAGATGGAAGTGTGCTCAGCAAGGATTAGGGCCCTTGTGCCTACGTATCTTCACTTTAAAAGAAGTGAAGAATCAGAGCAACCGTAGTTCGGCCAACTACAGAAAAAGGTCTCGATCGCATTGGGGCGAGAGAAAAGGTTTGAATAACAGGTTGGTCTCGATTGCACTGGGGAAAGAGAAAGGGGAAGTTAGTTGTTAGTGTGCTCGTCAAGGATAGGAATCCTCGTGCCTACGTATCCTTATTCCCTATCAGAGCATTTGTAGTTCGGCCTACGGTTAACTGGTGTTTTTTTGGATGATGCTATCGTACGCATTCTAGCAGTTAGGTGTATTGCAGCTCGCTTGTAGAGGCTTAGGCGTTTCCTGTTTGTGGTAGAACGGACGTAACATATCCTTTTTGAAAGGAGAGTTTTCGCCATCGAGGTAAGATGTCACATTTGATTTGTGGAAGTTGTTTTTAAGGGAGAAATAGATCCTTGGATAGTAACCCCTTGCGGGTAGTACCCAATTCTTTATCTCAAAAGAATTATTGTGAAAAGGTGTGGCGAACATAGTCCCGTCTTCGTATTGAAAGACGAGTATCGAGACCACACACTCTTCAGTGAGTATCCGATACTCAGAGAGGAAGAATTCTGCACTCAATCCTCTCTCTTTAGTTCAATACAAAGAGAACTTTATTCTCTTCATTAAAGATGTTTTGATCTTGAATGGTAAGTGCTTTATGACAGTGAACCCTAAAGGTAATGTCAAGCACTCGGGATAGGAAAAGGCCTACGCCTAACCACTCCAAAACCATCCAAGTTTTATTAGGAAAATGTAAGTGCTCTTGATTGGCTGCATTTTATGGCAAAACATTAGAGTTTGCATGTATGTCATACTGAATGTTAAGACATACATAATGATGTGTGTGCAGGGTAAGTTAACTAAGTTAAGCTGAATGTCATACAGAATGTCATGACACTGACCGTATGACATCCAGCAAGTAGGTTAGTTTTTCTGGTATCTAGAAATTAGGAAACAAATCAGAAGCTCAAGCTGGAAGTCAGGAAATATTTTAGAAACCCTAAGTGATCTAAAATGTCCCTGAATTAATTGGCAAGCGTGCAGATAATTGAAGAATAGGGTTTGTTATGTTAAACCTATTTTATGCACCCAGGCCCAAGGACTGACTGATGCTATAAATAACAGAAGGAGCAATCCTAGAAGAGCAGCTCTTGACAGAAGATCAGAGAGTGCATATAGAAAGTCATTGTGAGTGAAGAAGGCTAGTCTTCACGTGTGAATTGTGCCTTAGGAATATTTGTTCACCAAGCAACTGTATGCTGCATTGGTGAGGTAGATTCTACGATGTGTCTCACTCAAAGTTGTTAAGCAAGAGTATGTGTGTCCCTTGATCAAAGCTTTGAAGCAAGATCAAGGTGTGTATGAAGTGTTTCTTCATCTTTATTTTGTAACTGTGAATTGTATATCACTGTGGTGTGATTGAGGGGGAGTGAGTGGGTATACTCAGGTCTAGAGTGTCTCTAGGTTTAAGTGTCATTGGGTAGGTCTTAAGTGAGGAGTGCAAACTGGTGTGTTTGACTCTGAATTAATACTGCTGATAGTGAATTTCCTCCCTGGCTTGGTAGCCCCCAGATGTAGGTGTTGTTGACACTGAACTGGGTGAACAATTGTTGTGTTATTTACTGCTTTTACTTACAGTTTAATTAGTTAGTACAATAGACAATGTCACAGTGGATGTTATAACTTTGGTAGTAACATCCATCGTGTGCTTGCCAGAATTTCAGAAAAGAGTTTGAAAAATGCACTTGGTACGAGACCAAAGTTTTAGGAGAAACGTTGTAAAAGAGAATAAGTGGTGAATTGGTTTTCCAGTTGATTGAGAAAATCTTCTTGACGATGGATCAAGGGTTTGACTTGTGTTTGCATGCAAAAATGTGGTGGAATGGAAGTGGGTTCAAAAATACCTCGACAACGAGTCAAGGGTTTTGATTGAAAACAGGACCAGCTTGACAACAAGTCAAGGGTTAAGGCGTGAGAAAAGATACTAGTCCCTAGGGGTGCTCCTAATATCGAGTTCACAATGAAGTGCAACAGTGTGTGCAATAGGTTGATGGCGAATGTGGATGAGCACTCGACTTACATAGGGGTGTTTGAAAATGGCTCGATGACGAATCGAGAATTAGTTTGAAAACGGTTATACTAGTCCCTAGGGGTGCTCCTAGAAGATAAGTTGCAGTCAAAGAAATACGAAATACGTACATCAAAAATGGGAGAGGGGTACAAGCAAATTACACGAGATTGCACGAAATAAAAGGTCTCATTGTCAGGTAGCCCAAGAGAAAGCCGTGTGTGTGCAATGTGTCCTAAACTAAGCCTTGAGCGAAAGTCGGGCACAACTCCATGCTAGGGTTCCTGAAAATGTCCAAAGATCCGTCACTCGAACAAACAACCAACAATCCACCAATTTAAGGTTTTATGGTTTCGATAGTTATTATGTGTTTTGAAAGAATGTGAGTAAGATGAATGAGTATATACAAGATACGAATAATATACAGGAATATTCACAATAATATATCAGAATAAATTTCAATGAGTATATGAATAAGATAAGATAAATCAAGATAATATTGACTGAAAAATAAAGCAGTGTATATTGATAGAAAGTAAAGTTAGTGGTTAGTTTATTAGTGAATTGAGTCAGGGTGAAATGTAACGCTAAACCGTCGTAGCTTGGCTTATGATGAAAGTCGAACTATAGTAGGTCGCGTAAATTGATATCTGTGCTATGGACAAGATAGAGAAATGATATTGCGGATGATTCTCCAATTTAATCGTGTCGCACAGACCAAAGAAAGGTGGGATCTCATCTTAATTGTAAACATCATGTTGATTAATCGAAGGTATCCTATCACGATCCCAAAGTAAAGAAAATGATCCAAATGGTCATTTTCCATAGATTTGAAATTGCGAAGGTTATCGACTCCGATAAATCGATGCTTACGAATCGAAAGACTTCATAGATCGAGAATATTAAATAGAATTGAAAATGAAGAAGAAATTAAAGAAAAAAGAAGGTGGTCTCGGATAAACCGTTATCTATCAATAATTTGACCGATAATGATTTTAGAGGTCTCGTCATTGACCCTAAAATGAAAATAAAATAAATCCAAGACTAGATCGAGATAAGATGAAGAAAGTGGTATAAAAGAAAATCAAGAATGATTTAATGAACTAAAAACAAAAATATTTAGCAAAGCGTTTTTTCTTTATTTTATGCAAAAATCACTAAATAAATTATTAAAATTCTAAGAATTCATTTTAGAAAAAAATATTAAAAATTCTAAAACTAATTTAGAAAAATATATTAAAACTCTAAAACTGAATTAGAAAAATATATTAAAATTTCTAAAAAACTAGATTAGAAAAATATATTAAAACTTCTAAAAACTAAAATAAAAAAATTATAAACTCTAAAATCTATGAAAAAAGAAGTCATGGGCGTATATACGGATGAGGAGGTTTGTAAATAAGGAGGGATCATATGGGCTTTACAAAGCCCATCACCCTCAAACAAAAAAAAACTCAAAAAACCGATTTAAAAAAAAAGGAAAGGGTAGTAAAACATGTGCTTCTTTTTGACGCGTAAACCTAATCAAATGAATCAACAAGCCGTGGGAAAGTGAAGACAACAATATCCAATTCGTTCATTTATTTTAAAAAGCAAAAGAAGAAAACAAGATCAGAAACAGAGCCTTTTAGTAACGGAAAGACAACACTGTCGTCGATTTGAAGCAAGTTACGTTCAACACGCAACAACCTACAAGAACGAAACAATCCGACCTTCTCCTTTGATCCGCCTCAAATGGTCGGTTTACTTCACCTCGCACATGAAGCAGGTTCGTGACCTTTTATTTTTCGGTCATTCTCTTCTTCTCATTTGGTTTGCGATTCAGTTCTTCCCCTTTATCCTCCGATTTTTTGGGTTTGATGTTGATGGGTTAGTCGAGGTTTATTGATTAAGGTTGTAGAGGATGAAGAGTTTTGATGAAGAAAAGGGGAAAGCTATTGAAGGATGATGAAGAAAAAAGGAACTCGCCCCCTGGTCGTTAGCGTTTTTTTTCCTGCTCTTTTGCGTGTGTGTTTTGTATTTAAGCATGTCGAGTTTTTTATGCTCTCCGTATTTGTTTTGTGCAGGTACCTCTTTTGGTTGGGTCACAAAGTTCCTTTCTTGACAGCATATGTTTTTGGTGTAATGGCAGGCGCAACTGATGCGTGACGGAGCTCGTGTGTGACGCAAGGATTTTGCAGATTTGTCCGTTGTGGGGTAGTGGTCTTTATGGTTCTAGTGTTGGTTTTGCAAGAAGCTTGTTTTGGAGTTTAGTAGTGTGGCTTGTGCAGAGTTGTATGGTTACCGCAGGTTCTGTCCAAGAGAGTGACAATTAGGAGCCTTTTTTTTTGGTTTTGCTGCCATTTCGCAGATTTTTGTAACGTCCTCACATTTCTCTTTGTTTTACAGCTCATCCAATTTTTGTTATGTGGTAGGCCATGGCAATGTTGTCTTATTTTGGGGTTGGGCAGAGGCCCATTGTAGAAGCCTTTTTCTTTTGCAAAAGAAACTGCTAATGATGCGATGCAGGATGTGGGTGGATGCGCGAGAGCTGTATCTCAATTTCATGAACCCATTGAACTATGTAAAGTTTTTGTGATAAAATATGTAATGGACTTTGGTAATAAATGAAAATGGGCTTTGTGGTTGTTTTCACAATTCTTTTTAATATGGGCTTCTTTAATTTCCTTAAATTCGGGCTTAATTAAAGATATTGATGAATAACGATGACCAAAACACCGATTAAGTCCAAACTTCAAATAAGATGCCTTGAGAACGTGAACCAAATTGAATCTTGATTTGAAGTAATTACGCTCGAATTGGATCTTGAAATGAATTCTTGCTATGAATTTTAACATGACTAAACCAAACAATTTAATCAACTACAACGTCAAGCCTTGAAGCAATCATCTTTCCCTGAAACTAATTTTCAGCAATTTGAACTCTTTATTAAAATCATATCAAGAATGTATTGGAATTCTGAATCAATTCCTTGAGACATAATACCGCATCATAATTCCATCTCAACATGGTGTTGAATCAAATAGAAAGTTAGAATTTCCCTTTGACACCTAATCAAGACTTGCAAATGACTTGACATATTGCCTAAATGTCCCGACTTCTGATCACCCTCCACCATGAAGCACAAATAAGGGGATGCAGTCTGATAACCTGATCTCCATATAGATAACTGGAATTGTCACAGGACCCTAATTGAAAACTCAAGCACAAATCACTTAAATTATGAACACCCTGCCCTTGATCTTGAAGTGAACCCTTGTTTGACCATGACTAGGTCCAACTTAGATAAGCTTCAATCCATATTGTTCGTACGACCGCACTGACAATCTCCACTGAATCTATAATCACAATGATCCTGACTTTTGAACCAACCTTTCAAGAACCAATGTTCGATAACCTGATAGCTTCCACACATGGCAACTTGAACTTGGGTACACACCACTGCGAAAACAACCAATGTTACAGATAACTTGCAACTGAAGAAATTTCTTGATGGTTTGACCATGATTAGGTCAAACTTCCCTCTGATAATGATCTTGACTGAACAACCACACTTGACTCAAAACCATTCCACCGTCCTTGGTAACCTGATCTTTTATCCATGATGAGAAATAAACCCTAATCCTGAGCCAGCTGGCTATAAGCTTGCCAACCAACTTGAACCCCATGACTGATGAAACCCTAGGCCCTTGGTGCCTGATAACTTTTGAAGAAAGTAAGCTCGATGCTTAATGATTTGATTAAGAGAAACTCTCGATCCCATGTCTTAAAAGATCCATGCAACGTATGATTATGAGCTATGGCTAATGATGGTGCAAAGTGAACGCGAAGGAAATCCAGTTAAGGTTAAAAGGTGAGGGCAAATTTTAGGGTGCAACAACTGCCCATATTCAATCGACTTGGACCTGAAGGTATGAAAAGCAACCGCTTTCAAATATTCAAGGCAAAAGGTGATTGAATAAAAAAAAAGAACCCGAAAATTTGCAACCTGCGGGGATGTATATAGTGAAGTGATTGCCAGTCGAAGGTGGACTTAAAGGCAGCGGGTACCAACCAAAAGTTGGGATAGCCGACACAGTACTTAATCAGAATGATAATAATGGCTACTGACCAAAAGTCAGGATCGCCAGAGAATTATATCCAAAAGTTGTGAGGAAGAGGCTACTAACCAAAAGTTAGGGTCACCTAAAAGATTACCAATCAAAAGTCGAAATAAAAGCTACTAACCAAAAGTTAGGCTCGACAAGAAAAGATCACCAACCAAAAAGTCGGAGTAAAAGCTACTAACCAAAAGTTAGGATCACCAAGAAATAAACGGATAGCTACTAACCAAAAGTCGAAATCACCAAGACGTCTACTGAATGCGAACTGGACCAAAACCAAGGCCTACCAACCAAAAGTTGGGTTAACGACTCTGCGATGGATAAAAGATCCACCAACCAAAAGTCAAGGTAAAAGCTACTAACCAAAAGTTAGGATCACTGGGAAAGGAGACTACCAGCCAAAAGTCGAGACAAAGGTTACTAACCAAAAGTTAGGATCACCAAGAAAGGAGACTAAAAGAGGACTACCAACTAAAAGTCAGGATAACATCTAGGAAACAATGGACTACCAACCAAAAGTCGGGATAACATCCAGGAAACATTGGACTACCAACCAAAGGTCGGGATAACATCCAGGAAACGAAGGGCTACCAACCAAAAGTTGGGATAACATCCACAAAATGAAGGACTACCAACCAAAAGTTGGAATATTATCCATAAAATGACAGAGCTGGGGATTATACAAACATCCATTAAAGAGTTAATGGAAGAACAACCACCCTCATCAGAGGGGTACATCATTAAAGAGTTGGTGGAAAAGAAACTGACATCGCCAAAGGGTTGACGAGGAGAAAACTTGGAACGTCGTCATCAAAGGGTTGATGTCAACAAAACTTCACCTCGTCAAAGGGTTGATGTAAGAGAGAAACTTCACTGAAGAGACACATAATCAAAGAGTTGATGGAAAGAAGACCTTACTGAATGAACATTTCGTCAAAGGGTTGACGGAGAGAAGATTTACTTGAAGAGGTACATCGTCAAAGAGTTTACGGGAAGAAAATTTTTTCCGAAGAAACACATCTTGAAAGAGTTGACGAGAAGAAAAACCTGCTCGAATGTCATCATCAAAGGGTTGATGGACAAGGCCTGATTGAGGGTAAGATCGACGTATGATCTAGGACCCAAAATAAAATAAGCAGATAAGTTGATTGAAATGTCTGCTAAGGAATGGCTTGGCATTCTCTATGGATACGTCACTGATTGTCTGAGTTTTGAATTCAGGCTTCCACACACGGTACCAAAACTGGCCTATACTTCACATGCAAATGTTTGAACATGGCGTAATGCTCCATACGAAATGGAAATGCTACACATTTGAGGATGTAATGCAAAGATGATAACTATATACAGATGCAGGCTCGGGTTTCCGGGGAAAGAAGGATGCCCCAGGTATGATTGGACTTTGCTGGGAAAGATAGGTGAAACCTAATGGTGATTGATTTTTGGAAGGTGATATCTTTCTGGGTAGCAATGGGGACTGGATTTTTAGAATGAAGTGCCAATGGAGATTGGATTTTTGGGTGGTTGCCAATAGGGATTGGTCTTTGGATAAAGGTGAAAATGCCAGCAAAGTGGACTTTTGTTGGAGATGCCAACAGGGATTGGGCTTTGGATTTGTGAATGCCAATAGGGATTGGGCTTTGGGTTATCTGTGACGAGTCAGGTACAGCTGACGCTGGCAAATGTCTTGTCTAGATACAAGGTCAAAAAGTGCCTTGTCTAGGTACAAAGTTTATGGTGTCTTGTCTGGATACAAGGTTTAAAAGTGTCTTGTCTGGATAAAAGGTTTAAAAGTTTCTTGTCTGGATACAAGGTTTGTGGTTGAAAGGTTGGGGATTTGTCTACATGACTTTCTGACGTTTGTCTTGAACTTGAAAGTTGACTGAACCTGCTTGAATAGCTCTGAAAAACATGGAGAGGAAATGTTCCTTCATCTCCACTTTGGCCCAGCTTGTGGGATCTCTGTAAAAATCTTCCTCGAAAGGGAACCTGGAATCTCTGTACCCTGATGGTTTAAGATGAACTGCCTTAGCATTTTGAATCTCAAAGAGGTGCTTCAGATTAATTGCCTTTTGGATAAAAATAACTTCTATGCTCTTGGGATGGTTTGCCTCAGCCTTGAAGTGATTTTTCCCCCTGATTGGTTGATCTGTGAAGGAGTGCCTCTGACTAACTAACCTTCGAGAGATTTATCGAATCTCGACCTGATTGCCCCAGATTCGATGATTTATGAAATAACATCTTTGACTGACCTTCGAGAGATTTAATGAATCTCGACCTGGTTGCCCCAGATTAACTGAATCTTGAAATGGCTCACCCTCTCGACGAGATCATTTATCATGACTTGCCCCTGCTCAACGGAGTACTCAGGTGCTTTGCATATTATCTTGATCCGACTTTCCATTGTAGAAACTCTCCTGATGCCAAGTGCTTACTCGCTAGTAAAATAATTTGTTTGAAAAGATAATATTAATGCGATGTATATGACAGTTTTGAAATCCAAGTTTGTTCACTGGAAAAAGTGTGACATATAGTGAATGAATCACCTATCAGAATGTCAACATCAATACCAACATGGTTAGAAAATCCTCTTAGGAGTCAGTTTCGACGCGATCTTTACCAAAGTATGCTTTCGAAACAACCCTGCTTCAATTAGGTCTTTTGAAGGTTGTAACATGGTTTGGTTCTTGGTTATAAAAATAAAGGATATAAGACTCAAAGTTTTGTTTTAACCCACCCATTCTCCTTGATGTTCTCCAGTCCTATGTTCAGCTAATTCGACACAAACACTTAGCTTTCAAAGGTTGGATGACAGGAGTGTTGGTTAAGGAAACGACAAGTTTTCAGAGAGACAATCACTCGCTTTTCTTCTTTGGTGTCTGGAGTCACACGACTTGTTCTTCATCATTTTTTTAATTTCCCTATTTATGCATGGACTGACTCTTTTGGATATATCTTTTTGATTTCGAAGTCCAGCAGGATGCCCTAATTTTTGCCTAAGCCACTTGTTTTCAAGTTATCGACTTAGCGAGCATTTATTTTTATTTTCTTTTTGGGAACAAGTCGTGTGACACCAGTTTGTCTGACTTGTTTGACATGGTTGTGACTGCCTAACTCCTTGGCTGATGACGGATAATACTCCTTTTGCAATTTAGATGCTCGGTCAAATTAACTGATAACTACCCTGCCCCAGGTTAATGTTGCGGTGAGAATCGTGACACCAAGCTATTGATTAACTTGAATCTAAATTCTTAAATTCACAACCGGACTTTAATTTATCCAAAGGAAAGGTTTAAAGAAAGAAAGAACCTTTTGCGCGATGTAACAACAACGCTAAGAGATTCGGGGATCGGGGGTTGGTTATGCCTAGGGTAGGTATTTCACATCCTAAACATCTGTAGTACTCTACAGGAACCTTTTGTTTATTTGTATGCTAAGTTTGCTAAATGTTTTCTATGGGTTGGGATTGGATAAAGGGTGTAGGTATAGACCTAAAGATAGTTTCTAAGTTTGCTCGCAAAGAAATCGCGTCTTCTTCCTACGTATCCTTACTAGGATAGAATCAGAGCAATCGTAGTTCACCTCACTAGGGTTAAAGAACACTTGATTATGATCAAGGTTCAAAGGGGGAACAAACATTACAATGCTTGTGTAGAGTTTAAAAACTCTCTAGAACTAGGTTGAACACTCAAGAAGGGGGAGTAAGTAATCATTTCCATGATCCTTACATAGAGTTAACAAACTCTATCTTAAGTTCTGATTGAAGGAGCACTCCTAACAAAGGGTGAGCTTTTTAGACTTAAGCAAAGTCTAATGGATAGGTTCTAACTTAACTAAGTGTATATATGACTTAACATAGTCGAGGGATGGTAATGAGCTATCTATGACCCAAAGGTCAATAGAGAGACTTTCCTTCGAAAGGATAGAAGGGAGGCAACTTGGATGAGAACTAAAGAGTTCCATCACTTGGGGAAAATAAACTTAACAAAGTAATAAACATTCAAAGATGATGGATACAAGAGACATATGGTTACAACTAAGAAAGAAACAAGTATATTACAATAAGCAAGAATTTGATTCAGGATGAATGGTTACAACCAAAGCATGGTATAAGGATATCACAATATTAATGACTTCAAACAAGATAGATGGTCACAACAGAAGCATGCAAGCATATAACAATATCAAGCAAATATTACAATCAAGTTAAATGGTCACAATCAAGAACATGCAAGCATATTACAATATCAAGCAAGGGGAAAGTTCTTACAAGACTAAATGAAAGGTAAAGACCAAAGCATATCTTGACAAAGATGAAGGTAACAACCAATGCAAACAAGTTATAACTTCATAGGGATTTTACATGGAAATCAAATGAAACAGTTATGATGCTTACAAGCAAAAGTAATTACAATCACATACACAAAAGGGTTGACAAACAACAAGCTCACATCAAGTGCAAAATTAAATTCAAAAGAATCAACAATTTTGAAATGTAAAGGAGGGTAAAAACCCTAACAAAGAAACATGACCATTTTCAATGCAAAGTGTTTTCAAAAATGAAAAATCTAGGATATTAAAATGCCATGTGAAACTATACAAAACCAATGCAAAAAGAATCATTCACAAATGATAAAAAATGGTGAAGTTATGATATTTTGAAATTTAAAGAAAAATCAAACATTTAAGTCATTAAAAAGAATAGGGAAGCGCTTGGTGGGTGTTGAACCCACCACCTCATGATTACCAGCCCAAAATCCGGCCAAACCAACTAGAGGCGCGCGTGTGATAATGGAAGGAAGCAAAGAGAGAAAAGTGTGAAAACAAGGAAAATATGAAAAAAAAGCAAAATGGTTGATCTCCACACGGATCGAACCCAGGTCATGGCAATGGCAAGGCGTTTTGAAAGTTATGGCATAACCACTGGGGTGGCGATACATCCAAGTATTATGCCACCCCAATAAATACATGTACTTGAAAAATCTAGCATTTTTGGGCAAGGCAAGATGAGCAAGAAAACAAGGCATATCATGAAAACGGTAACATCACAACTCACTCAAAACTCAACCATTTTTGACAAAATTTAGGTCTAACTCATGTGAAATTTAACAAGGAATACAATGGCAATATTAGTTTTTTCAGATAATGCATCAAAATCAAAACATGATAGCAGTTGCAAAGTGAAGCTTGGAAATGCATTTTGGAAGCTATGATGCAAGACATAAGTGATTATGGTCAAATGAAGGTATGCACAACTTTCTGTAAGTTCAGAGTATACCTAAGAGGGGGGGGGGGTGAATTAGGCTTAAGAAACTTTTTCCGGTTTTTCTAAACTCTTGAATTTTTCTTCTTTGAGTTCTTGGTGATGAAAACAGTAAAAACAGAAATAAAAATGAACACGGAGATTTATAGTGGTTCCCTTCACAATCCGAAGGTACTCCACTCCCCTTTCCACATGAAAGAGAGTTTTCACTATAGTTTTAGAAAGTACAACCTATCACACCATCAACCGGTGAGGCCTGCAATCTAACAACTAATAAACAATTAGTGTGCAAGAGCAATCCTCTTGCAAACACTACCCCTTGTGTCCAACAATCCTGGATCACAAGTCACAATAGAAATAACTTTGTATTTTTTTTGTAATTTTGAAAGCGATACAATGATAATATCAATCTAATGATTGATCTTCTCCTTTTGATCAAAATCCACTCTTCAATATCAACACAAGTGTTCAAAATTCAGGATATGAAATGTATGAACAATATGAACACTTTTTGAAAATATTTGAAAATATTTGAAAAGTAGTAAATTTGATTCAATGAATATTTTGAAAAATTATTCGAGGTGTTTTTCAATTTGAAATTTCCAGAATTTATATGAGCAAAACACCACTTCAAAAAGGTATAATTGAGTAAGAATCAAAACATGAAAAAGTATAATATTCAAACAACATTTGAATTTTAACAGCAACAATTTTTCAAAATTCGTTCAGTGTTAATCGGCTAACCCTATAGGTTAATCGGTTAACACTTGAACGTTGGCCCAAGGAATTCAAAAATTAAGGCCGTTAACCGATTAACCCATATGGTTAATCGGTTAACACTGTTAAAACTCAGAAAAATGCTTGAGTTAAAAAGTGTTATACCAATGCAATATGTTATCATGTTAAAAATATTTGAACACTTGTATATCAATTAAAGGAGTGAAAATTAATATACCGAAGCTTGAGTCCAAGTCTTGAAACTGAAAGAACATTTGCACATGATTCTTGAATTGCTTGATAAAATTCCGAAGCTTGAGTCCAAGTCTTGATCTTGATCAATTTTGAAAGCTTTGACTTTTTGCTTGCAATCATGGAATGAGCTTGAGTATTTGTTGACATTATCAAAACCTTGAGATTGAGATGTGCTTCTACACTTTCAAATATGCAAACCATGGATTCTAGATGCAAGGATCAACCAAAAACAATTCCAAATAGAAACTGGTATGCAAGTTGCAAGAATGGAACAAAAATATTTGAAATGCTGTTTTTGGGAAAATCAGAACAATTCATGATGCATCATACATGTTCTACTCAATCAACACTTATTAAATGATTCTTACATGTCAAAACATGAATTCAAACAGGTTTCAAGAAAGACTAGTCAAAACAGATAAATCACAAGAGGTGAACACCTCCAAACAAAAGCTGGTAGCAAGCCTGCTCTTTCGTCAAAACCAAACATTCAACAAGCATGAATACACAAACAATTTATACTATGGCTACTTGGTCTAGACAGACATGCTATCAAACATGATCAAATGATTTGCACATGTCAAACAGAATAACAACATAAGTAGCAGCCAGGTCTTTTTACAATGCCAAACCAAGATATGAATTCTATAACATGCCTTAATGATGAGAGTCACAACTCTATTGTAATGAACATGAACCAAGTTTAGAATAAAAAACTAGTTTTAGCAGCAAAAAGAATCCTAACATGACAACGCTAGTAAACAACAATTAAACCTAATGGCTCAATGCACATGACAATTTGCATGTTTAATGGTAATTTGGCTTGAGTTAGACAGTTATAGCAGCAACATATGATTTTAACATGACTATGCCAATAATCAACAATTAGCCTTAATACTACTAATGCACATAACAATATGCAAGCATAAGGCAGTGGTTGGAATCAAAGGGGTAGTAGCAGCAAATACATAGCAATGGTTTATGACAGCAAAATGGAACCTAACATGATAATGCTAACACCAATCAATAATTAACCCTAATGCCTCAATGCACATGACAACTTACAAGTTTAATGACAATGGTTCAAATCAAAGGGTTACATGGCAATTGCATGAACTTAGACAGTTAAGGTATGACATGTTGATGCAAGTACTCAAATCATGGATCAATGATGCTAACCAGCAGTTTCAAGACAGATTCACACAATGACTTACAAATCATCAAAACAAAACATATAAGCTCATCACAACTGACAAATACATACCAAATATGGATATGCTAACATTGAAAACAACCCTACTACATAAACCTAAGGATGTCAGCAGTTGATGCAAAAGATGAAACATGACAATTCCAATTATACAATAACAACAAGATTTCAATGGTACAAGACTCTCATGTTAACAAACACAGGTCAAACACAAAGTAAAGGTTCAAAGTATCGTAGATTTCACTTAGCACAACAATGGTAAGCACAAACTACAATGAAAAATATCTCATGACAGCAAAATAAGGTATTGGTCATCAACATTCACATGAGTCATTCCAATGACTTTTACCAAGTCCAACAGAACTGGTCAGTTTACAAACACACTCAAAACATGTTATAGACCAAGTTTGAGCACAAAGAAGATCCAAAAATAAGCTAGAATGGAAAATAACCTATGAGTTGGAAAATGCACTTGATTTTGAAAATGCAAGAACATAATGGTGGCAGAACATGATATAGTTTCAAATGGTACAATGTTAAACATCATATAAATTAATGCATAAGGGTTTCTACCTCAAAATACCAACAAACAATTCAAGATCTAAAAGAGACGCTGCTGCAACAAAAACATAATCATCATTCACAAACTGAACAAAATCAAAACAACATCAAGACATAACAATTGCAACTAACCTTCATATGTTCATACATGACATTTAAGAGGATCTCAAGGTTCAGCACATAGCAATACAATATGGTATGATGATTATAAAAGTGATACACATTGATGAGCAAAATAAACAAAGTAAGGCAGATTCAAGCATGACTGCTCCTTGCCTTTAATCTTAAGCCAACTAAATGCACATTAAGCATACTCATGATAATTTAAGATGAGGATAGTGACTACCAACCTCTTCTAGACCTCCAAGCAATCTAATATAGAAGGGAAAACCTTGAAGCCTCCAAATAAGATCCAATCCAATGCCTTGGTGAAAATGCAGTCTTTCTTGCACTTGAAGTAAACAAGTGAATCTTGGACCAGAACTTGAAATAAGTGATGATCATGGTATTTTAGGTTATGGACAGTTGGTAAATCATAAACCTAAGGTGTTTGGAGGTTTTCAATGATCAAAACAGGTCTGAGCAGTGATTTGGCAGATTTTGTATGTGAAGTCAAACTTTGCTTGGTTGAAAGTTGACTTTTGGGAAAATGAGGGTTTTGACTGGTTTAATAATTTAAACACCTCCCACACATCATTTGTGTATTGTGTGGATGACTTGTGATGATTTTGAGTGGGTGAAAATGGTTTTGGAAGGCTTTGTGCTCAAGGCAGATTTTGAGGTATTTTTGGAATGGTTTTCTTCACTTATAAGCAAAGCAAATGGAAGATGAGAGCAATGGTTTTCTCTTGGGTCTTAGAGTGCTCTAGTGTACCTTTCAACAGAGATGAAACCTCTATTTATAGGTAAGGAAAGGTTTGGGGCAGATTGGTACTTTGGCACTTTTTGAGGGAGTTTTGAAAATGCAATCTTCTTCAAGACTGTGGACTACTGCAAATCCAAGTTCTTGGCCCAAGATGATGCATAAATGAAGTGGTGAGGATGACATAGAAGTGACTGAAGTGTGGCTAGGGAGTAGGAGGACTGCTGCTGCAAGATTTTCATAAAGTTTCTCTTTCTTCATTTTGATTTCTTTGATTAAAATAATGCAACTTGCCTCCCACTTGCAATGTCCATCAAACCTCTTAATTTTCTGCATTTTCATTCATCATACTCTCTAAAAATCAGATAGAAACATGATCCAAGGGCTGAGAATAGCTCAAGTGATCAAAAGGTGAGTTTGTGAAAAGTGAAAATGTTGGACTCAAGTGTTGAAACCTCATCTTGCTGAATTCATAACTCTCAACTCATAAGGGCTATGGAGAAGTTATAGTACATTTTGGAAAGCCCTCATGTAGCTCTAAAACTTTCATGTTTTCATGATCTTCATATTCCAAATGGAACTAGGTCAAAACTCCTCTCAAAGTTGCTAAAAACATGCCTAATAAGGCCAATAACTTAGAATATTTCTAAGTTATTTTTCCCTCTTGTAATGACTTTGGCCATAACTCGAAATCTATGCATTTTCTGCTCATGGACCACTGTGGGGCTTTTGTAGGAATTTTCAAGAGCTTTCCGATGAGCCTTGAACCAACTCAATTGGATGTGTGGTTAGGGAGTTATGGTCTTTCCCCTTTCAAAACCCTAATTTCCCGATTTCTCGATTACTCCTCAATCCTTGATCCAATGGTCATTAAACTTCATGTACATGTGTAATATGTTACTAGGAACATTTTTTCTTCATACTTTGAGGTCAAATTCCTTATGATTGAAGAGTTGACTTTTCGGTCAACCGTACGATCGATCGATGACTACCGAGTCGACTGTTTGATGTTCCGGGTCTTTTGAGGCCTTGAAACTTCTTGAGTAGACTTCACTAAGCCATAGGAACTTCATGGACCATGATCCCACCATTGGAACACCATTTAAATCAAAATTCAAGCTACAGTTGACTTTTCCTGGTCGAAAACCCTAATCGGGTATCCTGAACTGCACTGTTCTTGATCCTTGGGTGACAACCTCAAATTGGACTCATACTTGACCCAATGGAGTATATTTGATGATGTAGAGACTTATTTCATGGAGAATCAATCCAATACGTTGACTGATGAAACCGTCGAAACCTTGATTCTCGGTTGTACGAAACCCTAATTCACCTGCATCATAACAAAGACCAACTTGAAATAGGTTAAGGTTAGATAATCAAATAAATATGATCCTAAAATGATGATGAAGATATAAGGGGTCAAAATTTGGGGTGCAACAGTTGCCCCTATTTAAATATTTTCACTAGATGGTAATGAGAGATGACAATCCTCATAGAATCATAGTGAAAGGTATTTAAATATAGCCAACCAAAATTTTTGTCCCTTAGATCTTATGGTATGCAAAAGGACAAATGCGAATATGCCATGAATCTAAATGATGCTTTATGATGCTTGAATTCAAGACAGATGCAGACACACGAGCAAAAATAAAAGAACGACAAGACAACGAGTAACCACTCACAGGGGACCCAACACACTCACAGGGGACCCAACATACTGGGGAAAGATCCAAGGTGAAACATGCAAGGTAGTTCAATCATGACTAAAGATGCTGCTCAAGGGAATCTCTCACACAGGGGACACAAACTTCACCGAGGAAGACAAATCTTCACTGGGGAAAAGAGGACACACACCCCGTTGGGGAAGAAGGCAATTCTCCACCGGGGAAACGAAAGATCAGAGACGCAAACCTCACTGGTGATAACAAAATAAGGAATTTCCTATAACGAAGAGTTCGAACGGGATCTTCAGGAAAAGAATAGAAACAAGACCAGACGCACCGGGGATGCTAGTATCCACTAGATCTCCGAGACTCGAATGGGAAAGCAACAACTTCGCTGGGAACATTAGTGACGACCAGAAAACAGTTTCAAATGGTGCTAGTTTCCACTAGACTAACTGGGGGTGATGGTGACGACCAAACCAAAAGTTACAAACAATTGGGAATTCCGAATAGCATTGGTAAAATACAGGACTTTGGCTGGGGAAGTTGGTAACAACCAACTCACGGTACTAATAACGATTAGTTTTCAAGCTATGCCAGTAATCACTGGTCTTAGAAGGGACTGGTGATGACCAAATCAAGGTATACCAATAACAATTGGGTCAAGATAATGCTAGCAATTACTAGACTTAACTGGGGAGATTGGTAACGACCGAGTTAAAGGAGACCAATAACCATTGGATTTGGGTAATACCATTAATTACTGGATTTTCAAAGGGTTTGGTAACAACCAGATCAAAGTGACGATAACAATCGGATTTAAGCGATGCCAATAACTATTGGACTTAGGCAAACTGGCGACAACCGAGTCACAAGCATACCAATAGCAACTGGTTCTGACAATTCTAGTAACCACTAGATTTTTTTCAAATGATGCTAGTGACTACTAGACTTAGGAAAATTGGTAATAACCGAATCAAAAGGTACTAATAACAATTGGATTTAAAGGTACTACTAGTAACTACTAGATTCAGAAAGATTGGTAATAACCGAATCAAGGAGGTTCCAATAACGACTGGTTCCAGGCGATGCCAATAATTATTGGACTTTTAGGGATCTTGGTAACAACCGTCTCAAATACCAATGACCATCGGTTTTAAAAGGCAATACTAGTAACCACTAGATTTGACAAAGATTGGTAATAACCAAATCAAAAGGACTCCAATGACGACTGGTTGGTTTTACAACAGAGTGAGTGACTACTGGGTTTGGAAGATTGTTGGTGACGACCAAACCAAGGTACCAAATAACAATTGGTTTTAAACAATGCTAGTGACTACTAGACTTTCAAAGGTTATTGGTGAGAACCAATTAGAAATATCATTAGTAACAACTAACATCCATGTAAGTCGGATACTGCTAGTCACAATTCGCTTTCCAGAGAAAAATGGAAATCCCAGGACCACTGGTAACATTGGGGTATCAAACTCAAAGCAAAATCTACGGCAACGGATAAAAGAGAGAGAGGTAACGACCAAAGGATCTCAAAGGCAACAGTAAAATAGACGAAAACCAAAACCACATGCAAACAAATGCGTATGCTGATATGATGTTGTATGTAAAATGCAGACCGACCCACAAGGGAAAAGAGAAAAGCAACATGAGGAAAGAAAAGAGGGAACCCATCACGCTGAGTCTGAAATGCTTCAAGTTAGATGGCGCTCTCTTTTGGTGTAGATAACAGTCTTCCCAGACAAACAAAAATCCTTGTAAACCGGCAGAGGAGAAGTCCTGGCTTAAGAGCAGGGATTGTTGTTGGACGCATCTTTTCTTTGGTTGTGAGGCGACAACAAGCTTTTACGGCTTGAGAACTGTGTAATATTGTCGGATTACCTCTAGAGTTCTTCAATCTTTTTGTCAAATTAGTTTTCTTTAAAAACAAAATTTAGGTTTTTCAAAACACTTTGCTTTTCGAAAAATCTTTATTAACAAATAAGTGAAATTGCATAACAAAAACAGAAGATTATAACAATGATTGGCCAAAATATGATTTCATTTATAGACGAGAACTTTACAAAGGGCAAAGCCTCGAAAATCTTTTTACATTTAGAAAAACGACAAACAGAAAGGGTTACAGAATCACATAATAATTCGGTCCTACTAGCTATCAGTTCATTTGCTTTCTTGCTTCTGACGAGAATGACAGACGTTGATCTTCCTTTAACACCTCGCACCAGATTTTCCCCTGCGTTTGTCAGTTTTGATCTTCTGACTTCCGCCTTGCTGAAGCACTTGAATCACCTTTCTAGGTTTTCTGCTTTAGGCATAATACTTTCTCAGTGCATCTGAGTTGATAGGGTACTTGAGTTGTTCGCCATCCATGGTCTCAAGGATTAGAGATCCTCCGGAGAAAACGATTTTTACAACGAAAGGGCCATCGTAGTTGGGCATCCACTTGCCGCGCATGTCCTTTTGTGTTGGCAGGATTTTTCTAAGCACAAGCTCTCCTTCCCTATACTCTTTGGGACGGACCTTTTTATCGAATGCTCTTATCATCCTTTGTTGATAGATCTGGCTATGACACATGGCAGACATTCTTTTCTCCTCAATGAGGTTCAATGAGTCGAACCTTTCTTTTATCCATTCGTCTTCCTCAAGCTTGCCTTCCATCAAGATCTTTAGAGAAGGTATTTTGACCTCGATGGGCAGCACAACGTCCATCCCATATAATAAGGAAAAAAGACTTGCCCCTGTTGAAGTTCACACTGATGTTCGGTATCCATGTAGAGCAAATGGTAACATCTCATGCCAATCCTTGTAGGTTATGACCATCTTTTGTACTATCTTTTTGATATTTTTGTTTGCAGCTTCGACTGCACCATTCATCTTAGGTTTGTAAGGAGACGAAATGTGGTGCTTGATCTTGAAGTCATCACAGAGTTCCTTCATTATTTTGTTGTTCAGATTTGACCCATTGTCGGTGATGATCTGGTCAGGAATACCGTATCGACAAATTATTTCCTTTTTGATGAAGCGGGGGACCAGTTGTTTCGTTACGTTCGCATACGACGCTGCTTCTACCCATTTGGTGAAGTAATCAATTGCAACAAGGATGAAGCGATGACCGTTGGAAGCTTTTGGTTCTATTGCCCCAATCATGTCTATGCCCCACATTGCGAAAGGCCACGGTGATGTCATCACATTGAGAGGATGTGGAGGAACATGCACTTTGTCAGCATAGACCTTATGGCATTTCCGAGCGAAGAGGATGCAGTCTGTCTCTAGAGTTAACCAAAAGTAACCAGCTCTTAAAATCTTCTTAGCCATGGCATGGCCATTGGCATGGGTACCGAATGTTCCTACATGCACTTCAGTCATTATGAGGCTTGCTTCTTTTTCATCGACACATCGAAGCAAAACTATGTCGTGGTTTCTCTTGTAAAGGGTGTGATTGCTGATGAAGAACTTAGCCGACAATCTTCGTATGGCTCTTTTGTCGATTCTGGATGCGTCAGTTGGATATTCTTGATTTTGAAGAAAGTTCTTGATGTCGTGGAACCAAGGTTTCTCATCAGATTCCTCATCTATTGTCATAACATATGCGGGCACTGTCCTTCTCTCAATGCGAATCAGAGGCGCCTCATTAACAAACTGGACCTTCCATATTGATGCCATCATAGCTAACGCATCAACAATGTGATTTTCCGCTCTTGGTACATGCTTGAAGGTGATTTTGTCAAAATATTCGGCCATCTCTAAGATGTGAGCTTTGTAAGGGATCAACTTTTCGTCTCTAGTCTCCCATTCTTCTTTGAGCTGGTAGATCACCAAAGTAGAATCACCGATTACTTCCAAGATTTTAATGCGAAGATCAATGGCAGGTTCCAACCCTAAGATGCAGGCTTCATATTCGGCTATGTTATTCGTACACGAGAAACAAAGTCGGGCTGTGACAGCAGTATACCCTCTGATTGGATTTTTCAAAACAGCCCCAATACCATGTCCGTTTTTGTTTGACGCTCCATCGAACATCATTTCCCACCGGGATCCAGGCTCAGGACCTTCTTCAGGACCAGGTTCTGGTTTCGTGCGCTGAATGCACATCACATCTTCATCATGGAACTCAAACTTGAGTGGTTGATAATCTTCCATGGGATGCTCTACAAGGTGTTCTGACAAGACACTTCCTTTGATAGACTTTTGAGCAACATACTGAATATCATACTCTGATAAGAGCATATGCCATCTGACCAATCTTCCCGTTTGAGCTGGCTTTTCAAAGATGTACTTGATGGGGTCCATTTTAGAAATCAGCATCATGGTGTGGCAGATCATGTACTGTCTTATGCCCTTGGCGACCCATGCTAAAGCACAACAGACTTTCTCTAGGGGAGAGTAACGACTCTCGCAATCGGTGAACTTCTTGCTCAGATAGTAAATTGCATGCTCTTTCTTTCCCGACTCATCAGTCTGGCCCAAGACACATCCCATCGAATCTTCTAGTACGGTCATGTACATGAACAATGGTCTTCCAGGCACAGGAGGAATCAACACTGGAGGTTCTTGTAAATACTGCTTGATTTTCTCAAATGCTGACTGACAGTTTTCATTCCACACCACCGTTTGATCTTTTCGTAACAACTTGAAGATCGGTGTGCAAGTAAGGGTTAGGTTGGAGATGAACCTGGAGATGTAATTCAATCGTCCAAGGAAACCTCTGACCTGTTTCTCTGTTTTAGAAGCAGGCATCTCTTGGATTGCTCTGACCTTGTCAGGATCTACTTCAATTCCGTGTTGACTAACGATGAAGCCGAGTAATTTGCCTGAGGGAACCCCAAAGGTGCATTTTGCTGGGTTTAACTTTAGTTGGTACTTTCGGAGTCTCTCAAATAGCTTCAATAGATGATCCAAATGGTCTTCTTCACTTCGAGACTTTGCGATCATGTCATCCACATATACCTCAATCTCTTTGTGCATTATATCGTGGAAGAGTGTGACCATGGCCCTCTGATATGTTGCCCCTGCATTTTTCAAACCAAAAGGCATGACCTTATAACAATAGGTGCCCTAGGGTGTGATGAAGGTCGTCTTCTCCATGTTGGCCGGGTCCATTTTTATCTGATTATAACCAGAAAATCCGTCCATGAATGAGAACACTGCGAAACTAGCTGTGTTATCCACCAAAGTGTCGATATGTGGTAGAGGGAAGTCGTCCTTCAGACTTGCTTTGTTTATATCCCTGTAGTCGACGCACATTCTGACTTTACCATCCTTCTTCGGGACTGGCACGATGTTTGCCACCCATTCCGGATATTTAGATACTGCTAAAAAGCCTGCATCAATCTGTTTCTTGACTTTATCTCGGATCTTAAGAGCCATGTCTGGTCTTGATCTGCAAAGTTTTTGCTTGACCGGAGGACACTCTGGTTTCAAGGGAAGCTTGTGCATAACAATGTCAGTGTCCAACCCTGGCATATCTTGATAAGACCAAGAGAATATGTCGACATAATCTCTGAGGAGTGCTATCAGCCTGCTTTTGACCTCTGGCCCTAACGATACCCCAATCTTGACTTCTCTTTTTTCTTCTTTGGACCCCAAGTTGATGACCTCAATCTGCTCTTTGCACGACTGGAGATAAGCATCTTCATATTCAGTCATCCTCTTCAACTCTTCTGGGACTTCTAATTCTTCATCATTCTTTTCTTCGGCTTGGAAGACAGATGAACCACTAGTAGAAGGAACTGAAAGATCACTGGATTCTGTGGGTAATAGAGGTGTTTTGCATGTTTTATTTTTGGGAATGATTAGTCACACACACACAGACATGTAGATGAAGGGTTGCTTTTACGTTTCAAAAAAAGTTGCCATTTTTCCTTTTTAACAAAAAGACTGAGAATGATAAGCAGGAAATAAACAAGAGTTTTAAAAAAAACATTTTTCATTCATAGATTTTCAAATTGCAAAGTGGCCCATACAAAATGATTCGCAGGCCCTGGGCAAGACCAGGAATTTTTTAAAGAAAACACAAAGCTAACAAGCAAAATGAATTACTCTAAAGGTAAAAAGACAGGAATTTCCACAGCCTCCCAATTGTGTAGAGCTGCTCCTCCTCGAGTTATCAAATGATCTAGATCACAATCCTCATCCTCAGCGATGATAGCGTTTATCTGAAATCCACCACTAGTGAAGATCTCTTTCAAGGACTTCTTCCTCACGGTGCTTTCTTCCGGCTCACCTTCTAGAGTTGGTTTGTAACCCAACCCCTGTTGATCGTTGAAAGGTGACCTCAAAGACTTGTGGTCCTATCATAATTGAAAGATCAACTTCTCCTATTACAGCTCTTCTGGACCCATTTGACGCCTTCACCACAAGAGATGTTGGCCTCATATAACCACTTGGTAAGCAAGTTTAGCTAGTGTTCTCTTCGGCATCACATTGAGCGCGGATCCTGTATCAACAAGTACCCTAGACAATGTATCTTCTTCGCATTTAATTGACACGTGCAGAGCACGATTGTGCTTGCGTTTTTCAGCTGTTAAATCATTGTCATCAAAGCTTAGAGTATTACAGGCCGTGATATTCTCCACAATAGAGTCGAACTACCCCACTGTAATGTCCTTGGTCATATTGGCTTGCGTTAGGATCTTTAGCAAAGCCTGGTGATGCACCGGAGAGCTCAATAGTAATGACATGACTGAGATCTTGGATGGCGTCTGGTTCAGCTGATCTACCACCCGGTAGTCGGTTCGACGAATGATCCGCATAAATTCTTCCTCATCATTTTTGAGGCTCTCTTTCCCTTTGACAACGGGTTCCTTAGTAACAACTTCCTCTAGAATGGATCCTTTAGGAGCAGCAACTTTTGGAGTGGGAACCGCTGGCGGAGGAACTGCATTATTCGCTCGTGGTTGATACACGCGACCGCTTCGGGTCATTTTACTTCCACCAGCGATATTGGCTACATTTGCTGGCTTTCTTTCTTTGAAAATTCCTTCACACCATGAATGATCTTCTCTGGGTGTTATGGCCCTTGGGTGAGGTCTAGATTCTCCCCTTGGTTCAAATCTGGATTGACCCCTCCCAAACTTTGGTGGTGCGTCGTCCCGGAACACTGGCCGGACGCTTTTGTTGTTGTTGTTGTTATTTCTGAAAACGACCCTTTTGCTAGGCTCTTCAGGCATATTGAACACCGGTTCAATTACCGCTACATCTTCTTTTTTCTTCCTGCTAGCGATCTCTATCATTCCTTGCTCAAGCGTTGCTCGAATATCGTTTTGCACAAGGTCACAACCTTGTGGGTTCAACATACATTGTTCACAATCTTCGTGAGAAGTTTTAAGTGTCCATGCTTGAGCGAGACGTTTGTGCAGTTCCACCAACGACACTTTGATTTCGTCAATAGTAGTAACAGTCTTAGTTTCAGACCCTTCCCCTTCTTCAGTAATAGCATTCACTCCACCATGGTTTGGTAGAGGATTATTCTTTACATTCGGGTGGTTGTCCTCAAAAGACAAAATCCTTTTTTCGATTAACTCTCGGACAAGGTGCTGGAGCGCGAAGCATCCTTCAAGGTCATGGCCTAGAGTGTTTTCATGGAATAAACAACAGGCATTGGCGTTGTAGTAGTACGACAATGGGTTAGGTGGAGCACCTAATTTCCTTGTCTTGACTAGTGCTCTTTCTATCAGCATTGGGAATAGATCAACATAACTTATTGGGATAGGCTGTATCTTCGGCCGATTCGCTTGATAATTTGCCCTTGGAGCCCTATTTTGAGGCTACTGGCCCGGTTGTTGATGATACTGTTGTTGATGATTGGAATGATACTGTTGTTGATTACTGGATGCCCCTTGTTGAGGACCCTGCTGCGATGACTGTTGAAAAATAGGAGTCATAGCCGCTATGTAAGATGGTGGATGATATTGATGGCGATGGTTCCTGGAACTTTGCGCCTTTTTCCATATGTTATACGACTTCTTGGACAAGGGGCACTTGAACTAGTATTTGAAGTTGTCACCTTCCCACTTTTTAAACCGACTTCAACCTTGACTCCTACCGCAACAATGTCCGAGAAGTTGGTAGAAACGCTGCTGATTAATCTCTCATAGAACTCTGGTCTGGCCGTGTCTACAAACCAGTCTGCTAGCTCTTTTTCAGTAAGAGGCGGCTCGACCTGAGCAGCAGTCCCGCGTCATCTTTGCGCATATTCTTTGAAAGTTTCAGTGCTCTTTTGCGTCATACTGAGGAGTTGACGGCGGTCTGGAGCCAGGTCCATGTTATATTTGTATTGCTGAATGAAAGCATCTGAAAGATCTTGAAAACCATGGATTTTCGCTTGATCCAGGCTTAAGTACCATTTAGCTGACGCTCCTTTAAGACTATCTTGAAAGCAGTGCACCAACAATTTGTCATTTTCGATGTGCGGAGCCATCCGCCTGCAATACATGATCAAATGTACTTTGGGACAAGTGGTTCCTTCGTACTTGTCAAACACGAGCATTTTGAATTTCTGTGGGAATACTAATCCGGATACCAAACACATGTCTTTGGCATCTGACCCAAAAACATTACTCCCTTCAATGGCTCTCATTCTTTTGGCATGATATCCATCTCTACTCTTAGCTTTTCGTGCTTCTCGTCTTCTGCTTCAGAACCGTCTGGTATATCGAAGATTGGATGATGGTTGAAAATAGGTCGGACATGAGTTAGTCCCCCTGCCTGAGTAAAGATGGGATTTGTCGCCATTGGACCGACTTGCGGTTGAAAGCTAGCTTGTTGAGGATTGTTGATTGGTGGTAGGAAATCCATGGACATGCCAAATGGGAACTTAGCTATCATAACTGGAGCGGTTGGAAGGCTCGTTGCTACTGTAACGACTTCAGAAACTACTGTAGCCTGTGTATCCATCTTCGCTTTAATCATATTGAGAACCTCCATGATCTGACTAACATTGTCTTTAATCCCCTCGATGTCATTGTCGATCTGGTCGATTCTTTGGTCGTTGTCTGCCATTCTGCACTGAGCTTGGGCCCGGGTGTTGTATTTGTGCGAATTCAGCGTGAATTTCCCTCTCTCTCTAACACAAGAACAACGAATGCAAGACGAATGCAGGATAAGATGCGAATGCAAATGCAGATGCAAATGCACAAACCATTCAAGGAAAAACAAATTTTTGTTTACAAAAAAAGAAGAAGTTGGAATAACATGTAAAGAAATGCTCTAAAAAGCGTTTTTCATTGATAATTCGGAAACTGTTACAATGGATGGCTCTTGCTAAAAAGAAAGACCTTTCTTACAACAAAAGCAGCGAAAGTAAATGCAACATAGGATTACAATCCTTTTTAGGGAAAGCAGGAAATGATGAAACAACGATCATTCTAACAAGATGATCCTTCTCCTTCTTGATCTTCGGTGCGAGCTCGCTCCTGGCGAATGATCTCCCACAGGTCTTCATTCTCACGCTGTGTTTTGATCAAGGCTTACCTCAATTCCTCCCTAGTCATAGGGACTTCTGGTTCCATTGTTATCTCGTGATCACGAGTGTAGAACATTGTTAAAGCTATTTCCTTCGACCAAAGTAGGTAAGCTCTGGTAGTTAAGCAACTTATATTCTCCATTGCAGTTATACCCTGGAGGTGAGGATGATTCCAAGTATAGTGAGCGCGGGCTTCTAGCTCTGGGTTGCAACTTGTCTCACAAAAGCAAGGTCTTAACAACTCTGGTTCGAGCTCCGGCCCGGTTGGGTACCCATACTGACGCTGAGCAAGAATGGGGTTGTAGCTGATGACTCCTTTTGTTCCAATGAGAGGTACATTAGGGAAGTCCCCACAGCTGGGGATCATAGCTAGATTACCAAGACTGGGGTCGTACCAGGTCACATCATAATGCTTGAGAGTGATGAGCTTTGAAATCCACACACTCTTTCTATAAAGCCTCCAAAGGACAAGAGTCTTGGGGAAATGGGAGGTAAACCATCTGTCGAGCAATGCGAGACAGCATGAGAACTGTCCGAGGTCATACAAGGTGTGGCGATGGATGACCACGTATGTGTCTTCTAGTATCTCATTCACTGGATTCTTGATGATGAAGAGACGAATAACCTCCTCGCTGATGAAATCATGACGACTTGGAAAAAGGTACAAGCCGTATATCAGAAATGCTAAAATGGCTTCAAAAATACCCAAGTTTCTACTTTCGTAGTGAAATTTAGCCATCTCCATTAATGGTCCTGCTTTTATTCCATAACATCCCCCTTTTGCTCTCATAGGTGGTAACTCTTCTGGCCTAAAATGTAATTCTTTGGCCAAATCCCTTCTTTTTGGTTTTCCATAAGGAGCTGTGAAGGTCCACATAATTTTTAGGTAGTCAGTGTACTCTTCTATGGTCGGAAGCAGCTGAAAATCTGGGAAGATGAAGCAGTGGTAGATCGGATCATAGAACTCAACAAGGGCCTGCAGGATGAACTCGCTGACTTTTGTGCTTAGCAATGGTAAAAGATCTTCATACTTTGCGATGAAAGCAGCGGGATTCCTGACAAGGCTTGCCAGCATCCTAAGGCGGCCCAACTTCAAATCTAGAAAAGGGAGCATGCCACGTCTTACCATGTTGTCGTTTGCAAAAGAAAAAAAATGAATTTCCTTGAATGGTTAGGAAAAATGCGGATGAGAATGCAAATGCAAAAGTCTCATGGAACTCAGATGTTTACTAACATCAAAAGGCGTTATAGACTTAAATTCATTGATCAACAAAATTGGATTACAAAATATTGGTTCCTCTTACAAGAGTTTTAAGCATAAAAGCTAATGAATCCTAAGAAGGTTCCCCTAACAGCCTCATGTTGAGCTTCTCGATCTCTTTTTTCATCTGAGCCTTCTCGAGAATGAGCTTATCCACAATCAACTTCCACGGAGTAGACTGGGGACTAGAAGAAATCAAATCCTCTTGTGCTTTCCTCTTCTTACAAGAGAGTACTTCTTCATTCTTCAATCAGAGTTATTTATGGAGTTCTATATTCTCTTCAACGACCACTTGATACTTGTGCTTCCAAGCGTCTTCTGTTTTTCGCGCTTTACCTAAGGCGATTTTCAGCTTTTCTTCTTCAGACATGAAGACCAAAGTGTGTTCTTCCTTCAAAGCCATGGGTTCTTGCTTAGGATAAGGCATTTTCAATGCGATGGCTCTCTTTCGGACCCATTTGAGGTATGGTTCCAAAGAGACACAATTGAGTCTTCCAAGGTCCTTCTTCCCCTTCTTGTGCAGATGACTCCAAGCTTTTAGAATCTTCTCCTTCAGCTCTTGACTATCCTTTTCTTCTTTGAAGAAGATGCTTTCCACGTGAACACTATTAGGCTTGTCCTTCAAAGGATATCCTAATTGTCGACGAGCGAGACCTGGATTATAACTAATTCCTCCACTAGTACTGAGAAGAGGTACGTTACCAAAATCTCCACAATCGTTAATGATCATTGTTCCATCATAGTCATGACTATACCAATCAATATCGGAGTGAGTGAGAGCCATGATCTTCTGTGACCACCAACCTTTCTTCGGATCCCAAAAAGCGTTAGCTTTAGGTAAATGTGAAGTGAACCATTTGTATAACAAAGGAGCGCAACAAGTAATCATCCCTCCATTATGAAAGTTCCTCAGATGAACAGAATGATATGCATCTTCTAGCAAAGTAGGCACAAGGTTCTTCTTCAAGAAGATTTTAATGGCATTGAGATCCACAAAATTCTCGAAGCTAGGGAAAAGAAAGATACCATAAATGAGCAAGGCAAGGATAGCCTCGAATCCATCCATGCTCAAATGATCCACATAATATTGAGCTTTCTCAACCAAAAATTATGCACTTAACCCAAAAACTCCTCCTTTTGTAGTCATATTCTTTTGAATATCAATCAAATCCAAACGTGTAGCTTTGGCAATATCCTGCTCCTTAGGGTCCTTCTCCATGATCGGAATAGGAGACTCTTCAAGAATGGGCAATCCAACCAGATGTGAGTATTCTTCTAGCGTGGGTACTAGCTGATAATCGGGAAAGGTGAAACAATGGTAAAGTGGATCATAGAACTGGAGAAGCGTAGAAAGAAGCCCATTATCCATCTTTATCTTCAATAGTAACAACAAATTCTCATACTTGCTTTGAAATCCCTCTGGATCTGTCACCAAGGTGCTCAACCTCCTTAGGTCATCTAGGTTAAAACCCTTGTAAGTGTACTTCAAAGTTTTCTTTCTTTCACCATCCATAACGACCTTGATGTTTACAAACAAAAAGTATGAGTTCCATGAAAATTTATGATATGATGTTTATGAATGCAAAAATGCATAAACACAGGCAATGCAAAGATCACACATATGCACACAAACACAAACCTAGGTTTAGAGGACACGAGCATGGAGCCATGGTCTACCCATCCCAAAAGGTGTGTAATATGAATTTCCAAACCTGTAGAACAGGGTTCTAAGAGGTTCTCAGAGTCAACAACCCATCTTTCAGATATTATCAACTTCCCAAATCACTTGGTAATCAATAATATTCTCAAGAGAGTCTCGTCCAAGGGTAGTATCGCGTATCAACTATTTCAGAAATACTTCCTTATAGCCATCACACTACGTCCTAATAAGGCCAAAGTGGGGTAAAATGTAATCTAAAAGTCCACAGTGTCACGGGTTCCTTCGTCGAAAGTAGCATTGTTTTCACGAATACTCGTTTAACAAACTAAATCTCAAGAGGGCCTCCACTGAGCTGTGGTTTCTCAAGTTAGCTTGGTCGGGAATCAACTCCCTATAAGCCTTCTTGAATATACCACCATCCTATCATAATTGCACTCAAGTCCGGGTATAGGACCGTCTCACCACTCAAAGTACCCAATATCCAACATACAAACAAATATATTGACAAATATACATGTTAAGCAAATATTCACAAATATAGCATACAATCAAGCAAAATAGGCTAAACCCTCAAGTTTAATGTCCCCAATGAAGTCGCCATTTCTGTTGCGGTGAGAATCGTGATACCAAGCTATTGATTAACTTAAATTTAAATTCTTAAATTCACAACCGGAATTTAATTTACCCAAAGAAAAGGTTTAAAGAAAGAAAGAACCTTTTGCGCGATGTAACAACAATGCTAAGAGATTCGGGGATCGAGGGTTGGTTATGCCTAGGGTAGGTATTTCACATCCTAAACATCTGTAGTACTCTACATGAACCTTTTGTTTGTTTGTATGCTAAGTTTGCTAAATGTTTGCTATGGGTTGGGATTGGATAAAGGGTGTAGGTAAAGACCTAAAGATAGTTTCTAAGTTTTCTCGCAAAGACATCGCGTCTTCTGCCTACGTATCCTTACTAGGATAGGATCAGAGCAATCGTAGTTTACCTCATTATGGTTAAAGAACACTTGATTATAATCAAGCTTCAAAGGGGGAACAAACATTACAATGCTTATGTAGAGTTTAAGAACTCTCTAGAATTAGGTTGAACACTCAAGAAGGGGGAGTAAGTAATCATTTCCATGATCCTTACATAGAGTTAACAAACTCTATCTTAAGTTCTGATTGAAGGAGCACTCCTAACAAATGGTGAGCTTTTTAGACTTAAGCAAAGTCTAATGGATAGGTTCTAACTTAACTAAGTGTATATATGACTTAACATAGTTGAGGGAGGGTAATGAGCTATCTATGACCCAAAGGTCAATAGAGAGACTTTCCTTCGGAAGGATAGAAGGGAGGCAACTTGGATGAGAACTAAAGAGTTCCATCACTTGGGGAAAATAAACTTAACAAAGCAATAAACATTCAAACATGATGGATACAAGAGACATATGGTTACAACCAAGAACGAACAAGCATATTACAATAAGCAAGGATTTGATTCAGGATGAATGGTTACAACCAAAGGATGATATAAGGATATCACAATATCAATGAATTCAAACAAGATAGATGGTCACAACAGAAGCATGCAAGCATATCACAATATCAAGCAAAGATTACAATCAAGGTAAATGGTCACAACCAAGAATATGCAAGCATATTACAATATCAAGCAAGGGGAAAGTTCTTACAAGACTAAATGAAAGGTAAAGACCAAAGCATATCTTGACAAAGATGAAGGTAACAACCAATGCAAACAAGTTATAACTTCATGGGGATTTTACATGGAAATAAAATGAAACAGTTATGATGCTTACAAGCAAAAGTAATTACAATCACATACATAAAAGGGTTGACAAACAACAAGCTCACATCAAGTACAAAATTAAATTCAAAAGAATCAACAATTTTGAAATATAAAGGAGGGTAAAAACGCTAACAAAGAAACATGACCATTTTCAATGCAAAGTGTTTTCAAAAATGAAAATTCTAGGATATTAAAATGCCATGTGGAACTATGTAAAAATACAAAACCAATTCAAAAAGAATCATTCACAAATGATAAAAAATGGTGAAGTTATGATATTTTGAAATTTAAAGAAAAATCAAACATTTAAGTCATTAAAAAGAATAGGGAGGCGCTTGGTGGGTGTTGAAACCACCACCTCATGATTACCAGCCCAAAATCTGGCCAAAATAACTAGAGGCGCGCGCGTGATAATGGAAGGAAGCAAAGAGAGAAAGTGTGAAAACAAGGACAATATGAAAAAAAGCAAAAGGGTTGATCTCCACACGGATCGAACCCAGGTCATGGCAATGGCAAGGTGTTTTGAAAGTTAAGGCATAACCACTGGGGTGGCGATACATCCAATTATTATGCCACCCCCAATAAATACATGTACTTGAAAAATATAGCATTTCTGGGCAAGGCAAGATGAGCAAGAAAACAAGGCATAGCATGAAAACGGTAACATCACAACCCACTCAAAACTCAACCATTTTTGACAAAATTTAGGTCTAACTCATGTGAAATTTAACAAAGAATACAATGGCAATATTAGTTTTTTCAGATAATGCATCAAAATTAAAACACGATAGCAGTTGTAAAGTGAAGCTTGGAAATGCATTTTGGAAGCTATGATGCAAGACAGAAGTGATTATGGTCAAATGAAGGTATGCACAACTTTCAAATACGCAAACCATGGATTCTAGATGCAAGGATCAACCAAAAACAATTCCAAATAGAAACTGGTATGCAAGTTGCAAGAATGGAACAAAAATATTTGAAATGCTATTTTTGGGAAAATCAGAACAGTTCAAGATGCAGCATACAAGTTCTACTCAATCAACACTTATTAAATGATTCTTACATGTCAAAACATGAATTCAAACAGGTTTCAAGAAAGATCAGTCAAAACAGATAAATCACAAAAGGTGAACACCTCCAAACAAAAGCTGGCAGCAAGCCTGCTCTTTGGTCAAAACCAAACATTCAACAAGCATGAATACACAAACAATTTATACTATGGCTACTTGGTCTAGACAGATATGCTATCAAACATGATCAAATGATTTGCACAGGTCAAACAGAATAATAACATAAGCAGCAGCCAGGTCTTTTTACAATGCCAAACCAATATATCAATTCAATAACATGCCTTAAAGATGAGAGTCACAACTCTATTGTAATGAACATGAACCCAGTTTAGCATAAAAAACTAGTTCAGGCAGCAAAAAGAATCTTAGCATGACAATGCTAGTAAACAACAATTAAACCTAATGGCTCAATGCACATGACAATTTGCAAGTTTAATGGTAATTTGGCTTGAGTTAGACAGTTATAGCAGCAACATATGATTTTAACATGACTATGCCAATAATCAACAATTAGCCTTAATACTACTAATTCACATAACAATATGCAAGCATAAGGCAGTGGTTGGAATCAAAGGGGTGGTAGCAGCAAATACATAGCAATGGTTCATGACAGCAAAATGGAACCTAACATGATAATGCTAGCACCAATCAATATTTAACCCTAATGCCTCAATGCACATGACAACTTACAAGTTTAATGACAATGGTTCAAATCAAAGGGTTACATGGCAATTTCATGAACTTAGACAGTTAAGGTATGACATGTTGATGCAAGTAATCAAATCATGGATCAATGATACTAACCAACAGTTTCAAGACAGATTCACACAATGACATACAAATCATCAAAACAAAACATATAAGCTCATCACAGCTGACAAATACATACCAAATATGCATAAGCTAACATTGAAAACAACCCTACTACATAAACCTAAGGATGTCAGCAATTGATGCAAAAGATGAAACACGACAATGCCAATTATCCAATAACAACAAGATTTCAATGGTACAAGACTCTCATGTTAACAAACACAGGTCAAACACAAAGCAAAAGTTCAAAGTATCATAGATTTCACTTAGCACAACAATGGTAAGCACAAACTACAATGCAAAATATCTCATGACAGCAAGATAAGGTATTGGTCATCAACATTCACACGAGTCATTCCAATGACTTTTACCAAGTCCAACAGAACTGGTCAGTTTACAAACACACTCAAAACATGTTATAGACCAAGTTTGAGCACAAAGAAGATCAAAAAATAAGCTAGATTGGAAAATGACTTATGAGTTGGAAAATGCACTTGATTTTGAAAATGCAAGAACAAAATGGTGGCAGAACATGATATAGTTTCAAATGGTACAATGTTAAACATCACATGAATCAATGCATAAGGGTTTCTACCTCAAAATACCAACAAATAAATCAAGATCTAAATGAGATGTTGCTGCAACAGTAACATCATCATCATTCACAAACTGAACAAAATCAAAACAGCATCAAGACATAACAATTGCAACTAACCTTTAATATGGTATGATGATTATAAAAGTGATACACATTGATGAGCAAAATAAACAAAGTAAGGCAGATTCAAACATGACTGCTCCTTGCCTTTAATCTTAAACCAACTAAATGCACATTAAGCATACTCATGATAATTTAAGATGAGGATAGTGACTACCAACCTCTTCTAGACCTCCAAGCAATCTAATATAGAAGGGAAAACCTTGAAGCCTCCAAATAAGATCCAATCCAATGCCTTGGGGAAAATGCAGCCTTTCTTGCACTTGAAGTAAACAAGTGAATCTTGGACCAAAACTTGAAATAAGTGATGATGATGGTATTTTAGGTTATGGACAGTTGGTACATCATAAACCTAAGGTGTTTGGAGGTTTTCAATGATCAAAACAGGTCTGAGTAGTGATTTGGTCGATTTTGTATGTGAAGTCAAACTTTGCTTGGTTGAAAGTTGACTTTTGGGAAAATGAGGGTTTTGACTGGTTTAAGAGTTTGAACACCTCCCACACATCATTTGTAGATTGTGTGGATGGTTTGGGATGATTTTGAGTGGGTGAAAATGGTTTTGGAAGGCTTTGTGCTCAAGGCAGATTTTGAGGTATTTTTGGAATGGTTTTCTTCACTTATAAGCAAAGCAAATGCAAGATGAGAGCAATGGTTTTATCTTGGGTTTTAGAGTGCTATGGTGTACCTTTAAACATAGAGGAAACCTCTATTAATAGGCAAGGAAAGGTTTGGGGCAGATTGGTACTTTGGCACTTTTGGAGGGAGTTTTGAAAATGCAATCTTCTTCAAGATTGTGGACAGCTGCAAATCCAAGTTCTTGGCCCAAGATGATGCATAAATCAAGTGTTGAGGATGACATAGAAGTGACTTAAGTGTGGCTAGGGAGTAGGAGGACTGCTGCTGCAAGATTTCCATAAAGTTTCTCTTTCTTCATTTTGATTTCTTTGATTAAAATAATGCAACTTGCCTCCAACTTGCAATGTCCATCAAACCTCTAAATTTTCTGCATTTTCATTCATCATACTCTCTATATATCATATAGAAACATGATCCAAGGGCTGAGAATAGCTCAAGTGATCAAAATGTGAGTTTGTGAAAAAGTGAAAATGTTGGACTCAAGTGTTGAAACCTCATCTTGCTGAATTCATAACTCTCAACTCATAAGGGCTGTGGAGGATTTCTAGTACATTTTGGAAAGCCCTCATGTAGCTCTACAACATTCATGTTTTCATGATCTTCAGATTCCAAATGGAACTAGGTCAAAAATCCTCTCAAAGTTGCTAAAAACATGCCTAAAAAGGCCAATAACTTAGAATTTTTCAAAGTTATTTTCCCCTCTTGTAATGAATTTGGCCATAAATCCAAATCTATGCATTTTCTACTCATGGACCACTGTGGGACTTTTGTAGGACTTGTCAAAACCTTTCCAATGAGCCTTGAACCAACTCAATTGGATGTGTGGTTAGGGAGTTATGGTCTTGCCCATTTCAAAACCCTAATTTCCCGATTTCTCGATTACTCCTCAATCCTTGATCCAATGGTCATGAAAATTCATGGACATGTGTAATATGTTACTAGGAACATTTTTTCTTCATACTTTGAGGTCCAATTCCTTATGATTGAAGAGTTGACTTTTCGGTCAACCGAACGATCGATCGATGACTACCGAGTCGACTGTTGATGTTCCGGGTATTTTGAGGCCTTGAAACTTCTTGAGTAGACTTCAATAAGCCATAGGAACTTCATGGACCATGATCCCACCATTGTAACACCATTTAAATCAAAATTCAAACTATAGTTGACTTTTCCTATTCGAAAACCCTAATCGGGTATCCTGAACTGCACTGTTCTTGATCCTTGGGTGACAACCTCAAATTGGATTCATACTTGACCCAATGGAGTATATTTTGATGATGTAGAGACTTATTTCATGGAGAAACAATCCAATACGTTGACTGATGAAATCGTCGAAACCTCGATTCTCGGCTGTACGGAACCCTAATTCACCTGCATCTTAACAAAGACCAACTTGAAATAGGTTAAGGTTAGATAATCAAATGAATATGATCCTAAAATGATGATGAAGATCTAAGGGGTCAAAATTTGGGGTGCAACAGTTAAGATTGAGGGTATTTCGTTTTTAGAAAGAAACTCCTACTACTAGGCTCAAATGGGTTGACAAAGGATTATCTTCCTTATATCTCTGGTGTTTAGGGATTTGAAACAATGTCTGTACATCATTAGCAAAGGTTTTATTCAAAAGCATACAATTAGAAGTTTTGCATCTTTCCATATCGTCATCCTCCCTCGGATTTTTCTTAAACAAGCGTTCGACATCAATAAAAAAGTATTGAGTGAACACAAATGGATTTAATCAAAACATGCATATTCATTTCATTATCATTATCAATCAAAGATAAACAAGTTTTTTTACAAATAAGTTTGTACTTTAATAGAAAAGAAACTACAATTGCAAAGAAATGACATGATATAAAAGACTTCCAACTTCGGGGAACTGGGCTTTCCAATCTTGATTTGCTACTGAACTAGTCATCTTTAAAATTGCTCGTCGAAGTCAGTCTGATACTCTTGTGAACATCTTGTCTCGGTGAATTCCTCCATAACATGAACTGCTGAACCCACGTGACTGGATGAAGGAGGATTATTGATCTGGATACCCTGAGGCATGAATGAGAACATATTGGAGTCAAATAGAGTCTGAACCTTGCTCTTAAGCATCTTACAGTCTTCGGATGAATGCCCTTGTGCCCCAACATGGTAATCACTGCTGGCGTTGACATAAAAACTTGGCGGATATGGAGGAATCACTGGATTAATCTTCTTCGGCACTATCAATCCATCTTTGATTAAATCTGGCAACATATGACTATACGACATCGACAACTGAGTGAAATGCCTTTCTGGCCTCCTTGGTCTTTGTCGGATGCACTGACGCGGCTAACAGTGATATGACCTTTGACTCTGGAGGGGAACAGATATCTGATACACAGACCCAACATATTGCTCACTCTGAACAGTCGAAATGTCTGAAGACTGAATCTGAGGTATTGGGGATTCCCATATGGAATTACTTTCTTTCTCCCATTCTTCTTGAGAAATGACAACTGATTCGCTTTCATAGACTGAGTTGTCTGAGGTGTCTCGAATGTTTCCACTCTTGAGTTCGCTCTCAATACGTTCCCTAACTTTTATCAAGTCAGAAAAGTTTAATGCCCCATTACCAATCATCTTATTCAAGTAAGGACCTTGCAAAGTATCCATGAACATGTCAACCAATTCTCTGTCTAGGAGTGGTGGTTGAACACGTGCGGCTAACTCTCTCCATATCTGAACATACGATCTGAAAGATTCATTTTCTGTTTGAGATAAGTCATGCAACTGCATGCGACTAGGAGTCTTGTTGAGATTGTAATTGTACTACTCCACAAAGGCATTGGCTAGGTCTGACCATGATAGGATGCAACAACTCCCCAACTGCATGTGCCAACCCAACGATGCCCCACTTAGACTATCTTGGAAACAGCGGATCATAAGCTTGTAGTTGTGGACATGCGAAGTCATTCTTTTGTAAAACATCACCAAATGTTGCTTCGGACAACTATCCCCTTTGTACTTCTCAAAATTCAGTGTCTTAAACTTTGGAGGCATCACAAAGCCTGGCACCAAACACATGCTTGAAGCATTCAGATTAAGAGTATCATGACCCATTAGGGCGTCAAGCTTTTCCTCCAACAAACGATATCTTCTCATAAACTTAACAACCAGTGAGTCCCTAGGATTAATCTTTGGAACATCCCCTTGAAAATCTAGCACAAAGAATGTGAAATTATGATAGTCTGTGTCATTAAGAGAAGATGAATGTCTATCTCGGACAATGGTACACTCTTGTATAACTTGATCTTCAACAGGAATCTACACAGGCTGAGCTTGAGCAACATTGTTCACTGAAGGTGGAATATCATCCTCATTAACTAGAGTCCTCTAAATATTGGCCTCTCCCCTTGTAATAGCTGCCATGGCTTCCATGAGCTGATCTAGCTGATTCTTCATCAATACAAACTCTGCCCTTGTAACAACCGAATTTTGTTCTCCTGAGTTCATGATTCTTCCAAAAGCTAATTCAAGTCCAATGCGAGTGTCAGGAAATTAATTACGGGTTGGACAGAAGATGGGTGAGCTCTCTGTTCTGGCTGAGGATGGATATGCAAAAATGATACGCTAATGCTGTAACACCCCCTTTCTATACCCCCAAATAATACATTTAATCATTTAGGCACTTATTTAAAATTTCATCAGAGTAATTCATAACACGGTATAAAAAGAGTATGCCACATTATACTTGAAATTAAACATACATACAACACCTACTCATATAGATATGCAACAATGGGCAACACACAATCTAGGAACTTCGTCCTTTTTACCCATGTCTCAAATATTTAGAATAAAAGCGGAAAATCTAAGCGTTTGAATCACCACCAACATGTATTCACATACATACATATTCACATCATCTCGTCTAATACATCAACAACAGTCATGTTTACAAAACATGCAGCACCAATAAACCATATACAAATGTATTCATCAAAATAGCCCAAGGCTTCCTATGCTACCCGGTGTTACATATCAAAGCCATCTGACCAAAACAAAATGAAGACACACTTCACAAAAAGGGATCACCAGCACCAAATCTGCAATGCCTCATAGAGCATCATAAAACAGCAGAAGGGTGAGAAACAATATCATAATAAACAATGCATAAATCATATATATACATATGCACAAACAAAGAATACACCTATTCTTCGTTCCTCACCACAAATCATTATCCCTCGTCATATACACCGCAATGTACATTTACACAAATAATGGATAATCACCCGACATATTTAATATGCACATATCCATAATTTCAATCAATACACACAAACATACACAATATGTTTATTTCATCACCAATTCACATAAACATCTCTACATGTTTATTTTCACCAATGCATCATATAAAGATGATTATGCAACTCATAGAGACCGACTCACGACTCTATGCAGACGCAAATGCGGTACCGACTCAATTCAACAGGTTCAATTGAAGAACCAAAATGGAACCATCGCTCGTTAGCGAAGTAACTCCCCGTCGGGCCTACGATGTTCACCCATTTCTCACACCCCACATGGGCACACGAGGTTCTGCAAATCCTACACGGGATCAAATAGCACAAATGCATATCATGATGCTTCACATGTAAACATGACTCAATCAACTATAAACCATCGCTCACACCCCACATGGGCACACGAGGCTTCTGCAGATCCTATGCGGGATCAATCAACACAAAATGCATACATGTTTACAAACATACTCATGCATTTATCACATTTCATTGCATACATTCGTTATGCATTCACAACATATATATCACAATGCATATATATATTCATCATTCAATTCACACCATTTCATACATGGTTTCCATTCACAATCAATTTCATCATGCATTTCTATTCAATTCAAGAAAATGCACAAAATTGCCAAACAGCCACATTTCACACTCGATTCATTCATTAGGATTCACGCCTTACGGCTACCCACAGCACAACAATTAATAACACACCATTTATCCATACGAGACGAGACCGATCACAACCGGACGCTCTAGCTAATATAAGCTCTTCTCACTCAAAATCATTAATTTCAATTAATCGGTAAAATCGGCTAAAAGTCAGATAAAAATAATATTTCTTTTCACCAAGTTGTAGAACATATTATTAGCTTCAGTTTGATATAAAGAACGTCAAAATCCGATAAACGGTGAAAAAGTTATGAATTTTCAAAGTTTTGAAATAAATTATTTTCTCACACTTACAATGTTAATCGGTTAACGCATATGGTTAACCGATTAACCACTCCAAAAACTCAGTTTTTAGGCCAAAAACTCAGTTTTAGGCCCCCAACTCTGTGTTAATCGGTTAACGTATATGGTTAACCGATTAACACCTGAAAAACTCAGAAAAACAGCTACGGGTTTGAGCTTAAAACCCTTAAAAACCCGACCGATTAAATAGTTTTCACCCGATTAAATACCTATCTATCCTTACTAATCATATACAGATATATTAGGGTCATAAAACTCAACTTTCGCAACATTCGATTTCCACTCAAAATCTTAACCTCAATTTAACCGAAAATGGTGAAACTCGAAATATCACCCGATTCTCACCAAACTAGTTTCAATACTCTTAGTTTAACATATCTCGACTAAGCTACAAAGGTTATTCTTGATTCTAACCGTTAAACAATGATTTCTACCGATTAAACCAACTTCAACCTAGAAATGGAAAGTGTAGAAAAACTACCAAACAATCCACACAACACATACATGATCATACACATGGATAGAATAATAAAGTTCCACACCCTTACCCGACTAATCGAAAGCTTGGATGTTGATTCTTGATGATTCTAGGTTTTTGCTTCTCTTCCTCCTCTTTCTCTTCTCTTCTCTTGTTCTTTCTCTTTTCTTTCTCTCTAACTCTCTCTATTTCTTTCTTTCTATTTTCTCTCCAATTCCTCTTATACTTTTCCCCTCAATTCTATTTCTATCAAAAGACCAAAATACCCTCCAACCTAAAGTTTACCCGAAACTCTCCGAAACGGTAAAATATTAAAACATACTATATTAACACATCAAATTCACAATTAAAACAATTATTACTCAAATCAATTAAAACACTCAATAAAATGAAATAATCGAAATCGGGGCGTTACAACTCTCCCCCACTTTAGAAAATTTCGTCCTCGAAAATATTACCTGATTCAAACAAGTCTGGATACGACTTTCGCATCCCACTTTCCAATTCCCAAGTCATATTGCCTTCAGAAGCGCCTCCCCACGCTACTTTCACAAGCGCAATATCCTTACCTCTAAGTTTCTTAACTTCACGATCCAGAATCATAACCGGTAAAACTTCTACCGTAAGGTTATCTCTCACCTCAACCTCGTCCATAGGAACCACATGTGACGGATCCGGAACATACTTCCGAAGTTGCAAAACATGGAACACATCATGCAAATTCGAAAGATTCGGAGGCAACGCCACACGATAAGCCACAACACCTACTCGTGCAGTAATCTGATATGGACCAATAAAATGAGAAGTCAACTTCTTCGACTTCAAAGCACGACCCACACCCGTAACCGGTGTAACTCTCAAAAATACATGGTCGCCTTCCTGAAATTCAAGATCCTTCCTTCTCTTGTCATGGTATCTCTTTTGTCTATTCTGAGAAGCTTTCATCTTCTCCCGAATAGACTTCACTTTCTCCGTAGTTTGTTGTACCAACTACCGACCTCTCACCGGTTTCATGCCGACACAAAGGTGTTCGACATCTCCGGCCATATAAAGCCTCAAATGGCTCCATACCAATACTTGCATGAAAACTATTATTATAGGTGAACTCAATCAATGCCAAATAACTATCTCATCACCACCTTTCTCTAGCACACAAGCACGCAACAAATATTCCAATGATTGAATTGTCCTCTCGGTTTGACCATCCGTCTGAGGATGATACGCCGAGCTCAATCTCAACTTAGAACCCAAAGCACTTTGTAAACTTTCCTAAAATCTTGACGTAAATCTAGGATCCCTATCCGACACAATACTCTTAGGAACTCCATGCAACTTCACTATCACGCGAATGTAAATCTCGGCTAACTTTTCCAAAGGATAACTAATATCAATCGGAACAAAGTGAGCATATTTAGTAAGCCTATCAACTATTACCCAAATAGCATTATGTCCTCTTTGCGTATTCGGTAATCCCGTAACAAAATCCATGGATATACTATTCCACTTCCATTCCGAATGTCTAACGGTTGCATCAACCCACTAGGCTTCTGATGCTCTACCTTAGATTTCTGACAAGTCAAGCACGAATACACAAAACGAGCAACATCCCGCTTTAACCCAGACCACCAAAATATCTTCATCAAATCTTGATACATCTTATTCGCACCCGAATGAATACTCAAGTTGCTTCGGTGTCCGTCCTCCAATATCATCTTTTTCAAATCCGAATCATCGGGAATACAAATACGACCACAAAACCTCAAAACTCCAAAATCATCAACTTTGTAATCTTCACTCTCATTCATCATCAAATCAACAAACTTCAAATCTAACTTTTGTTTTTCACAAACGGTCGCAAGAAAATCATTCGTAACATGCAACATACCAAGTTTCACACTTACCGGCGTCATTTCACAAACTAAACTCAAGTCTCTGAAATCTTCCAAAAGTTCCCATTCTTTTACCATCAACGCGGACATATGTAACAATTTCCGACTTAAGGCATCGGCCACCACATTCTCCTTACCCAGATGGTAATTCAAACCAAAGTCATAATCTTTCAAAAGTTCTAACCATCTCCTTTGCCTCATGTTCAATTCTTTCTGATCGAATAAATACTTCAAGCTCTTGTGATCACTAAAGACTTCAAATCTTGCACCATAAAGATAATGTCTCCAAATTTTCAAAACAAACACCACGGTCGCTAATTCCAAGTCATGGGTAGGATAATTCTTTTCATGCACTCTCAACTGTCTCGAAGCATAAGCCACAACCTTTCCATCTTGCATCAAAACACCACCTAAACCTGTCAATGATGCATCACAATACACCACAAAAGGATCCGTAGGATTCGGCAAAATCAAAATCGGCGTCGTCGTCAACCGTCTCTTAAGTTCCATGAAACTCTCTTCACAATGAATATCCCAAACAAAATCTTTTCCTTTACAAGTCAACTGTGTCAAAGGAAGTGTCAACTTCGAAAATCCCTCAATGAATCTCCGATAATAACCCGCCAATCCTAAAAAGCTTCGGATTTCAGTGACCGACTTAGGAGTCTCCCATTGTCTAACTGCATCAATCTTGGATGGATCAACACTAATTCCACTACCGGAAATAACATGCCCAAGAAAACTGACTTTCGACAACCAAAACTCGCACTTAGACAACTTAGCATACAATTGTTTTTCCTTCAAAATTTGCAACACAATCCTTAAATGCTCTTCATGCTCCTCTTGAGACTTAGAATAAATCAAAATATCGTCGATGAATACAACCATGAAACGATCCAACTGCTCATGAAAAATACGATTCATGTATTCCATAAACACACTCGGCGCATTAGAAACTCCGAATGGCATCACGAAGTACTCGTAATGACCATACCGTGTCCTAAAGGCTGTCTTCTGAATATCTTCCTTTTTCACGCGAATTTGGTGATAACCTGATCTCAAATCAATCTTACGAAAAACACGTGCACCAACCAATTGGTCCATTAAATCATCGATCCTTGGAAGCGGATACTTGTTCTTAATTGTCACCTTGTTCAACTGTCGATAATCAATACACAAACGCATGCTTCCATCCTTTTTCTTCACTAACAACACCGGAGCACCCCAAGGAGAAACACTAGGCCTTACAAATTTCTTGTCCAACAAGTCATTCAATTGTTTCTTTAATTCTACCAACTCCGATGCCGACATACGATACGGTGCCATCGAAACTGGTCTAGTACCCGGAACTAGATCAATGGAAAATTCAACTTCTCTTTCCGGCGGTACATTCGTAATATCCTCCGGAAACACTTCTGGAAAGTCACACACCACTGGAAAAACATCAAGTTCCATCTTACTCTCTACGGACAAAGATGCAAACAAACCGAACAATTGAGCTTCATCCGCTAAAAGTTTCTTCAACTCTTTAGTGGATAGAAAACTCACCTCTTCATCATCTTCCAAAGAAGGAAACCTTACTAACTTGTGATAGCAATCTATATGAACTCGATTAAACTGCAACCAGTTCATACCCAAGATTACGTCCAAACCTTCCAAAGGTAAACACACCAAATCCATAACAAAGTCTCTACCATACATGGTCAGAGGACAACTTACACACACCGAGGACGTAGTTACCGACCCCGAAGCAGGAGTCTCAATAACCATCTCGCCACTCCAAGAAGTCACAAACAAGTTCAAACGCTTAGCGCACTCATGAGAAATGAATGAATGAGTCGCTCCCGTATCAATAATAGCAATTAAAGGCATACTATTAATAAAGCATATACCTTTAATCAGATGATCTGCACTGGTAGTATCCTTCCCAGCTAAAGCAAACACTTTACCACCTGCCTGAGCTTGCTTCGACTTAGTACACTTAGTACTAATATGCCCCATTTCACCGCAATTAAAACATTTCACCGCATTCCTTCTACAATCAGTTGTAGCATGACCAAAACCTCCACAGTTAGAACACTTTGCAACGGTCTTTCCGCAATCAAAAGACTTATGTCCCATCTCACCACACTTGAAGCACTTAATCATACCGGAACCTCCACCTCCGGATCTCCTATCAAAGTTTCCCCTATGTTTGCCCTTATCAACAGGCGTCACATACGGTCTACTCCTTACTTGCTGTTTCCTTCTCCTCTCATTCACACTCTTATAATGTGTGGAACGAGCTTTGCTATCCTCTTCAAAAATCCTACAAAATTCGACCAAATCCGAAAACCTTCGAATTCTTTGATAACCCACCGCTTGCTTAATTTTAGGGCGCAAGCCATTCTCATACTTAATACATTTAGAAAAATCTGCCGTCACTGCCGCATAATGAGGGTGAAATTGAACCAATTCCACAAACCTCACCGTGTAGTCTACCACGGACATGTTGCCTTGCTTCAACTCTAGAAACTCCATTTCTTTCTTCCCCTTCAAACTTTCGAGGTAATACTTTCTCAAGAATTCCGTACGAAACAAATCCCAAGTGATTGTTTCCTCATTCACCTCAATAACTTGTCTCATACCGACCCACCAGTCGTCGGCTTCTTCCCTCAGCATGTGAGTCCCAAGTCTCACCTTGTTTCCCTCAGCACAATTCATAACTCTGAAAACTCTTTCGATCTCTTTCAGCCAAATCTAAGCACCGTCAGGATTGAATCTTCCTTTGAAGACCCGCGGCTGATTCTTCCTGAACTCATCATTCTCATTCGCATTCGGCGCACCCTGCACCGCTCTAGCCATCGCTTCCATGGCAGCAGCCATCGCAGCATCATTACGACCAGCCATATTTTGAGCAACCCAGAAACAACAACAAGGTTAAACCACAGCTTAACCGTTAAATAACGATAAGACAGACACAACTGATTCAACACTGGCTCTGATACCACTTAATGTAACACCCCCTTTCTATACCCCCAAATAATACATTTAATCATTTAGGCACTTATTTAAAATTTCATCAGAGTAATTCATAACACGGTATAAAAAGAGTATGCCACATTATACTTGAAATTAAACATACATACAACACCTGCTCATATAGATATGCAACAATGGGCAACACACAATCTAGGAACTTCGTCCTTTTTACCCACGTCTCAAATATTTAGAATAAAAACGGAAAATCTAAGCGTTTGAATCACCACCAACATGTATTCACATACATACATATTCACATCATCCCGTCTAATACATCAACAACAGTCATGTTTACAAAACACGCAGCACCAATAAAACATATACAAATGTATTCATCAAAATAGCCCAAGGCTTCCTATGCTACCCGGTGTTACATATCAGAGCCATCTAACCAAAACAAATGAAGACACGCTTCACAAAAAGGGATCACCAGCACCTAATCTGCAATGCCTCATAGAGCATCATAAAACAACAGAAGGGTGAGAAACAATATCATAATAAACAATGCATAAATCATATATATACATATGCTCAAACAAAGAATACACCTATTCTTCGTTCCTCACCACAAATCATTATCCCTCGTCATATACACCGCAATGTACATTTACACAAATAATGGATAATCACCTGACATATTTAATATGCACATATCCATAATTTCAATCAATACACACAAACATACACAATATGTTTATTTCATCACCAATTCACATAAACATCTCTATACATGTTTATTTTCACCAATGCATCATATAAAGATGATTATGCAACTCATAGAGACCGACTCACGACTCTATGCAGATGCAAATGCGGTACCGACTCAATTCAATAGGTTTAATTGAAGAACCAAAATGGAACCATCACTCGTTACCGAAGTAAGTCCCCGTCGGGCCTACGATGTTCACCCATTGCTCACACCCCACATGGGTACACAATGTTTATGGATTGCTCACACCCCACATGGGCACACAACCCGATTGCTCACACCCCACATGGGCACACAATCGTTCTGCAGATTCTACGCGGAATCAAATATAACCATCGCTCACACCCCACATGGGCACACGAGGTTCTGCAGATCCTACACGAGATCAAATAGCACAAATGCATATCATGATGCTTCACATGCAAACACGACTCAATCAACTATAAACCATCCCTCACACCCCACATGGGCACACGAGGCTTCTGCATATCCTACGCGGGATCAATCAACACAAAATGCATACATGTTTACAAACATACTCATGCATTTATCACATTTCATTGCATACATTCGTTATGCATTCACAACATATATATCACAATGCATATATATATATATATATATATATATATATATATATATATATATATATATATATATATATATATATATATATATATATATATATATATATATATATATATATATATATATATATATATATATATATATATATATATATATATATATATATATATATATATATATATATATATATATATATATATATTCATCATTCAATTCACACCATTTCATACATGGTTTCCATTCACAATCAATTTCATCATGCATTTCTATTCAATTCAAGCAAATGCACAAAATTTCCAAACTACCACATTTCACACTCGATTCATTCACTGGGATTCACGCCTTACGGCTACCCGCAGCAAAACAATTAATAACACACCATTTATCCATACGAGACGAGACCGATCACAACCGGACGCTCTAGCTAATATAAGCTCTTCTCACTCAAAATCATTAATTTCAATTAATCGGTAAAATCGGCTAAAAGTCGGATAAAAATAATATTTCTTTTCACCAAGCTGTAGAACATATTATTAGCTTCAGTTTGATATAAAGAACGTCAAAATCTGATAAACGGTGAAAAAGTTATGAATTTTCAAAGTTTTGAAATAAATTATTTTCTCACACTTACAGTGTTAATCGGTTAACGCATATGGTTAACCGATTAACCACTCCAAAAACTCAGTTTTTAGGCCCCCAACTCTGTGTTAATCGGTTAACGTATATGGTTAACCGATTAACACCTGAAAAACTCAGAAACACAGCTACGGGTTTGAGCTTAAAACCCTCAAAAACCCGACCGATTAAATAGTTTTCACCCGATTAAATACCTATCTATCCTTACTAATCATATACGGATATATTAGGGTCATAAAACTCAACTTTCGCAACATTCGATTTCCACTCAAAATCTTAACCTCAATTTAACCGAAAATGGTGAAACTCGAAATATCACCCGATTCTCACCAAACTAGTTTCAATACTCTTAGTCTAACATATCTCGACTAAGCTACAAAGGTTATTCTCGATTCTAACCGTTAAACAATGATTTCTACCGATTAAACCAACTTCAACCTAGAAATGGAATGTGTAGAAAAACTACCAAACAATTCACACAACACATACATGATCATACATATGGATAGAATAATAAAGTTCCACACCCTTACCCGACTAATCGAAAGCTTGGATGTTGATTCTTGATGATTCTAGGTTTTTGCTTCTCTTCCTCCTCTTTCTCTTCTCTTCTCTTGTTCTTTCTCTTTTCTTTCTCTCTAACTCTCTCTATTTCTTTCTTTCTATTTTCTCTCCAATTCCTCTTATACTTTTCCCCTCAATTCTATTTCTATCAAAAGACCAAAATATCCTCCAACCTAAAGTTTACCCGAAACTCTCCGAAACGGTAAAATATTAAAACATACTATATTAACACATCAAATTCACAATTAAAACAATTATTACTCAAATCAATTAAAACACTCAATAAAATGAAATAATCGAAATCGGGGCGTTACAAATGTAATGCAAGATGCTAATGCAACAGACACGGGATCAAGGTCACAGATCCTGCAAGACAACATAACAAGATATCTCTCACCTAGGGTGGGCAATCTACTGGTTTATAAGAGGGCATCCCAAAGGCTTTAAACAAAGTCTTATGCACTAACCCTCAATAAAACAATAAGACAAATAAAACACAAATGCGACAAACAAACTAGGTTTGGCTTGCTAGAACATTCCCCAGCAGAGTCGCCAAGTTGTCGCTACTCGGAAATGTAACGACGGAGAAGCGAGAATGAAAAGACAGAAGAGTCGCCATCAAAATTTATTTATTCCATGAGGGGAAGGGAAAACATCGAGGAAACCCTAAGGAAGAAACGAATAATATGGTCTCGCAACCAAAAGGAAGGTTCGGAAGCCGGTTATGCGAAGGGAAGGTATTAGCACCCCTCGCATCCATCGTACTCGATGGGAACCATTTGTTTGTCTTATGTGAAGATATCTGCTAAAAGATTATTGCTTTCTAAGAGTGTTCCAAGGGATAAAGAGAAAGGCTAAAAACATGGAAAAGAGAAAATAAAGGGGAAGAAGAGACTCGGTAGGACTTCGCGGTCCTATGCCTACGTATTCTCAACAGATATGAAAAAATCAGAGTCAATGTAGTTCGGTAGAACTACGAATATAGATGGAAGTGTGCTCGACAAGTTTTCGGGCCCTTGGGCCTACGTATCTTCACTTTAAAAGAAGTGAAGAATTAGAGCAGTCGTAGTTCGGCCAACTACGGGAAAAGGTCTCGATCGCATTGGGGGCGAGAGAAAAGGTTTGAATAACAGGTTGGTTTCGATTGCACTAGGGAAAGAGAAAGGGGAAGTTAGTTATTAGTGTGCTTGTCAAGGATAGGAATCCTCGTTCCTACGTATCCTTATTAGGGAATAAGGAATCAGAGCATCTGTAGTTCGGCCTACGGTTAACTGGTGTTTTTGTGGATGATGCTACCGTACACATTCTAGCAGTTAGGTGTATTGCAGCTCGCTTGTGAAGTCTTAGGCGTTACTTGTTTGCGGTAGAACGGAAGTAACATATCCTTTTTGAAAGGAGAGTTTTCGCCATCGAGGCAAGATGTCACATTTGATTTGTGGAAGTTGTTTTTAAGGGTGAAATAGATCCTTGAATAGTAACCCCTTGTGGGTAGTACCCAATTTTTTATCTCAAAAGAATTACTGTGAAAAGGTGTGGCGAACATAGTCACGTCTTTGTATTGAAAGATGAGTATCGAGACCATACACTCTACAGTGAGTATCCTGATACTCGGAGAGGAAGAAGTCTGCACTCAATCCTCTCTCTTTAGTTCAATACAAAGACAACTTTATTCTCTTCATTAAAGATGTTTTGATCTTGAATGGTAAGTGCTTTACGACAGTGAACCCTAAAGGTAATGTCAAGCACTCGGGATAGGAGAAGGCCTACTCCTAACTGCTCCACAACCATCCAAGTTTTATTAGGAAAAGAGTTTGAAAAATGCATTTGGTACGAGACCAAGGTTTTAGGAGAAAAGTTGTAAAAGAGAACAAGTGGTGAATTGGTTTGCCAGTTGATTGAGAAAATCCCCTTGACGATGAATCAAGGGTTTGACTTGTGTTTGCGTGCAAAAACGTTGTGGAATGGAAGTGGGTTTGAAAATACATCGACAAAGAGTCGAGGGTTTTGATTGAAAATAGGACCGGCTTGACGAATAGTCAAGGGTTAAGGCGTGAGAAACAATATTAGTCCCTATGGGTGCTCCTAATATCGAGTTCACAATGAAGTGCAACAGTGTGTGCAATAGGTTGATGGCGAATGCGGACGAGCACTCGACTTACATAGGGGTGTTTGAAAATGGCTCGATGACGAATCGAGAATTAGTTTGAAAATGGTTATACTAGTCCCTAGGGGTGCTCCAAGAAGATAAGCTGCATTCAAAGAAATAAGAAATACGTACATCTAAAATGGGAGAGGGGTACATGCAAATTACACGAGATTGCACGAAATAAAAGGTCTCATTGTCAGGTAGCCCAAGAGAAATCCGTGTGTGTGCAATGTGTCCTAAACTAATCCTTGAGCGAAAGTCAGGCACAACTCCATGCTAGGGTTCCTGAAAATGTCCAAAGATCCGTCACTCGGACAAACAACCAACAGTCCACCAATTTAGGGTTTTATGGTTTCGATAGTTATTAGGTGTTTTGAAAGAATGTGAGTAAGATGAATGATTATATACAAGATGCGGATAATATACAAGAATATTCCCAATAATATATCAGAATAAGGGTCAATGAGTATATGAACAAGATAAGATAAATCAAGATGATTTTGACTTAAAAATAAAGCAGTGTATATTGACAGAAAGTAAAGTTAGTGGTTAGCTTGTTAGTGAATTGAGTCGGGGTGAAATGTAACGCTAAACTGCCGTAGCTCGACTTATGATGAAAGTCGAACTATAGGAGGTCACGTAAATTGATATTCGTGCTATGGAAAAGTTAGTGAAATGATATTGAGGATCATTCTCCAATTTAATTATGTCGCACAGACCAAAGAAAGGTGGGATCTCGTATTAATCGTAAACATCATGTCAATTAATCGAAGGTAGCCTATCACGATCCCAAAGTAAAGAAAATGACTCAAATGGTCATTTTCCATAGATTTAAAATTGCGAAGGTTATCGACTCTGATAAATCGACGCTTACGAATCGAAAGACTTCATAGATCGAGAACATTAAATAGAATTGAAAATGAATAAGAAATTAAAGAGAAAAGAAGGTGGTCTCGGACAAACCGTTATCTATCATTAATTTGACCGATAATGATTTTAGAGGTCTCGTCATCGACCCTAAAATGAAACTAAAATAAATCCAAGACTAGATCGAGATAAGATGAAGAAAGTGGTATAAAAGAAAATCAGGAATGATTTAATGAACTAAAAACAAAAATATTTAGCAAAGCGTTTTTTCTTTATTTTATGCAAAAATCACTAAATAAATTATTAAAATTCTAAGAATTCATTTTAGAAAAAATAATAAAAATTCTAAAACTAATTTAGAAAAATATATTAAAACTCTAAAACTAAATTAGAAAAATATATTAAAATTTCTAAAAAACTAGATAAGAAAAATATATTAAAACTTCTAAAAACTAAAATAAAAAAATTATAAACTCTAAAATCTATGAAAAAAGAAGTCATGGGGTTATATACGGATGAGGAGGTGTGTAAATGAGGAGGGATCATATGGGCTTTACAAAGCCCATCACCCTCCAACAAAAAAAAACTCAAAAAACCGATTTTTTTTTAAAAAAAGAAAAGGGTAGTAAAACATGTGCTTCTTTTTGAAGCGTAAACCTAATCAAATGAATCAACAAGCCGTGGGAAAGTGAAGACAACAATATCCAATTCGTTCATATTTTAAAAAAAGCAAAAGAAGAAAACAAGATCAGAAACAGAGCCATCTAGTAACGGAAAGACGACACTATCGTCGATTTGAAGCAAGTTACGTTCAACATGCAGCAACCTACAATAACGAAACAATCCGACCTTCTCCTTTGATCTGCCTCAAATGGTTGATTTACTTCACCTCGCACACGAAACAGGTTCATGAACTTTTATTTCGCGGTCTTTCTCTTCTTCTCATTTGGTTTGCGATTCAGTTCTTCCCCTTTACCCTCTGATTTTTTGGGTTTGATGTTGATGGGTTACTCGAGGATTTGTTGATTAAGGTTGTAGAGGATGAAGAGATTTTATGTATAAAAGGGGAAAGCTATTGAAGGATGATGAAGAAAAAAGGAACTCACCTCCACCGGTCATTAGCGTTTTTTTTTCCTGCTCTTTTGCGTGTGTGTTTTGTATCTAAGCCTGTCGAGTTTTTTATGCCCTCCGTATTTGTTTTGTGCAGGTACCTCTTTTGGTTGGGTCACAAAGATACTTTCTTGACAACAGGTGTTGTTGGTGTTATGGAAGACGCAACTGATGCGTGACGGAGCTCATGTGTGACGCAAGGATTTTGCAGATTTGTCCGTTGTGGGGTAGTGGTCTGTACGGTTCTAGTTTTGGTTTTGCAAGAATCTTGTTTTGGAGTGTAGTAGTGTGGCTTATGCAGAGTTGTACGGTTACCGCAAGTTCCGTCCAGGCGAGTGACAATTAGGAGCCTTTTTTTTGGTTTTACTGCCATTTTGCAGATCTGTTGTAACGTCCTCACATTTCTCTTTGTTTTACAGCTCATCCAATTTTTGTTATGTGGTAGGCCATGGAAATGTTGTCTTATTTTGGGGTTGGGAAGAGACCCATTGTAGAAGCCTTTTTCTTTTGCAAAAGAAACTGCTAATGATGCGATGCAGGATGTGGGTGGCTGCGCGAGAGTTGTATCTCAATTTCATGAACCCATTGAACTATGTAAAACTTTTGTGATAAAATATGTAATGGACTTTGGTAATAAATAAAAATGGCCTTTGTGGTTGTTTTTTCAATTCTTTTTAATATGGGCTTCTTAAATGATTTCCTTGAATTCTGGCTTAATTAAAGATATTGATGAATAATGATGACCAAAACACCGATTAAATCCAAACTTCAAATAATATGCCTTGAGAACGTGAACCAAATTGAATCTTGATTTGAAGTAATTACACTCGAATTGGATCTTGAAATGAATTCTTGCTGTGAATTTGAACCTGACTAAACCAAACAACTCAATCAACTGCAACGTCAAGCCTTGAAGTAATCATCTTTCCCTGAAACTAATTTTCAACAATTTGAACTCTATTAAAATCAGATCAAGAATGTATTGGAATTATGAATCAATTCCTAGAGACATAACACCGCATCATGATTCCATCTCAACGTGGTGTTGAATCAAATAGAAAGTTAGAATTTCCCTTTGACACCTAATCAAGACTTGCAAATGGCTTGACATATTGCCTAAATGTCCCGACTTCTGATCACCCTCCACCATGAAGCACTGATAACGGGATGCAGTCTGATAACCTGATCTCCATATAGATAACTAGAATTGTCACAGGACCCTAATTGAAAACTCAAGCACAAATCACTTAAATTATGAACACCCTGCCCTTGATCTTGAAGTGAACCTGTGTTTGACCATGATTAGGTCCAACTTAGATAAGCTTCAATCCATATTGTTCGTACGACCACACTGACAATCTCCACTGAATCTATAATCACAATGATCCTGAATTTTGAACCAACCTTTCAAGAACCAATGTTCTATAACCTAATAGCTTCCACACATGAAAACTTAAATTTGGGTACACACCACTGTGAAAACAACCAATGTTATAGATAATTTGCAACTAAAGAAATTTCTTGATGGTTGACCATGATTAGGTCAAACTTCCCTCTTGTAAGTGCTCTTGATTGGCTGCATTTTGTGGCAAAACTTTAGAGTGTGCATGTATGTCATACTGAATGTTAGGACATACTTAATGATGTGTGTGCAGGGTAAGTTAACTATAAGTTAAGCTGAATGTCATACAGAATGTCATGAATTGACTGTATGACATCCAGCGGGCAAGTTAGTTTTTCTAGTATTTAGAAATCAGGAATCAAATCAGGAGCTCAAGCTGAAAGACAGGAGACATTTGAGAAGCCCTAAAGCGAAACAAATGATCCTGAACTAAAGGGCAAGCGTGCAAAGAATTGAAGAGTAGGGTTTGTTATAATTAAACCTAACTGTGCGCATCAAGGCCCAAAGGACTGTCTGCACTATAAATATCAGAAGGAGAAATCCTAGAAATCAAGCTCTTGACAGAAGATCAGAGAGTGCAGTTTACAGAGTCCTTGTGAGTGAAGAAGGTTATTCTTCACGTGAGTATTGCGAGTGAAGAAAGTGTGTTCTTCACGTGTGAATTGAGTCTTAGGATTACTTGTTTACCAAGCAACTTTCAGCTGCATTGGTTAGGTAGGTTCTAAGCTATTTATCACTCAAAGCTTTTAAGCAAGAGTTTGTGTGTCCCTTGATCAAAGCTTTGAAGCAAGATCAAGGTGTGTATGAAGTGTTTCTTCATCTTAACTCTGTAATTGTAATTGGATATCATTGTGGTGTGATTGAGGGAGAGTGAGTGGGAATACTCAGGTCTAGAGTGTCTCTAGGTTGAAGTTTCTTTGGGTAGAGATTAAGTGAGAAGTGCAAACTGGTTGTTTGACTTTGAATTGATTTTTCTAATAGTGAATTTCCTCCTTGGCTTGGTAGCCCCTAGATGTAGGGGTTGTTGACACTAAACTGGGTGAACAATTACTGTGTTATTTACTGCTTTTACTTACAGTTTGATTAATTAGTACAGTAGTCAATGTCACAGTGGATGTTATAAGTTTGGCAATAACATCCATCATTTTCTTGCCAGAATTTCAATTGGCATCAGAGCAGGCACCCTGCCTGTTTATTCTTGGTGAGATCTAGGGAAATAAATTCTGGTACTATGGATAAAGATATAGGATTCACTAATAGACCTCCAATTCTGGATGGTTCTAATTATGATTATTGGAAACCTAGGATGATTGCATTCCTAAAATCATTAGACAACAAGGCTTGGAGAGCTGCAAACTCTGGCTGGAAACATCCTGTGAAGACTGACAAGGATGGAGTAGATGTGTTAATTCCTGAAGAGGAATGGAACAAAGAGCAAGAGGCCTTAGATCTTGGGAACTCTAAAGCATTGAATGCACTATTCAATGGTATAGACATAAACATCTTTAAACTGATACACCAATGTGAACTAGCAAATGATGTTTGGGACACTCTCAGAACTACTCATGAGGGAACTTCCAAGGTCAAAATGTCAAGACTTCAAATGCTGACCACCAAATTTCAAGGTCTGAGAATGAAGGAAGATGAGACCATTCATGAGTTTTACATGAATGTTCTTGAACTTGAAAACACCTCAGGAGCCTTGGGAGAAAAGATTGCTGAAGAGAAGCTTGTGAGGAAGATTCTCAGGTCCTTAACTAAGAGGTTTGCCATGAAGGTCACTGCCATTGAAGAAGCTCAAGACATATGCAACATGAAGGTAGATGAACACATTGGTTCTCTCCAAACATTTGAGTTGGGCGTGTATGATCAGGCTGTAGAGAAAAAGAACAAAAGCATAGTTCTTGTTTCAAAAACTGCAAGTGATTCAGATGGTGGAGATGGTGAAAATAAGGAGAGTATGTCAATAGCCTTGCTTGGAAGACAATTCTACAAACTGATCAAAAGAATTGATCATAAGTCCAAATCATACACCAAGAATAACCCATCTGAAGGCAGCAAAAGGGATAAGTCTGAGGAAAATTCCAATCAAAGCAAAGGAGTACAATGCCATGAGTGTGAAGGATATGGACACATGAGAAAGGAATGTCCCACCTATCTCAAAAAGAAAGAAAAAGGCCTAACTATCACTCGGTCTGATGGAGATTCTGAGAGTGGACCAGAAGATGAGTCTGCAAAACATGTCACTGCTCTGAACAATGTATGTGTATCTAATGATGACTCAAGTGAAGGTGAGCTGACTTATGATGAACTTGCTGATTCATTTAAGAAGTTGTGCAACAGAAGTGGTGAATTATATCAGCAAGGAGAGAAACAAAAGAAACTCATAAGAGAGTTAGAAGCTGAGAAGGTGGAACACCTTGCAACAATAGAATCTCTCAAAAGTGAAGTCAACTTGTTGAAATCTAATCTTGATCAAATGTCAAAATCCATAAGAATGCTTAATCTTGGAACTGACACCCTAGAAGAGATTATGCAGAGTGGTCAGAATTTAGGAAATAAGTCTGGACTGGGATTTGATAGACACAATCCTATTGTGAAACTCAAGAGATTATAGCCTGAGATTCAGAAGTTAAAAAGGATGTCACGACCAATGTCACAACATCCACCACACAGAAACTGGAACCAAGTCAAAAGACCATTCCAAGGTTATAGATGTTACCACTGTGGAAAAGTTGGACATATCAAATCTGTGTGTTTCTGGCTGCATGGATTTCCTAGTCGTCCTTATCAAAAGAAATCTAAACAAAGTTCTCATGTCAAATGGCAGCATCAAGCAAATCCCAAGAAAGATGTTCCTAACAAGCAAAGACAATGGGTTGTCAAGAATATGGCTTTAGTAGCTCAAGCTTCTCTAAAGATGCCAACCAAGGAAGATTGGTACTTTGACAGTGCTTGTTCTAGACACATTACTGGAATAGAGAATATTTTGGTAAACATAAAACCTAATTCCTCAAGTCATGTAACATTTGGTGATGAAAAGAAGGAGCAAATATGGTTGGAAAAAGGGAGACATCCAACAAGGATAAATAAGACCAAGGAGTCAGGAAGAGGTACTCCAACGTTCCCACCTAATAGGAGAACAGGATATGATGAATGTGAGGACAGCAGGCAAGTCAAGATAGCATATCCAAAGAAGGTACATCACATACATCTGGACCTGCTGTATTGAAATTTGATGGAGTCCCTGAAAGATGGCCTGCATAAAGGAAGCAATGTCACTTAGGAAGTCATGACCCTGTTCTGTGACATTAAGAGTATGAACTCTGTGGTATGCAAGAGAGCCATACTCAAGGATAACTGGTGTCAATATCAAAAGGCTAGTGTAAAACTTGGTGATTCTGGCCTAAATGATGCTAAAGTGGTTAAACAAGGTCTCAAGGATACTCAATTTAAAATTCTCTAAGAAAGTTGAGGACCACTATTAATGATGAATTCTAGCAATTAATAGGGAATTATATTTTGAAAAATAATCACATTCTGATTGGTCAAAATATTGAATTCCCTCCTCTTCTAGAAGTAAACCCTTCTAAAGTCGTTCTTGTCTTCCAATCCACCTCCTGCCTTATCTCACATAACCCCATCAGAAACCCTCTTTCGTTACAACCTAAGTCATCTACAATGTCTCAAAAACATACCTCCAGGCCCACCAAGTCCGACCCTGCTCAGCACAAGAGGATCTCTTTAAGTCCTTTTGGTATAATTTCTGGAAGAAGGAGTGAAGACCAATCGTCAGCTACTTCCCATGCAGACCAAGAAGGTCATAATGTACATGGAATCACCATTCCACTACCTAGGGTTGATCCTTCTCCAATATCGAATAAGAACCATGAGGACAATTCTGAGTTCTCCTCTGATAAGATTAACCCTACCACAGAAAAACTAGCAAATTTAGCTAACTATGTAGTACAGGAGGAAGGATAGGATGATGATCTGAATGAAGCTCCTGCTAATGATGTTGATGTATCTTCAGATGATGAATTCCTCAAGAATGTTGCTCCGGGCATATCTCAGAAACTAATGACCAAGAAAGGCAAACCTAGTCTAGAAGATGTAACACCCTTATTCTACCCCACAGATATTACGGCAAAATAACACGGATTTCAGAGTAAAATATTAACTTTCATAAAAAGCCACAAAATACCGTACATTTCTCAAAGTCAACACAATTGGTCAATACTCCGTAACGACGGGTTTTCCTCAAAGTACATCAAACAACATAAAACATCAAGGTTTCTCCTCAACAGGGAACATCAGTAAAATAACCCAATGAAATAAAATCAACTCAAAGAATCCAACCCAATGTTACATATCAGAGCAAGACCCTCTAAATTAACCATAAAGGCTAATGACTCTAAACTTCAAAATACTCCTCGATGGCGTCCACAGATAAACTTGTTCATCTGCACGTTATCCACGTGGAGGTAACATTCAAACAGGCAGGGTGAGTAAAACAATTCATAATAATCAATGTATAACAATTAATGCATAAACGACATATTACTCATAATTATATTCAACACATTGATATCTTTCAATTATGCCTCAAAGGCCATAACATCATAATTCATACAAAAAGACTCATAGATGCAATGCGACACAACTCAATGCATGTGGTACCAATCATCACAGCGCGATGGACATTGGTCCATTAATCCTCCATAGATCCCCATCAGTAGGATCAAAGCACAGCATAATACTTCACATCCGCACAGTTGGATTGAAGCCAAAGTAATCGAGGTCCTGAACCAAAGTTCGGATGCACATGAATGCATGATGCACACTTCTCAAATCATCCTCATAATAACATCATAGATGCATCATCATTCCTCATATTCATCATATTCATCACCATCAAACATCATAATTCATCATATTAATCGTCATACAACATATCATCATAATTCATCATATTACTCATCATACAACATATCATCATAATTCATCATATTAATCATCATACAACATATCATTATAATTCATCATATTAATCATCATACAACATATCATCATAATTCATCATATTAATCAATCTCACACATCATGTCATCATATAATCACATATAAATCACATATTAGATCATAGTCTTATTATCCCATATTATCCCATGTTAATTCATAATACTACCCTCATATCATCTAATATTAATTTATCAAATTATACTCACAGTAATCCTCACACTATCGCCTATCAATCACATAAACTTCACAATTCTACTCTTGTTAATTCGTCATATCATCACATAATATTCACATATTAATCCCTAATATCATCTCACATTGCCTCATATTAATTCATCATAATTACACTCGCGGTAATTTTCACACTATCAATTATTACTCACGCAACCTCACTGTTATATTCATAGTAACTCATCACAGGAATCCCAGAATCAAACATCACGACATCGCTGCACACGATCAATATTCGCGAACTTTGCTATGTTCATTGGCTCGCTCGCTAGGTGAGTTGGTAGCGAGCCTTCGCTGGCTTGCTCGCTAGACGATCCTGTAGCGAACCTTCGCTGGCTTGCTTGCTAGGCGAACAGAGCGATGACAACAAAGCCTGCTACGCACCAGAACTAATTCCTGTCCAAAAACTCATATGATTCATATACCCAATGCCCCAAAAACATCCCCAAATCATCCCTAAGATCATACGGCGATAACGGCACCAAATCTATAGTTTATTAGGCCAATCTAGCAACATATGCACTGCCTAAAACACTATTTTCCTGCAATTACTTTGAGTGCATCAGAGTTACTCACATTTGAATATTCCTATTCCTACGGGGTCAACATATCACAATTCAAGGTTTTGGCCACAAAGGCCTAAGGTTTCCTAATTCTCATGTTTCACATCAATAGTCAGGAATACTAACGACTAACCACAACCCTCAATGTTTCATCATCAATTTCCCTTATTTTCCAAAAATCAACCCAAAATACCTTAAACCATAAACCCTATAAACCAACCATAAACACACCGAAAGGCAGACATAGAAAATCATGAAATGCGATACTCCCCATACCTTAGCCGATTCAAAGCTTTCACGATTAACTATGGCAATCTTCCGAAACGTTTGCCTCCACTGATCACTCCTCAGAGCTCTGACCTCTATTCTTTTCACGGTTAAACAAATGAATCCTCAACCTTCAGAATTCTATTTTGTCAAACTTAGACTTGGGCCACACAATTGGGTTTTTCCCATAATACCCTTACTAACTCTTCATAATGCCCAATTTACCCTTATTTCACTTATATTCATTTTAATCAATAATAATACTAATATTCTCATATAGTATACTATTAATTAAATAAATAGTCCAAAAATGCACATTTTCTCAATAATCCACAAAACCACCGAAAACCACCCAAAGTAAGAATATTCTTAATTAAATAATTAATTAAAATATTCCCCTTATATTTGGGGTGTTACAACTCTCCCCCACTTAAAAGAATTTTTGCCCTCGAAAATTACCTCAATGAACAGAGTCTGATACGACTCTCTCAACTGATCTCCCACTCCCAAATCCAACTTTCTCCAGCTTGTCCTTCCAAACTACCTTCACCAAAGGAATCTCTTTACCTCGATGTTGCTTCTCATTCATCAACCTGAACTAGCAATGCCTCAACAGTCAAATTATCTCTCACTTGTACACCACCCATCTGAATAAATGCACTTCCTCAATTTAGGCACATGCCACATCATGTAAATTCACAAGCGACAGCGGTAAAACAGTCTAACATGCTACTCCTCCCACGCTTCCGTTGTGCCACTCTGATACAAATCAACAAAACACGGTGTGAGCTTCCGAGACTTCAAAGCTCAACCAACAACAGTTACCGACGTACTCTCAAAACACGAGATCTTCCTCCTGAAATTCAAGTGCTTTCCCCTCTTATCATGGTAACTCTTCTGGCGACCCTGCGAAACATCCATCTTTTCTTGGGTCCTCTTGATCTTCTCAGTCGTTTCTTGCACAATCTCAGGTCCGAGTATAAAATTCTCGCCTGACTCATATCAATACAAAGGAGTCCTACACCTCCTACCATACAAAGCCTCATACGGTGTCATTCCGATACTAGAATGATAACTATTATCGTAGGTAAACTCAACCACCGGTAATGACTATCCCACGATCCACTTTGATCCAACACACAAGCTCTCAACAAATCCTCTAAAGACTGGATAATTCTCTTTGTCCGTCCATCTGTCCACGGATGATAGGCAGAATTTAACTTCAACATGGTACCCAAAGCGTCTGCAAACTCTCCCAAAATCTCAATGCAAATCTCAGATTTCTGTCAGAAACGATATTCAACGGTATCTCATACAACTTCACAACTCCCTCAGTATACATCTCAGCTAGCTTCAACATAGAATAGTTAATCCTCATCGATATAAAATGAGCTGCTCTAGTCAATCTATCCAAAATCACCCAAATAAATCACATCCCTTCAAATTCTTTCAGAAAACCCGACAACAAATCCATGGAAATACTATCCGATTTCCATTCTGGAATATTCAACAGTTACATCAGACCCAACGGTCTCTGATGTTCAATCTTTGACTTTCGACAAGTCTAACCAGCATATACAACTCAACTACTTCTCTCTTCATCTATGGCCATCAAAATAATTTCCTCAAATCCGGTTACATCTTCATAGCACCGGGATGGATACTCCATCTACCTCAATACTCTTATTCCACTCAATAATATCTAGAACACAACTCTATCATGACATCTCATTATACCATTTCCATTAATCCGAAAATCATCCCTTCGACTTTAATTCATCAAATTCAACCAATCTACCAACTCAAACCAGAGTTCTGACCTTATCGAATCTCATCAAGAATACCACTAGTAAGGTCCAACATACTAAGCTTAACTCCATAAGAAGTCTCTTCACACATCAAACTCATATCACAAAATTGCTCAAACAGTTCTAACTCTTTTCACCATCGTCATCGGTATATGCAATGATTTCCAAATCAATGCATAAGCTACCATGTTTGCTTCACCCGAATGGTAATTCAAACCAAAACCATAATCCTTCAGGAGTCCCAATTATTTTCTCTGCCTCATATTCAACTCTTCCAACTCAAGAAAATACCTTAAGCTCTTGAGATCACCAAACATTTCAAATATCAAACTAACCAATTGAAGCCTCCAACTCCGGTCACAAACACAACAACAACCAACTCTAAATCACTCGTCAAATAATCCTTCTTATGTACTTTAAATTTCCTTAAAGCATAACTAAAACTCGCTGATGTTGCACTTAACATATCTCCCAATCACATCAATAAAGCATCACAAAACACAACGAATAGTTCTGTCGGATTCGGCAAGAATCAACACACGAGCTGTTGACAACTCTCCCAAAAACTCTTTGAACTTTCTTCACAGTGGCATATCCCTACTTCTTCTCCAACACTGATAACTCAAGTTCCCGATGCTCAACATGATCCTCTATACTCTTAGAATATATCAAAATATCATCGGTTAACACAACCACTGACTCGCTCAAATAAGTATGGAAAATTCCATGCCAAACAGACACTCCATTTGCGAGTTATGGCGGGAACACGAACCGCACCTTCCGCACTTACCACAACATCCAAACATACTCCATCAATAAATAACTTAATTCCATGCCACTACTTCACCATCACATAGAGCATTGTACTAGTTTTGCAACGCTTCGAACCGTGCGTCATTCCGAGTTAAGGTTCTCCCTTTACGACAAAAATACCAAAACAACATTCTTCTTCCCATGACATCTTCGCTAGGCGAACACAGAAGCGAGCAACCTCCTGGAGCAGTTTGCTAGGCGAAGGACCTAGCGAACCTGACAATCCGAAATTCTATTTTCGACCGTTACATGACTTCCGGGTGTCCGATTTCGATTCCGTAAAAAGTTGCGATCTCGGAATTCGACGTACAACAACAATTTCACACTTAGAAGGCCATTAAACACATCTTCAACTCTTGAAATATTTAAAGGCCTAATTATACCAATATTGCATTCCACATCTTACTTTCTTTAATAATCATCAGAAGTCACTGTCCCCCTTTAATATACTCGACCTCACAATCTGTTGCCTTAGCACACACACCAGACACAAGTCTCCCAACTACCCAATCAGTTTAATTCCTTGACCATCCAAACAGACATATAATATGGAGCTCTCAATCTCGGACTAGTTTCCGTAACTAAGTCGATCACAACTCCACTTCACGTCCTGGCTGTATATTACTATCATGTCAGGATAACTTCCAAACAACCACCATTAATCGGAAAACCGCCAACTTTCCCATTTTCATTAATACTCAAAATTCCCATCAAAATTAAACATCTCAACACTGTCTTGCGGCCGACTCATCAAAACAATTCTTAAGCACATAGGTTAACTCAAAAAAATTCATTGCTCACGCCATCTAAGCTTGCAAGACACATCTATTCCATCCAACATGACCCCGTCTACTATCAACAAGAGATTAAGGGTGATATGTTCCTCAATTTGTCAATAGACAGTCGAAAATCATGATGGAGTATAAACCATCTTTACCAAACTATAAGAGCGTTCAACCACACATTGAGCTACAACTCCACACTTGCAGCATCCTAGAGAAGCACAAGCTTCTCCCCCACTTGAATCATTCCCACTTCTGCAGACACAGGTTAGAAAACAAACGTGTATCGGCAGTGTTTTCACACACATGTCGCATACCAGGGAACAAACAACATTAGACAACTTGGCCGGATGGACCGACCTGCTCTGATACCACTAATGTAATACCCTTATTCTACCCCACAGATATTACGGCAAAATAACACGGATTTCAGAGTAAAATATTAACTTTCATAAAAAGCCACAAAAGGGCGTACATTTCTCAAAGTCAACACAATTGGTCAATACTCCGTAACGACGGGTTTTCCTCAAAGTACATCAAACAACATAAAACATCAAGGTTTCTCCTCAACAGGGAACATCAGTAAAGTAACCCAATGATATAAAATAAACTCAAAGAATCCAACCAGATGTTACATATTAGAGCAAGACCCTCTAAATTAACCATAAAGGCTAACGACTCTAAACTTCAAAATACTCCTCGACGGCGTCCACAGCTAAACTTGCTCATCTGTACGTTACCCACGTGGAGGTAACATTCAAACAGGCAGAGCGAGTAAAACAATTCATAATAATCAATGTATAACAGTTAAGCATAAACAACATATTACTCATAATTATATTCAACACATTGATATCTTTCAATTATGCCTCAAAGGCCATAACGTCATAATTCATACAAAAAGACTCATAGATGCAATACGACACAACTCAATGCATGTGATACCAATCATCACAACATGATGGACATTGGGCCATCAACCCTCCATAGGTCCCCATCAGTAGGATCAGAGCACATCATAATACTTCACATCCGCAAAGTGGAATTGAAGCCAAAGTAATCGAGGTCCTCAACCGAAGTCCGGATGCACATGAATGCATGATGCACAATTCACAAATCATCCTCATAATAACATCATAGGTGCATCATCATTCATCATATTCATCATATTCATCACCATCAAACGTCATAATTCATCATATTAATCATCATACAACATATCATCATAATTCATCATATTACTCATCATACAACATATCATCATAATTCATCATATTAATCATCAAACAACATATCATCATAATTCATCATATTAATCATCATACAGCATATCATTATAATTCATCATATTAATCATCATACAACATATCGTCATAATTCATCATATTAATCAATCTCACACATCATGTCATCATATAATCACGTATAAATCACATATTAGCTCATAGTCATATTATCCCATATTATCCCAGTTAATTCCTAATACTACCCTCATATCATCTCATATTAATTTATCAAATTATACTCACAGTAACCCTCACACTATCACCTATCAATCACATAAACTTCACAGTTCTACTCATGTTAATTCGTCATATCATCACATAGTATTCACATATTAATCCCTAATATCATCTCACCTTGCCTCATATTAATTCATCATAATTACACTCGCGATAATTCTCATACTATCACTTATTACTCACGCAACCTCACTGTCATACTCATAGTAACTCATCACAGGAATCCCAGAATTAAACATCACGGTATCGCTGCACACGATCAATATTCGCGAACTCTACTACGTTCGCTGGCTCGCTCGCTAGGCGAGTTGGTAGCGAGCCTTCGCTGACTTGCTCGCTAGGTGAGCCTATAGCGAACCTTCGCTGGCTTGCTTGCTAGGCGAACAGAGCGATGACAGCAAAACCTGCTACGCACCAGAACTGATTCCAGTCCAAAAACTCATAAGATTCACATACCCAATGCCCCCAAAACATCCCCAAATCATCCCTAACATTATACGGCGATAACGGCACAAAATCTATAGTTTATTAGGCCAATCTAGCAACATATGCACTGCCTAAAACACTATTTTCCTGCAATTGCTTTGAGTGCATCAGAGTTACTCACATTTGAATATTCCTATTCCTACGGGGTCAACATATCACAATCCAAGGTTTTGGCCATAAAGGCCTAAGGTTTCCTAATTCTCATGTTTCACATCAATATTTAAGAATACTAACGACTAACCACAACCATCAAGGTTTCATCATCAGTTTCCCTTATTTTCCAAAAATCAACCCAAAATACCTTAAATTATAAACCCCATAAACCAACCATAAATACATCAAAAGGCATACATAGAAAATCATGAAATGCGATACTCCCCATACCTTAGCCGATTCAAAGCTTTCACGATTAACTCTGGAAATCTTCCGAAGCTTTTGCCTCCACTGATCCCTCCTCAGAGCTCTGGCCTCTATTCTTTTCACGGTTAACCAAATGAATCCTCAACCTTCAGAATTCTATTTTGTCAAACTTAGACTTAGGAAACACAATTGGGTTTTTCCCATAACACCCTTACCAACTCTTCATAATGCCCAATTTACCCTTATTTCACTTATATTCATTTTAATCAATAATAATACTAATATTCTCATATAGTTTACTATTAATTAAATAAATAGTCCAAAAATGCACATTTTCTCAATAATCCACAAAACCACCGAAAACCACCCAAAGTACGAATATTCTCAATTAAATAATTAATTAAAATATTCCGCTTAAATTTGGGGTGTTACAACTCTCCCCCCCTTAAAAGAATTTTTGCCCTCGAAAATTACCTCAATGAATAGAGTCAGATACGACTCTCTCAACTGATCTCCCACTCCCAAATCCAACTTTCTCCAGCTGGTCCTCCCAAACTACCTTCACCAAAGGAATCTCTTTACCTCGAAGTTGCTTCTCATTCATCAATCTAAACTAGCAATGCCTCAACAGTCAAATTATCTCTCACTTGTACACCACCCATCTGAATAAATGCACTTCCTCAATTTAGGCACATGCCACATCATGTAAGTTCACAAGCGACATCGGTAAAACAGTCTAACATGCTACTCCTCCCACGCTTCCGTTGTGCCAATATGGTACAAATAAACAAAACATGGTGTGAGCTTCCGAGACTTCAAAGCTCAACCAACACCAGTTACCGACGTACTCTCAAAACACGAGATCTTCCTCCTGAAATTCAAGTGATTTCCCCCTCTTATCATGGTAACTCTTCTGGCGACCCTGCGAAACATCCATCTTTTCGTGGGTCCTCTTGATCTTCTCAATTGTTTCTTGCATAATCTCTGGTCCAAGTATAAAATTCTCGCTTGACTCATATCAATACAAAGGAGTCCTATACCTCCTACCATACAAAGCCTCATACGGTGCCATTCCTATACTAGAATGATAACTATTATCGTAGGTAAACTCAACCACCGACAATGACTATCCCACGATCCACTTTGATCCAACACACAAGCTCTCAACAAATCCTCTAAAGACTGGATAATTCTCTTTGTTCGTCCATCTGTCCACGGATGATAGGCAGAATTCAACTTCAACATGGTACCCAAAGCATCTGCAAACTCTCCCAAAATCTCAATGCAAATCTCAGATTTTTGTCAGAAACGATATTCAATGGTATCTCATACAACTTCACAACTCCCTCAGTATACATCTCAGCTAGCTTCAACATAGAATAGTTAATCCTCATCAATATAAAATGAGCTGCTCTAGTCAATCTATCCAAAATCACCCAAATAAATCATATCCCTTCAAATTCTTCGGAAAACCCGACAACAAATCCATGGAAATACTATCCGATTTCCATTCTGTAATATTCAACAGTTACATCAGACCCAACGGTCTCTGATGTTCAATCTTCGACTTTCGACAAGTCTAACCAGCATATACAACTCAACTACTTCTCTCTTCATCTATGGCCATCAAAATAATTTCCTCAAAATTATTTCAATATATTTTTCTAGATTGTAGTTCCTTTTAGAAGCTCTTTAATATTTTTCTATAAAAGTTAGATCTTGATATTTTTATTCACCTTTGAGGACTTATATCCTCTTTTTCGTCGATGACGAGACCTCCAAGTTGTTATACGTCAAATTATTGATGGAAACGACAAGCTTGAGACCGACTTTTCTCTTCTCCTTTCTATTTTCGACTTTATTTCGATTCTTATTTCATTTTTCACCATTTTGGGTCGATGACGAAACTTCCGCAATCTGTTACCAGTCAAACTATTGATGAATAATCTTGGATCCGAGACCACCTCTTTTCTCTCCTCATCTCTTCTTCATCTTCGATTTTATTTTGACTTTCCTTGAGCGATGAAGTCTTGTATCCGTAGGCGTCAGATTTACGAAGTCGATAAGCTTCTCGATTTCAAATCTATGGAAAATGACCATTTGGGTCATTTTCTTTACTTTGGGATCGCGATAGGCTACCTTCGACTAATTAACATAATGTTTGCGAATAAGACGAGATCTCACTGTTTTTAGTCAATGCGACACAATTAAATAGGATAATGATCCTTAATATCATTTCTATTGTCCTTAGCACGAATATCAATTACACGGCCTCCTATAGTTCGACTTCCCTCATAAGTCGAGCTACGATGGTTTAGCGTCACATTGGTCCCAATTCGATTCTTAACCCTTTCGAACCGGTTTCAATCCATAACCGCGATGATTGTTGTGAGTTCTAAGCGTTAGATACGTAGGAAATGATGAGCGGGGAGCCTATTGTTTCTCGTCTAGAGTGTTTAGTGTATGCCCTTTGGGCAATATGCGACGCATTCGCTCCTACATCTTAGGATTTAGCATAGTGCGTCTCGAACCGATCCGGTTCCCTTCCGTTTAGGCGTTCTAGGCCTAGGACCCTTTTCTCTCGCACCCGTGCGATCAAGACCCCTTTTCTCTCGCCCCCGTGCGATTGAGACTCCTCTTCTCTCACCCATGTGCGATTGAGACTCCTTCTCTCACCACGTGTGATTGAGACTCCTTTTCTCTCGCCCCCGTGCGATCGAGATCCCTTTTCTCTCACACCCGTGCGATTGAGACCCTCTTTCCCGTAGTTAGGCTAAACTACGGCTGCTCTAATTCCTTATTCCCTAATGAGGATACGTAGGCACAAGACGTGATGTCTTGGCGAGCAACCTTCCCCCGTAGTTTCCCGAACTACGTTGACTCTGACTTTCCCATTGCACGAGGGAATACGTAGGCATAGGGTGGCGATGTCCTACCAAGTCTCTTTTCTTTTCCTTCACCCCCGTTTAGCAGTAGCATTAGATAGTTTTCACCTATAGATTTAGACAACAAGCGTGGATCCCGTTGAGTACAATGGACGTGAGGGGTGCTCATACCTTCCCCTTGCGTAACCGACTCCTGAACCCATGATTTGGTTGCGATGACCTTGTCTTCTCCCTTTTCGTCAGATTTTCTTTGGTCGTTTCCTTTCCCTCTCTTTAGGATAAATAACGAACGATGGCGACTCTTCTGTCTTTTCCAGCCCTTTTTCGCAGCGATGCACCAATGTCAAACCCAAATTTTGTTTGTTTGGTGTATTTGTTTTTTGAAATAAAAAGGGTTTGATCTGTCTATTTGAATACACTACCTTTTACTTTGTGATAAGACTTTTATATAAATTTTCATTTATTTTCATTGCTTTTAATAGGTTTTTGCTTGTTAAGTTGAGTTCTGGTTATTTTCTAAATAAACAATTATTTACACCTTCTCACTGTGGAGATCGTAACTTAAGTTTCGAGAATCGAATTGACGCGTTCTAATATGTGTTGGAAAGGTGGGAGGATAAGCTACCCGTTTTATGTTGAAGTCAGAAACAAATTCGGAGTACAGAAGAGTCGTATAATTCATTTTTAATTCATACTTAAGAAAATAATTAGTTTTGATCCAGTTTTAGGCCGGTTTTTCTGTTTTCCAATCCGACTTGGATTAGAATCTGAATTCCTTGTTTTGTTTAAACTAGGTCCGCCGCTACTATGAACATATTCACTATTCACAAAATTTGAAAAGAGAGCTTTTTACAATTTCATGGAGAACTAATTTCAAGAGTTGATTTGTTGTAGTTGAATTCGACTTTGAGGTTTTTATAAATTTCAGTTTATTTTTTATTTCCTTTCAATTCTTCCTATAAACTCGTTTGCTTAGTCCAGTTTTTGCTTATACAACAAAGTTGATTAAATTCGATTGTTTGTATGACCTTTAACTATAAACACATTAGTGTAGCTTTTTTGTTATCGTGTTTGATTAATTCACGTTTGCTTAAATTCGTCTTGTTAATTCCGAAATTAGGATTGTACATCATATAATACCTATTGCGATTGTCAGTGAGTATTGTGATCGAATAGGATCAAATTTAGGGAATTGAAATTATAAGAATCGATGATAAGTCGGAAACCAATACAATATATTAGCTTATTTATCAATTTTACTTTTATCCTAATCATCTTTGATTTAAGTTCTGAATTGTAAAAACCCTCCTCATTGTTACGATTGTTGGTTAAAACATTCAAGAGTCCTTGTAGTGCGACTCGAGGGTCACTTCTATTTTATTGCATTTTTTATTTTTATTTTTGACCCGTGTGCGACAACGGATCAAATTGGCACCGTTGCCGGGGACTCTCTATTTAATTTAGCAAATTTTAGAATCATAGTTTAAAGTCTTGTTAGATTTGTTTTGTTTAATTTGTTTTTGTTTGTTTATTTCAGGGTTGAAGTATAGTGATAAGTATTTCAGCCTATCAGTGACTCTGTAAGCTACTGTTTCAAATCCCTACAATTTTTTTTCCAGAAAATTAGAAAAAAATCAACAAACGTTACTCCCTTTGAAAATAGTTCTAAGGGATTTTGACCCTCAAAATCGCAAATTCTTCAGTTTTCTATTTTCTTTGATTTAATTTCTATTTTTATATTCTCAAAAAAATTCAAAAAAATTATAGATTCGTTATTTGATTTTTAGTCGTATTATCATAATTTTTAGATTTTATTTTAATCTCTTTTCTAATTTTCCATTCCTTTTCTCAATAGGGACTTTGTTGGCATTTTGGTTTTATTTGATCATACGTTAATTTGATAGTTATATTATGGATGATCAAATTAGAATATTAAGAGAATTTGCTTTACCTGATTCACTTTTTGCTGATTTCCCTTCTTTGTTTGATTTCGATGACACTTATACTTGTGATGTTTGTACTGATAGTCACTTATGTTCAGTTTGTATTGCATTTGAAGTTGCTTTATAAGGTGATATTTATAATAATGTTTATTATGAGATTTCTAACAATAAAGTTGATGTTGTAGATATAAATGTAGCTCTTGCTGCCAAAACTTTACCATCCATTGAGCAACCAACTACTTTAGAGCTAAAGTCACTCCTTGCGTTTTTAGAATTTAATGAAACTTTCCAGTAATAATTTTATCTAAACTTGAATATGAACAAGAACAGAAGTTATTACAAGTATTGAGGGAACATTGTCGCAACTGCAAAAAAGGGTCTGCAGAAACAAACAGAAGAGTCGCCACCGAGCGTTATTTATTCCAAAGGGAGGGAAAAGAAACGATCAAAGAAAATCTAAAAGAAAGGAGAAGACAAAGTCATCGCAACCAAATCTTGGGTTCAGGAGTCGGTTACACAAGGGGAAGGTATGAGCACCCCTCATGTTCGTTGTATTCAACGGGATTCACGCTTGTCGTCTATCAAAAGGGTAACTTATCTAAAAGCTACTGCTAAACGGGGGAGGGGAAAAAAGGAGACTCGATAGGACATCACTGCCTTATGCCTACGTATTTTCTCGTGCAATGGGAAAGTCAGAGTCAACGTAGTTCGAAAAACTACAGGTGATGGGGGAAGGTTGCTAGCCAAGACATCGTCGTCTTGTGCCTACGTATCCTCGTCTGGTATGAGAAATTAGAGCAAACGTAGTTCAGGAAAACTAGACCACTGGTTGGTTAAGTGTTCTTTTATGAGCAGCGCTAAGTTCCCATTCCAGTAGCTAGGGTCGATGCCTGTTTGTGGTAGAACAGAAAAACAACGTACTATTTTTTGAAAAATGAGTTTGAAACAATCCCGAGGGATAAAAAAAGTTTCAATTTTGTTTAAGAGTTTTTTAGAGAAGTGAATTTAATTTGTTTGAGATTCACGTTGCACTAAAGACTATGACATAGTAGCGAATTCGTTGCATATCGTCCAAAGGGTATACACTAAACACTCTAGACAAGTGAGGAGAAACCCCTCATTCATTATTTTCCATGTACTTAAGGCTCGTGGCGACAACCTTCATCATTCTTTATTAGATGTCTTAGAATGTTTGAGATGAGAAGAGAAGACACAGAGAAAACACTAAAAGGAAACTGAAAAACCCTAATATTGTCATACAAAATGATCCTAAGGTTGGGATGAGAGGGAAGTTTACCTAATGTTATCATACAAAATGTCCCTAAAGTTGAGGTCAAAAGGGACTATCCTAATTGTTATCATGCAAAGGATTGAAAGCCTAATGTCTCTCTTACTCCCATCTTAAACAGAGGGACTAGGAATCCTACAGGGTCATGGGAGCAAACACAAGTAGACATTATCCAATTCAATCACAAATGGAAACAAAACTCAAGACTTAAACAAGTCTCAAGGAAAAAGAAAGAGAAAAATAAGAAAGAGATGGAGGAGAAGAAGCAAGAACAAGCAACTTCTCAAGGAGGTTCAACTCAAGTGACAAGACAAACACACAAGTAAGCACTAAACTCAATCATACACAAAGCATACATCATATCATGTCAAAGTGAAATAAGATTGCGTATATGTCAAACCACACTCAAAGATTAGAGGTTAGAGCAAAATGGCAAAACAAGGTGCCCAAACACACACAAGTGTCTCAATGTCCAACAATAGGCATCATCAATCATAAAAGAAAAATGGGATAAAGGTAAGTGAGATGTAAAACAAGGTAGGGCAGTAGCAACATCATGTCATGTTAAATTCAATTCAAAGATTAGAAAATGAACACAAGAGTGTGAAACACATATCTTATCAAAACACAATCAATGGCCACAAAAATAAGCATGTAACAAACACACCTCACAAGAGTAAACATGTAAACTCAAGGCATGAATCCAAATGGGAAGCAAAATAAACATGTATATCAATCCATCATTAACACATGAATCACAAAAAGAAATCTCAAACATAAAGCTCAAAGCATGCACCAAGATTAGGCAAACATCAACTATGATCATCTTCATCTATTCAAAAATGGCACAAGGCACAAATGGTCAAGTAATACATACCACAACATCAAGGTCAGAAGCACACTCAAATGATTCATATCACATTCATTCTTAAGATATCACACAAGTTCAACAAGTATCATGCTTAAAAATTTACACAAACATCATTCAAATCATTCATAACAAGGACAAAGAGATCATGTGAAGCGAAAAATGAGAAATGATCATATAAGAAACAATCACATCATGCAAGTTAAACCCTAAAAAATTTCATTAAAAGTATACGCATGTTCACAAACATCCATTAGGTCACACAACAAATCAATTCAAGAAATTAGGCCATGAACAACCAAAGAGCAAGCTCAAAACACCATCAACCTAAGAATTCAACCATAAATTGAAAAGTAATCAAATAAAAGTGAACATCAAAAAATCACATCAAAAAATTATTTCAAACCTCACTCAAACACAAGTAAGCAAAGTGGATTCAAATTAGGTCAAACCTCATGCATATGCGCATCCAAAGCCAAGTTACAATTAGGCATCAATCAAAAATATAAAAATGACTTAATAAAATCCAAGTAAATTCCCAAATTCATGTCATGTGTGTTATGAATCAAATGGAAAAGCATCAAGACAAGAATGGCAAGAGAGCATCACAAAATGCATCAAACAAGGAAAAATAAGCAACTAATCGAGCAATAATCGAGGGCCAAATAAAATCAAATGAAAATCATGCAAAGGGTGATCATCAAAACAACCAACCAACACTCAAACATGGCTCAATAATGTCTCTAAGTGTGTGCAAAATATTGAGTCAAAAGTCAATTGAAAATGGTAAGAATTGAAGTCATGTTGCAAATTAGGTCAAACAAAACACACTATAAGATTAATTCAAAATAAAATATTAAAATAAAAATAAAAAATGTGAAAAATAAAATGAGATGTCAAAGTCATTAAAAAATATTTTTGTGGTATTTTTGCATGTTTAGAACCATTAAAAATAAATTAGAATGAAACTAAAAATAAAAATAAAAATAAAAGAGAATGAGAGATGGATGGGGGTTTAATAAAAATTCAAGGATGAACTACATTCTTGTTAGACGCGTTGATGGGCTTAGGAATGGGTGTACAGGAAGTAAAAATGTAAGGCCCATTGTTAAAAAAAACAGAAACAACCAAACAAATGACCACGTGAGCATTCATTAAAACACCTCAGCAGATTGTCATGCCACATAAGCCAGTCAAACTTTCAAAATGGCCATGCATGCAAAATCAAGACCAGACACTGGAGCTAGGGCTCCGGTCGTCTTCTCCGACTACCTCGCCGGAGCTGAAACTCAAACCTCATCAAAAATGCCAAAATCTGACACTATCCCACATGATTTTCAAGAGAAACATGAATCCAGCCTCAAAAGTCAATAATAAGCACTCTAAAGCTATGAAAAACGAACACGAAAATTTGAGGCACAAACTCAAACTCCATGAAAAAACACAAAAACCATCCAGAAACATTCTAAATCAACTCAAACAATCAAATATATATCAAAACATGATCTTTGCACGTGAAATATGAGAGGAAGAGATAGAGAGACTTTTACCAAACTTGAAGCTTTTGTGAGCTTTGTTCATACACTAACAACTTCTCTAACCTTTATTAAAAGACTCCTTGGACCTTGAGGATGATGAATGGAGGCAAGAGGAGGTCAGAAACTTAAAGGAAGGGAGATTTTAAGAATTGGACTTTTGAGTGAGAGAAAATAATTTTTTTATTCTGGCTACAGAATGAGAGTGCTCTTGCCCTAGGGTTTCATTTTAGTTTATATATGATGGCCTTGGTGTGGTTAAAGAGATGACTAACTTAAAATATATTTTGTGAATACCTCTCAAAAATTTGAAAAAAACAAAGAATGATGAATGACACAATTTCTGCCATAATGTGAAGTGTATTTTGGAGGTCATTTGGGAGTGGACAAAAGGCTCAAAATGGAGGGAGTGGAAAGAAAGAGTGGAGGGAAGGCTTTGTGTGAAAATTTTCCTTTCTTCTTTTGGAATGAAGATTAAAAAAAGATGGCATGTCGTACATGTCTTGTTGGTGCATTTTAAGCAATGTTTGGAGTGACAAAGAGTGGTTTATGTGTGTTAATTGGTTAGGCAATAGTGCTGCATGAATTGATTCACAATTGTTCCAAGAATGTTGACAAGAATCAATGCTTGCCCATAAATCCACATAGCTCACTTTAAGCAAACAAAACTTGGTGAATTTTACTCTAACTCATGAGATTTTTGGTTCAATGCAAAGTATAGAGATCACAGAATAACTTTCATGTGGAAACCATCTTAAAATAGGACTTGAATGGTTGAGAAAACTTGAAATGAAACCATGTTCATCAATATATCACCAAAAGAAACTTAGAAAAATTCTAAATTATGGAATTTGACAACATTGAGACACCATTTTTGAAGCAACATAACTTGAGATGTACTTGTCCAATGGAAGTGGTTTAGTAATGGAAAGAAAGCTTGAAGAATTATTTTCAACTTTCATGTTCAAGGGAAAGTGATTTGATATCAAAAACTTGGTGAAAAGTACCTTGGAAAGTTTCCCCAAAATTTTTCCTAGAACTTGTCCAATCTTGACAACTTTGAAACCCTAATTTGGAGAGATCATAACTTGAGCTTTACACATCTAATGGAGATGATCTAATACTCAAAAGAAATCTTGAAGGATTATACACAACTCTCATGTTGTAGGAAAATAAAATTGAAGCTTGTATCACCATGAAAATTGGGCTTGAAAGTAGGTACCTCAAACTGATTTTCTATACTTAGAAAAAATTCTAAGTGTTGAAATGTCAAAATCTCCATTTTTCCAACTTTAGCTCGTCATATCTCCCAAACCATGAATCTTTTGGACATGCTTCCTTCCACAAAATTGTAGTTCATTGTGTCCTCTTTAATTTGATAGAAATTTTTCCTTCATTGGATCAAAAATGAGAAATTTATGGAAGTTGCAAGATGGCTATAATTAGGGTTTCCTACACTTAGAACATTCTCCATTAAAACCCTAATTTAGTCAAACTCTTGATTTTATGTTTCTCCTTGATTCTTCTTGTCCCAAACACATGAAATCACTTGAAACCATATATCATGCTTTTGATTGACCTTGAGATTCAAGATTTTGACCTAATTGCAACACAGTTGACTTTTGTTGACCAAATGAAATCCTAGGACCATTTCCATTGATTGTGGCCCTTGTGATGGCTTGTGATGGCACATAATCCATGTAAAGAACCATCAAGGTGTGTGTTGAGCTCTAGAATCATCTATTGCCCAAAGAATTAGCCACAAATCTCCTTTGAACTAAAATGCTAATCAGTTACCCATGAGATAGGAGGAGGGGAACCAATGCTTGTGCTCTTGATTCAAGTGGTTGGTTAACATGCCTTGATGATGATGGAGACGTTGTAACTTAAGATTGCCACAAATTTAATCTTGAGCTCTTTATTGAGCCTTGAAAATGGAGCTCTTCTCTTGATTGCTGGATAAGATACCTTAATTCCCTATCTAAGAACAATGATATGTACAAATGCTAATGCAATAATGATATGAAACATAAGCCAAGATATAAGAAAAATGATGGGCAAATTTTGGGGTTCTATAGCTGCCCCTATTCAAACAGCTTGAACCTGAAGGGGTGAAAAGCGACCGCTTTCAAAAATCAAGGTAAAAGGTGATTGAATACTAAAAGAACCCAAAAATTTGCAACCTGCGAGGATGCACATGGTATAAAGTAGTTGCCAGCCGAAGGTGGGCTTAAAGGAAACAACGGGCACCAACCAAAAGTTGGGATAACTAGAAAACATAAGATACTAGCCAAAGGTTGGGATGGCAAATGATAACTGCTCACGGAGGTAATACTGACCACTAACCAAAAGTTAGGATCACCAGAGAGATTAATAACCAAAAGTTATGAGAAACAGGCTACTAACCAAAAGTTAGAATCACCAGAGAGTAATAACCAAAAGTTATGAGAAACAGGCTACTAACCAAAAGTTAGGATCACCAGAGAGAGTAATAACCAAAAGTTATGAGAAACATGCTACTAACCAAAAGTTAGGATCACCAGAGAGAGTAATAACCAAAAGTTATGAGAAACAGGCTATTAACCAAAAGTTAGGATCACTAGAGAGAGTAATAACCAAAAGTTATGAGAAACATGCTATTAACCAAAAGTTAGGATCACTAGAGAGAGTAATAACCAAAATTTCTGAGAAACATGCTACTAAACAAAAGTTAGGATCACCCAAACACTAACCGAAGGAGAATACACAAACAATGAAGACTACCAACCAAAAGTTAGGATCGTTCAAAGGATTACCAACCAAAATTTGGAATGAAGGCTACTAACCAAAAGTTAGGATCGTCGGAACACCGACCGGGGGTGAACACACCAAAAGGAAGACTACCAACAAAAAGTTAGGAAAATGACTTCACAGGGGAGCACATTGGAGGAATAACAACCAAAAGTTGGAATAACATCCAAACAAACAACAGACTACCAACCAAAAGTTAGGATAACATCCAAGAAACAAACGGACTACCAACCAAAAGTTGGGATAACATCCAACACGCAAACAGATGGCTACCAACCAAAAGTTGGAATCACCGGGACGTCGACCGAAGGCAAACTTACCAAAACCGAAGACTACCAACCAAAAGTTGGAATAACGACTTTGCGGGGGACAAAAGAAGACTACCAACCAAAAGTTGGAATGAAGGTTACAGACCAAAAGTTAGGATCACCAAAAGGGAAGACTACTAACAAAAAGTTAGGATCGTCAACAAAACTATACCAACTAAAAGTTGGGATCAAGAAAAAGGTTACCAACCAAAAGTTGGAATCACTGGGATGCTGAACAAAGGCGAACCCACCGCAACAAAGACTACCAACCAAAATTTGGGATAACAACTCCGTCGGGGAAAAAATAGAGGACTACCAACCAAAAGTTAGGATAACATCCACAAAACGACGGACTATCAACCAAAAGTTGGGATAACATCCAAGAAACGACTAAGCTGGGGATTACCAACCAAAAGTTGGAATAACATCCGGGATAGGAAGGAAGTAGAATCAATCGACTCACGATCTGAAAAGAATACTCCGCTGGGGGAAAGAGCAGCTTAAACGAGCAAGTTCTGCCGGGGAGAAAAAGTAAGATGGATACATCTATCAATGATTTTTGCTAGGGTTAAAGTACCACAAAATCCCATGAATTGTACCGTTATCTGTCAGAGAGATGCTTGGAAATAAAGATACCAAACTTGGCTTATGCTTCGGATGCATATGTTTGAATATGGTGTAATGCTCCATAAGAAATGGAAATGCTACGTGTTTGAGGAAAATGCAATGCAAATGATATTCAAAAGAGTACCACCAAGCAAAGCGCTAAGAAAATCAACAAACAAACTCTGCTGGGGAAGGCCCACCGAATGACTTCCATGAATATAATCTTCAATCTGCTGAGAATTGAGAAAGACATCTCTTGGGAGATCGTCCCAAAAAATCTGACTTCGAAGAATGCCAATGATCTTTGGACTTTGTTGAGGATGTCAGCCATCACTGATTCACTCGTCGGGGGAATCAACTTCAATCTCTACCCGGGGAGAAAAATCGGTGACATAGATCCTGTCGGGGAATAGCCTTCAACCTTTCCCTGTTGTTGAGGAAAAATCTCAATCTTACCCTACTGGGGATAAGTACACACTATTGTTGGCGAGATATTTCTGATCTGACATCAGTACTTTGTGGGGAGACAGAATCTTTGCTGTGAAGCAGGTTATGTCGTCCTGTAAACAATCAATAAACAAATAGAATGTACTGTATACAAAATGGCTATTCCGGTTACCGTCCACGACACCATTCAAGTAAATCATTATTTTTTAATATGATTCACAAAGCCCCAAAGTTTTCACATGCAAAGTTTATCAAAAATTTCGAACGCCCCTTTTTTACAAACAAAACAACAAAAGTAAAAACAGGAAATGGAAAGCTCTTTGTGAATAATACTTTATTGATTGAAAAGGCATGTAAAATAGGAAAATTACAACATATGCAATTCCTGAAAAGAGGAAATTGGGCAAGAAGTACAACAAGAAAATATACAAATGTCGACAATGTGGAAACAGACAACTACCATGTGTCAATTCGGCTATCACTTGTATGTCTTTGATACTTCGCCAATGTTATGCCTTCTGAAGGGACTGATTAGATTGGTTTTTACCCTTCGGGGCTTCCATAAGTCAAAATGCATTCACATATCGAACACATGTTGTAGTCATTTGCTTTTAAAATCCCTAACTTTTTCCTGGATCGCTCTTGTAAGTTTTCAATCCATCGGGATACCCATTTTTTTTTCCAAAGTTGCCTTTCCAGGTTTTCAACTTCGCGGGTTTATTATTTTTTTCTTTTTATCCATAATTTTTCCCGAACCTCTTCCTTTTATGGTTTGCTGGGATGCCTCATTTTTGCCTGGACTTTCATTTTATGTCCAACAGGTCTATTTTAAGCAAAATATTTTTTGACTACGTCTGCGTTCACAGGGGACGTAAAATCTTCACCGTCCATGGTTGGTAGTAATAAGGCTCCTCCAAAGAAAACCTTCCTTACTACGTATGGACCTTCATAATTAGGAGTCCATTTTCCCCTGTGATTTGTTTGTGGAGGGAGGATCCTCTTCAACACCAAGTCACCTATCCGAAAATGTCGAGTGCATACTATCGCAGTGAGAATATGATATCAAGCTATTGATTAACTTGAATCGCAAATCATTATTCACCACCGGTCTTTAATTTATCTAAGGGAAGGGAAAAAGATCGAAATAACCCATGAGTATGTAATGCAATGTAAAGCTATAGAATCTAAGGTTCGGGGGTTGGTTAAACTTAGGGAAGGTATTAGCATCCTAAGCATATGTACTACTCTACAGGAACCTCTTGTTTTATATTGTGTTATTGTTGTTTGCTAAGGGTAAGAGACCTATGGGGTTTATTTCTAAGTATGCTCGCCAAGAAATCCATCTTGTGCCTACGTATCCTGACGGGAGTGGAATCAGAGCATTCGTAGTTCCCCTAAAGGGAAGAGGAACTATTGACTATGGCCAAATTCCAGGGGAGAAAAGGTTGTTGATTGATTCTAAGAGAAGAGACGAGTCATCATCTTAGAGAGAATACTCCACCACAAACGTACAGAAGACGATATTTGCATCACATTGAGAGAAGGGCTCCAACTCGGATTTGATCGACGAGTATACCACATACCTCTCTCAAGTGGAAAAGATGCTACATCTTTCTCGATCATGTTATGGGGTAGGAGAATGATATCTCGATTACACGGATGAATCACGTCTAATTCTCTTGTGGAAGAATAGGGCATTTTACTTATAAGTTGTCTAAAGTTGTAAACTTAAGGGGATTTTATGTTGAGAGTATATGGGGGTTCTAAGCTAATCAACTAGAAGAGTCAGGGATCAAGCAGGGGAAACGATGCAAATGAAAATGCAATGTATACAATTTATAAGGCCATATACAGGTTCTTCCCTTGGACATGCGAAAGCCAACAATTATTAAAAAAAAGAGAACATATAGAAAAAAACGTATTAAAGTCATGATTTGAACATTGAACATATAAAACCAACAATATAATGTCTAACCAAACCCAATAGAGCTAAATGTGATCTTACTTAAGAAGGTTAAGAGTACATGAGCGAGGAGATGATATATAACTCGAAGATAAAGTTCCTATTGTTGTTCAAAAGGTTGTAGGTGACCATCAATTTAGTTAGTGCAAAACAATTAATTAGATAATTATGTAATTGCTAAAAATTCGAAAATAACAGTGGTTGAGTGCATGACTGAAAAATTTAAATACGTAATTATATATATAAAAAAACTCTAAGCTTGATTAATAAAAATAGGACGCAATTGTTAGCTCCTAAATTCAACACCCTCCTGCAAGTTAAAATATTGTAAAGAAAGTGTTAGAATCTTGTTGGAGGTGAGAGTTGGTCGAAGAGTGCAGGACATTTGAGGAAGAAAAGTCGAAGCAACTACAAGGACTTGGAGAAAATCATTGGAAGCTTCGACCGTGATGTTGCTGGGTAGTTATCCTATAGATTTAAAATTTAAATAAATTGGAGGGAATGTTTTCGTTCGTTGGATGACTAAGAGGACACATGGCGTTATGTGGGCAACAAACTCATGCATGGTGACAAGTGGCGGAAGATGATGATAGAGGAAGTTATTGGTAGTTATTTTCTACTATTATAAAAAGGAAGTCTTAGACATAGAATCAAGTGTGTTATAATTTACTGTTGTATAAGTTACTCTTAAAAATACTCCAAGTATCCGAGTGCAGAGAAAGAGAGTATCGAAGAGAATGTACATGATGTAAACACACCATCCTTTACTTTCCAATGAAATTTATTTTATTTGTTCATACTTTACAAAGCTTTCTTTATCTTTCTTACAACCTTCCCTCTTTTCTATGCATTTTACTTCGCCTTCATTCTCAACCCTTTCTTTTAAATCTTTTATCTTTTATCACTGAAAACTTTATCTTCTTTTCTTTTTTAGTCGAATAGATGCTTTGTAGAACCTTTCACTCCAATATTACCTAAGTGTGACTCTTAGATATATTTCTGAAGAAAAAACCTTTTTAGCACATGTCCTATGATCAATCTGATCGATCTTGTGAGTCACCAAAGTTAGATTTGGAAGATCAGCGATTGTTTTCTGATTTTCAAGGGAAACAAAATGGCACGCCCAATGGGACAGTGCTAAAAAACAAATTCCTTCATATAGTCAAAATTGATAGAAAATATAGTCTTATTGGTCCTTTCATGAGAAGTACATTTTATGTTACTGAGAAGTGGTAGAATTACCGCTGTAAATGAAGAGAGGCTAACGAGATGAAACATTACGAATATGGCGACAGATGCAAATCAGCCAAATAATCTTAACACTCAAGGAGATGGTTCTAGCGAAAGAGCAGGTAATGGCGTAATCCCGCCTTCGATACCGTCAACAGGAGAACAAATAACACATCTGGTGAGGCCAGAGCCAACACCTTCAGTGCTTAGGACTGGGTCAACCATAATAAGACCTTACAGTCAACCAGTATTGGAATATATTGGACCCTAGGTGTCAAATTCTCAAATGTCGTTGAGAGGAAGTTCGACGTCTAAGCAGTTTGCTCCTCCCGAGTTTTCACAGTCACCAAGAAACCCCCTATATGGGACGCCCATAACTGTAATGAAAGGGCTCCAAAATGCGCCCCTTATATTCTCAGATAATGCAATGGCTTCGCCATTACATGGATCAGGGTCTGGCGTGAACATTGGTCGAAATCTCCAAGGTTCGAGCCTAGGGTATTCGACACAAGGCTCTAACTTGACTAATACCTCTGTTGCGTGTTTAAGACAACAAATGGATGAAAGCAATTTGCAAATGGTTCAGACTTTGTCCCAAACCATGGGTGAAATCTTTCAACCATTAATCCAAAATACGACCCACACTAATCAACAGTTAGCAGTGCAATTGACGCGATTGGCTGAATTTATGGGGGTACCTCCCTTGGCCAGGAATCAGGCCCCAATGGCAAATGTTCTACGACAAGACTTAGGACACCAACCAGCAGTAGGGATCCAGGAAAGGATTGGTCATCCCATAGTCGAGCCACCTAGGGTCGAACCATTGAGAGATCAGGTTCACGTTCCAGAGGAGAGGGATTCAGAAGTAATTATAGTGAATCAAATCCAGGACGCAGACAGTGTTGTCCAACAGGTTCGACGCAATAATGTGGTTGTCGATAATAATCTAGCAGCCACGGTCGAAAGAATTATGGCTCGAAATGGTCTGAACACTGGGTTCACCCGGCCAAACTACACCTCTCCAATAGTAGATTATATTCTTCAGGCGGATTTGCCTCCTAGAACGAAAGTACCCAAGTTTACTAAGTTCTCAAGCGATACGACGGAGTCCACTGTCGAACATGTTGCCCGTTATATAATTGAGGCTGGAGAGATAGAAAATGATGAGAGTCTTAGAATAAAATATTTCCCATGTTCTCTCACTAAGAATGCCTTTACTTGGTTCACAACGTTACCCCCCAATACGGTGTGTAATTGGACCCAGTTAGAGCGTCTATTCCATGAACAGTTTTACATGGGCCAAACCAAGATTAGTCTAAAGGAACTCGCTAGCATGAAACGTAAGTTTTTTGAGCCAATCAAATGGTACCTCAATAGGTTTTAATTACTTAAGGCCAGGTGTTTCACACAGGTCCCTGAACACAAGTTAGTCGAGATGGCCGTTGGGGGTCTCGACTATTCCATTAGAAAGAAGTTGGACACCCAGTATCTAAGGGACATGGCCTAACTGGCCGATCGAGTTCGAAAACCGGAACGACTTAAAGACAAAAAGGCTAAGTTCAATAAAAGCAAGAAGGTATCCTTTGTCGAATTCAATGAAAATGTCGAAGTGGTATGCGATGATCCCTTACACTTCGACGAGAGCAAAGTGGATCTTGCTGAACTAAAACAAGGCCCGCCTTATTCTTGTAAAGTGCTGGCTCCCTCACAAGGGAAGAATTTTGTAGAATCTGAAAAGAATGATAGGTTCCCAAAGAAAACATATACTTTTGATATCACTAAATGTGATGAAATCTTCGATTTGTTAGTACCATCTGGTGCTAAAATGTCGTCTGCAGAACAAAGGAAGAAACTAGAGTTTTGTAAATACCATAATTTTTGGGGTCATAAAACGTCTCAATTTTTTCTTTTCAGGGATCTCGTTCAGAATGCAATTCAAGAGGGACGTCTGAAGTTTGGAGAGAAGGCCAATAGCCAAATGAAGGTCGACACGGATCCCTTGCAGATGGCAGACGCCCATTATACAGAACCATTGGAAGCCAACATGGTCGAAGCTACTGACGATAATAATTTCTCGATCGACATGGTAGAGGTTACTGATAACCTCATGGATGGGACTGTAATGGCAAAAGTTATCATGGGTTTCGGATAAGGGGACTGTGTAGAGATGGCCACTGACGATCTAGGACATGTTGGTGATGAACTAGGTTCAAATGGCAAGGACAATCCAGGTTGGGCAATAATGACTAAGGAAACTGCTGACCACTTTATCGAGATAGACCAGGCCACTGAAGGTTTGGAGTTAGGTTTGAGGAAAATGAATCTGGTCGAAAGGGTCGAGATCAATGTGGTAGAAATCATGCAGCATGAAACTATATGGGATAGCGAGTCAAACTACCAAGACGAACTCACTAAAGAGGCTTACGCGAAGCAAGAAGAATCAATCGTCGATTTTCTCCACCGTTGTCAAGGGAAAGGATCTAGTGTGATGTTATGCCCTCGATGCAGTGCCATTTTTGATAGAAAAGCTGCCCAGAAATTATAAGGAACACGGAGGCTTAAACAAAGAAGGTAGATGCCCAAATTCGACACTCGGTGTAATTCCCAAAGGAGGTCTGAGCCTCGTATTAGGACCCCAACAGCTACGCCCACCAGTTTCAAACCCATTGTTGAGGCTGCTAATGGTAGGTGGGTAAAGCCTAACGAAGATAGACAACAAGGACAATAGAAGTGGAAGAACTTTGAGGTAAAGCGAGGATCTTCAGTTAGTTATCAAAAGGAGTTCCAATCCTCAAGAACATCCCACATATCTGAGAATTACAAGGGAAAGAATCCTATGTCTCGATCATAGTGGAGAAGGGAGCAGCGCAGGAGGAAAGCACTCATGGAAAGCTCACTAAAGGACCAGGAGGAATCAAGTACTAATGCCCCTGTCGGGAATAAAGAAGGACAATTGAAGACATTTGAAAAAGCACCTGTGGGACGCAGATTGTTTCCTGCCCATGTCGAAGAATAGAGGAAACCAGTCGGGGTCGACAAGGAAATGACTAATAATTTTGATTATGACTCCAACGATTCATTGAAATTATTGGTTAACGTGGTATCGGTAATGCCAAGGGAGTTCGACCGAATATCCGTAGTCGAAAATATGGATACTTACACAAATTGGGAGATGGTGGCGCACAAGCCTGTGTGCTACTATGTTATGAATAACGGCTGTGTTGAAGAACAAAATGCATTCTTCGAACGACCCACAAAGGCAATGAAAAACCATTTGAAGCCTCTTTACATCATAGCAAAGGTGGAAAAGGTACTAATTAATAAAATGCTGGTGGATTGTGGCGCAACCGTGAACCTGATGCCACAGTTCTTGATGAATAAGATTGGCAAAGATGAAACTGATACAAAACCACACAACATGGTCTTGTCAAACTACGAAGGCAAAGTAGGCTCGACCATGGGAGTCACACAGGTAGACGTCACAGTCGGAACCATCACCCGCCCAACCGTCTTCATGGTGGTAGAAACAATAACCAACTACAATCTGTTACTTAGACGAGAGTATATCCATGGCGTTGGTGCGGTGCATCTTTAATGCATCAGAGGATTGTCATATGGAGACCAGATGGCATCATGGAAAATATCGAAGCTGAACAAGGATATTTTAAGGCTCCCATAAACCACGTTGACAGAAGGTAATTTAACAAACACTTGGCCAACATAGGTCCCTGTGTGCCTGCAGATTTCGAGTTTGTACCAAATGATGAAGTGTAGTGCTCACTTTATCTACATCTCGTAGATGGTTTCCACTAGGATAAGGAAGTACCAGGTGAGAGGCTCCCATACCTTGGCACACTTCCAATAAACCCCACTGGATGGGGAAGTGAATTCAATAATGATGACTGAAGCAATAGCGCTTCAAAGAATTTCGGCTTACGTGACTGAAACTAAACTACAAACAGCCCTGGAGGCTACCAACAACAAAATGGTTAAAAAAGCCAGTGAAAAATATGGTCGAATAAACCTTGGTGAAGGTTTCGACCCTGACCCTCCTGAGAAGATTCAGTATGAAGATCAAAGGCTCGACGCTATTTATGACGAGGAACCTCTGGTTTTCGAGAAGGATCCCTTGGTGAACGATGCTAAGATGCTTGCACATGACCCATTAGAGGAAGTAGATCTGGGAGAAGGAATAGTCAAGAGGCCAACATACATTAGTGCCAACCTCGACTCTCAACTCAGGGTCAAAATTATCCAATTGCTGCAAGAATACAAGGACTGTTTCGCTTGGGATTATGATGAGATTCCCGGTTTGAAGAGAGATTTGGTTGAACATAGATTGCCAATCAAACCTGGAAAGAAGCTAATCAAACAAAGCCCAAGACGTTTCGCTCCTGAAATCCTCTCAAAGATAAAGGAAGAAATCGAGAGACTCCTTCGTTGTAAGTTCATCCGTACAACCAAGTATGTTGAATGGCTAGCCAATATTGTACCAGTCATTAAGAAATATGGGTCACCTTGACGATCCTCGTCCCAGGGTTGATGAACATTTCCATGGATGATACCTGCAGCTTCAGGCCCATGGAAGTTACCATTTCCAATATTACTAACATTTTCTCCAGCATTGTTACCGCTCACACCGATGTTACCATTAACAGCTTCGATGTTGCCATTACCAGCTTCGGCATTGCCAGCACCTATCCCAGTGTTCCCATTGCCTACAGTGTTGGGAATGATCACAGTTGGTCCAGATTTGTCAGCCCGGGGAGTCTCCACATGAGGAGGGTTGGTACCACATTGGTGTTGACGCGCGCAATCAAGGGCTGCACGAGGGTTCGTAGTTGCTCTTTCCCACTGGCAACCACCTGCATGATGTCCATGAACTGGGACATCCTCTCCCTAAACTCTTGCATTTCCGCTTGGGCTTGCTCCATAGCTCTGAGCTGATTAGCTCGGGTAGAGTAACAGTGAATTCGTCTGCGGTCAATCCTGAAACACAGCTAGTGGAGTAAACACAGGGGTCAGATAAACAAGTCCAGGATACCTGTTATGCAAAAAAAAATGCCTATGCAAATGCAGATACGTATCTATGCATTTGGGAAAATCCCCCCCCCCCCCAATTCTAGTTCCGGTAGAATAGTGAGACAAATAAAGTCTAACATCTGATCATGGAAAGAACACCTCGTACATGTATAAAAAAGCCCCGAAGGCAGTGTACAAGTGTAATCAAATACAAGTGACACAAACCAACAAGCCTGGTGGTGGTCAGCATACAACAAATGCATAAAAGATACAAATGGATACAACAGAAATCAGGTGCGACGGCGAGCACAGAAATCTTCAAGCAGTTCCTTTGTCTCGGGGTGATCGGGCCTAGTGAGTAATCCTCGGATAAGCAGCTCCCTTCGTCTGATGGTATCTTGGAGACCCTCAGCATAGTCCTCCCAAGTTTCTTCTCCAAAGAAATATTCTAATTTTCATCCCTTAGAATCAGCTCTTAGTTGGCAATCTTTCAAGTTTTCTATAGCCTCGTTCAACCGGTACTCAGTGTCATGCCTGGGTGATGCTTTAGCTTCAATCTTCTTGTTTTTTGCTTCAAGCTGAATCTTCAACTTGGCAATTTGTTGCTTCAGCTTCTCTTCTCGCTCCTTGTTGTTGGACAAGGTGGCATTCCATGAAGTATTGAATTTATAGATCTTCAAGTAGGCTTTGTCTAGGTCCTGTTTCTTGGTTGCGAGCACGTTACTAACTGCCTTCAAGTCTAACCCCATACCTCTCGAGCATCAATCAGTTTGGTTAAGTTTGTACCCAGATGGTTCACCAGCTCGGTTTGCTTCTTGAAGGAATACACAGTTTCGTTCTTCTCGCTTCGGATTTGAATGATTTCCTTTTTTAACTCCTTATTCGCTTTCTTAAGCTCTTCTTTCTCGGCCCACAGCTGGTTATACTTTTGAACTTCAATCATAGTAGGCTCTTCAACCACTGGATTACAATCCTGCTTAACGGGTGGAAAGGGCATCATTACCTTTTCTGCCCTGCTCTGAATCCAGGTCACATAAGGAGCATAAACTTGACTATTGCTCTTCCCTAATGAGATCTTCCCTTTCCGGTGGATATTGCTTCAGGCATGCTCAAATCTAGCCAAGTCATCCCCCTCTAATGTACTGGTGAGATGCAGAGATTCTTGTATCTCCTCGTCATTCGGAGGACCCCTTAAGGCATACCCAAATTTCCTGATGGTGATAGACGGATTGTAATTGATGCAACCTTTCCTACCGACCAGAGGGACATTAGGAAATTTTCCACAGCTATAGATAATTTCACTTCCCAGGATGCTCCTGTCAAACCAAATAATATCTTCGGCGGATAAACTCATCAGACGCTCGGACCACTCCTTTGTATCTGCAGTTTTAGAGAAAGAGCCAGCTTTAGGAAGATGGCTTACAAACCATAGGTAGAACAGTGATACACAACAGGACACACTTTTCCCTCTTCTGTTCTCATTCTTATAACGCATCGAATGATACAGATCCCCTGGTAGTGTAGGTATGGGGTTCCCTGAGACGAAAATATGGAGTCCATCCACATCTACGAAGTTTGGAATGTTAGGGAACAACATGATACCATATATGCACAAGGCCAGAATAGCTTTGAACACCACCCAACAACCTTCTTTGGCAAAGTGTCGGGCCTTATCAGCCAAAAAAGACAATGTAAATCCCAGAGCTCCATTTCTCTTGATTACTTTTTCCTTCAACTCAGATTAGGCTCATCGTCAGTATGATAGAAGAGTACTTGGTCAAGGATGGGTACTTCTAGTAATGAAGAGAGCTCTTCCAATGTAGGTGCCAACACATAACTTGGAAACGGGAAGCATCGCAACCGAGGATCATAAAATTGTAGCAAAGTATGAAGATCATTCAATTCAAACAGAGATGGTTTGCACATAACACTCAACAACTTCCCATAGGTTTGTCTGAAACTTTCCATCACTTCCCTATCAGCTAAAGAAATCAAACTCCATAATGTTGTGATATCTGGTGTTGGAAATTTGTAAGCCAAAGTTCTTCTCAAGTTGGGCTCCATGTCAGAAATAAAGGAGTAACACTACTAGAATCGAGGGAGAATTGTACACCTGCAACATAGATACGTGTTAAATGTAATGCAAAATGAGGATGCAAATGCAAAATGCAGCAGGAGATCAAGATTGTTATGCTGTCGACTGAAGGACCAAAGTTTTGCTTCGGCGAGAACATAACACAGCTCTGATAATAGGAACCCTCTGGTACCAAGAATATTGATTCATACTGTCAAGAAAATCCAGGTTATCTGAAAGTCAAGGTTTCCTGCATAACCTAATCCCTCTCACATGTATGGACCTATCCATTGATAAGGTTTGGCATCCTATGCGTTCATCAGTGTTACAGACTTTCAAGAAACGATGATATGTTCACCATTTCTGGTTTAACTTCATCATCCCTTGAAGAGGCCTCACTTAGCTGAATCACAAATGATAGGTTCCCAAAGTCGACAAACCTCAAATCTGAAATCCTTTCAACGGCCCATATGGCTGGAAAGAAAGTCATCAAAGAGAATCTCGTATGAGCGCGAATTTCGTGGGAACTAGTGCATGCCTAACATACAGGTTCACCACTACTTTCCGCTGCTAATGCTATGTTTATACTCAAGCCTGGGTCTGGCTTACTTCTCAATATCATTCCCCTCCCAACAACAACACAACAATAATGGTATAATGCTGAAAATAAATGCGGGACAGTAAAGTACAATAAATAAATATGCACCCAAGAGATAAACAAAAAAGCGCTAGGATTGACTCGCGAAGGGGATACCTCTTTCCCCAGCAGAGTCGCCAGTTGTCGCTACTGCAAAAAAAGGTGTCGGCAATGACATAAGAGTTGCCACCTATCGTTATTTATCCCAAACGAGGGAAAGGAAACGATCAGGGAAAACCTAGCGAAAAGGGATAAGATCGGTCATCGCAACCAAATCGGGTTCGGGAGTCGGTTACGCAAGGGGAAGGTATTAGCACCCCTCACGTCCGTTGTACTCAACGGGATCCACGCTTTTGTTGTTTATCAAAAGGGTTGTTTATCTATCTAACTAAGAGGTTTCAGGGACAAAAGAAAAAGAAAAGGACAGGACTCGATAGAGTATCGCAGCTCTGGGCCTACGTATTCCCTTGCGCAATGGGAAAGTCAGAGTCAACGTAGTTCAACTAACTACGACTAAAGATGGGGGAAGGTTGCTTTCCAAGATATCACATCTTGTGCATACGTACTTTCAACAGGTATGAGAGATCAGAGCTTACGTAGTTCAGGATAAAAAGAACACAGGTTTGTTTAACTGTTTTTTACCCGAGTAAGATTAACAGATAGTTCTAGCAGTTTGGTGTATGCAGCTCGCTCGTTGGAGACTTAGGCGTTATCATTTGCGGTAGAACTAAGAGTTAACAACACTCTTTTATCTGAAAATATTTTCCTGATTAACAGAGCCCCAGAGGCAAAAAGAGGTTTGAATGTTTGTGTTGAAGTCTTTTATTAGAGAGGTGTTTTGAATGAATATTTGTAATTCATATTGCACTAGAGACTATGACTTAGGAACGAATGCGTCGCATACCGCCCAAAGGACGTACACTAAACACTCTAGATGATTGAGAGGAGACCGGTCAATTATCATTTTTCAAGTAGCTTAAGGCGCGCAACGTACAATACGCATTAGCCTTTATTAGGTGTTTTATTATTGTTTGAAGATGAGAAGAGAGAGAGAGGACTCTAAGGGGAACTAACCAAAACCTACTGTTATCATGCAAGATGGTCCTAAGGTTGAGTTTAGAAAGGGAATTTTATCCTACTTGTTATCATGCAAAGGATCAACCCTAATGTCTATCATTACCATCCTTGAACAAGGATGTGATAATCCTAAGGGAACATGTCAATGGAAAGAAGAAACAGAATGCTAAAGTCATTAAGCAAATGAAATATAAGTGTGAATGGATGCACATGCAATGCAAAAGTACAAGCAAAGGGAGGACACCTCAAACTTTAATGCACACAAGCAAACAGAAAGGGAAAATAAACAATCAAGCAAAGGGAGGAAACCTCAACCTTTAATGCAAACATGGACTTAAGAGAAAGAATGCCTACACATGCACTTCTATCCTAATTCACCAAATCAAACAACATGCAGGGGAGGGGATAAACAAGATGATGGAAAAGTAAAAGGAGAACTAAACTCATCAAGTTCAATGTGTAAAGACACAGGAGTCTACAAAGGTTCAACTTCTTTATGGAATGCCCTTAGTTCTATCAAAGGAAGAATTGGGCTCTCACAAGAAGGACCCTAAGATTGTAGGACAGAGAAGGAGAATATGTGTACAAACACAAGAGTTCATCAAAGGATCAACTTCTTATGAAATGCACTTGGTTCCTCCACAGAAGGAACTAGGTTCTCACAAGAAGGATCCTAAGATTATAAGACAATCAGGAATTAGAAGAGAAGCACAATGAGAACCAAAGGAACCCATTATGTTCAATGTGTATCAACACAAGAGTCCATCAAAGGCTCAACTTCTTTATGGAATGCCCTTAGCTCTACCACAGGAAGAACTAGGCTCTCACAAGAAGGATCCTAAGATTATAGGACATAGAGGAAGGAGTGAAGATAATGAGGATGGGAGGCAAAGTAAGAACCACAGGAACTTACTATGGCACTCAACCAAACTCATCAATGGGTAAAGACACATGAGTCCACAAAGGTTTAACTTCTTTATGGAATGCTCTTGGTTCCTCCACAGGAGGAAATAGGCTCTCACAAGAAGGATTCTAAGATTATAGGACAATAAGGAATTATAAGAGAATGACAGTGAGAACCAAAGGAACCCATTATGTTCAATGTGTATCAACACAAGAGTCCATCAAAGGCTCAACTTCTTTATGGAATGCCCTTAGCTCTACCACAGGAAGAACTAGGCTCTCACAAGAAGGATCCTAAGATTATAGGACATAGAGGAAGGAGTGAAGATAATGAGGATGGGAGGCAAAGTAAGAACCACAGGAACTTACTATGGCACTCAACCAAACTCATCAATGGGTAAAGACACATGAGTCCACAAAGGTTTAACTTCTTTATGGAATGCTCTTGGTTCCTCCACAGGAGGAAATAGGCTCTCACAAGAAGGATTCTAAGATTATAGGACAATAAGGAATTATAAGAGAATGACAGTGAGAACCAAAGGAACCCATTATGTTCAATGTGTATCAACACAAGGGTCCATCAAAGGCTCAACTTCTTTATGGAATGCCCTTAGCTCTACCACAGGAAGAACTAGGCTCTCACAAGAAAAATACTAAGAATATAGGACATGGAGGAAGGAGTGAAGATAATGAGGATGGGAGGCAAAGTAAGAACCACAGGAACTTACTATGACACTCAACCAAACTCATCAATGGGTAAAGACACATGAGTCCACAAAGGTTCAACTTCTTTATGGAATGCTCTTTGTTCCTCCACAGGAGGAACTAGGCTCTCATAAGAAGGATCCTAAGATTATAGGACAGAGAAGGAGAATATTAGGAGATGTGGAAAAATAATAAGCAAAAGAATCATGTAAAGTGGCTTATAATCTTAGTTTCCCAAAATACCCTTGCCTTGCAAGCTTCATATCTTGAGCTTCACAAATCATCTTGAGGACTTCTATGCCTTTTTAGAAAGCTAAGATAATAAGGGAGGACTTTCATGTTTGGGTAAAGATGAGGAGAGATATCCTTCTAGGTCAAAAATGTCTTGGAAGTTGGTTGACTTTCATGGACCAAAATCACATTCATCTGATGACTTGTAAATTGACTGCTTCATATCTTGAGTTCTAGAAATCCAATGGAAGACTTCTAGAATTCAAAATAAAGCTAAGAACATGCTCTACAAGTCTCGTGTTGGAGTCAAGATGATATGAAACTTGTATCTTGAGTTATGTGGTCTTGAAGTTGAGCAACAAACAGGGCATTTTACACTGTCAGGCTTAGAAACCCTAGCTTAACAACTTCTCACACTCTTGAATATTTATGAATTGATCTTGGAATAATCTCTTAGGTGTCTCAACACAACATCCCATGATCAGAAAGACTTGGAATTGAGTCATAATCTCCTTTAGTTTAACTGTTGACTTAGGGTTGACCAAGTGAGAACCCTAATTGCACCACCTTTGGTTGTGGTTTCGTGCACTTTGAATAATGACTTGCACAAGCTCCTACATGCCTCTCAAGACATCTCATGAGCTCTCTCAAGGACTTATACCCATATCCATGGACTTGTAAACTCTTGATGACTTTCATTAACCCCCCAGATAGGAGGTAGGAAAACTTGTATCCATCCCTTTTCCCAAGGAGCTTTGACTTCTTCATGAAGGCTTGTTGAGGATGATAACTTGACTATAGCTTCTTGATTAGCCCTAGAACCTTTGGTAGCCTCTTTTTAACAGGCACATCTCTTGATCCTCTGCACAAATGACAATATAATGCATATGCTAATGCTACAATGAGTGCAATGAAACATAAGCTAGGTAAAGAAAAAGGTTGGGGAAATTTTGGGGTGCAACAATCTTCTCAAGATTGTTGTCAGTTGGGTGACTCGAGACTTGGCCTTCAGAGGTCGAAGTGCTAGGGGTCTTACCAGAGGAACTATTTCGCTTACTCAAGAGGAGTTTGATGTACTGTCGAGGGTTAGAGACCTTCAACGCATCAAGTTCTACTTTGGTAAGATTGGTCTCACCCTTGAGGGGTACCACTTCAACTTCCTTGAGAACAGCAGTAGTCTTAGCCACCTAAACAGGGGCAGGTCCGTCGACAGGATGTTCTGCAGGTTACATTCCCTTGTGTCGCTACCGTGAAAATAAGGTGCCGGCAAAACAGAAGAGTCGCCACCTTTCGTTATTTATCCCACAGAAAGGGAAAGGAAACGATCGGAAAAACCTGACGAAAAGGTATAAGACAAGGTCATCACAACCATGTCTGGGTTCGGGAGTCAGTTACGTAAGGGGAAGGTATTAACCCCCCTCACGTCCATCGTACTCGATGGGATCCATGCTTGTTGTGTTTATCTGATGGGTTGGTTTTATCTATCTACGCTAAAAAGATGATCTGAAAGAAAAAGAAAATGACTCGACAAAACACAACAGTTTTATGCCTATGTATTCCCGTCTGGAACGAGAAATCAGAGTCAACATAGTTCGCCTAACTACAGGTGAAAAAGGGGGGAAGGTTGCTCGCCGAGATGTCGTATCTCGTGCCTACGTACTTTCACACGGCGTGAAAGATCAGAGCAAATGTAGTTCGGGTTAACGAGAGATACTGGTTTGTCTTTTTTATCTGAGTAGGGTTAACAAACGGTTCCAACAGTTGGTGTATGCATCTCGCTCGACGAAGACTTAGGCGTTTACCGTTTGCGGTAGAACCGAGAGTTAACAAAACTCTCCTTAAGAAAATAGTTTCCAAGGATTAAAGGTCCCAGAGGATAAAAAGAAGTTTGATCTTTGTTTTTGAAGTCTTTTACGGAAGAAATGTTTTTTATGGATGTTTGCAACTAATATCGCACTAGAGACTATGACCTGGGAGTGAATGCGTCGCATGTCACCCAAAGGGTACCATACTAGACATCCAAGCTGTTGAAAAGAAACTCTCCAACAACTCTTTCCCAAGTAGCTTAAGGCTCGTAGCGTACGACATCAATTAACCTTTATTACTATATTTTGATTTGTTTGAAGATGAGAAGAGAAAGGACGCACTAAAGGGGAACTAATCCAAGCCTAAAGTTGTCATGCAATGTTGATCCTATGATTGAGGTTAGGAGGGAGATACCTAATGTTACCATGCATGGTTAGAATCCTAATGTCTGTCATAACTTCTCTTGAACAAGAGAAATCAGAGTTCCTAGGGGAACATGGCAAAGGAAAGCAACAACAAAAGAAATAAACTGTAAAGAAATAATTGTAAGTAAAATGCATGCAATGCAGCACTATAAGTAGAAGGATCCAAACTCAACTTCTAGAGAAAACAAGCCAAAGGAAACACACAACACAGGCAAGGGAGACTACACTCAACCTTAAGCCAGCAAGCAAAGCCAAACAGTAACAGACAAGCAGAGGGAGACAGACTCAACCTCTGATGCAGACAAGCAAAGGGAGCAAGCTCAACCTTTCAATGCACTTAGGCCTAAACACTATATGAAAGCCTATTCTAATGCAACACACCAAACAGTCACACAAGTACAGCAAAGCAATCAGAAAATACAGCAAACAAAACAGCAAGCCAGCAGCTCAACAGCAAAGCAGTCTTCTAGCAGCAAAACAAACCAATAGTCTGTAGTTTGATCTCCATGCCCAATCTATCTTCAAGCTTTAAATGATCCACCAAGAGAGATGAGAATCAACATCAGGATCAATGCATGATGATGGGAAGCATGATGGAAACCAATGGAATCCATCATGGCACTCAACCATACATCTAAGATAGGCATCCTCAAAGGTTCTACCTTTTGTGATATGCCACACATCCTTCCAAATGAGGGATGAGGCTTCCACATAGGTACCTTGAATCATTGGATGAGAATGGAAAGCAATCAAGGCAAGCCATGTTTGTGAAAGAAGAAAACAACTTCTAAGGCTCTACAAAACCCTAATCCTACAAGCTCAAAGAAAGCTACTAAAAGGAAACCAAAACACCAAATCAAGCATTACAATTAAGCATACAGAAGCTCCAACAAGTCTAAAGCACTATCCAAAAGGAATGGGAAATTTATTTCATGCTATGGGTCACCATTGAGGTCATTCTAAAGGAAAGGCCATGTTAGAAGCATCATAAAACTAGTCCAATTGTTAATTCTAAGAAAAATGTGAAATCAAGTCCTAAAATTCTAGGGAATTTTCTAAGGGATCCGAAGAGGGTTAGGGACCTATGGTAGAAAAGTCAGGGCCTGAATCTAAAGGAAGGATCACTAAAGAAATCCTAAATCACAAAGGTATCAAAGGGAGGTCAAATGGGGAAGCTCCTAAAAGTCTAGTCCAAAACAGAACTTAAAGCCATCTAAAAATCACCCTAAAAATAGGACAATCTCCTTAATGTGTCTATAACAAACCAGCAAAGAATTAAGTCCAAATTCTATACCAAGAAGGAGTACCAAAATCAAAAAATCACAAGCTCAAAATGCCACATTAAAAGAAATCAATAAAATGGAAAAAATGCAAATAAATTGGAAATTGCATCAAAATAAAATCTAAGCATGCCAAAAAATCAGAAATAAAATCAGGAGCATCCACATATTTCTGTTATATTTTTCTGATGATTATTCAATTTTATATGAATTAAACAAGAAAAATGCAATTAAAATAAATGCAAAATGAATAAACAAAATTAAATGCTGAGAAAATATTAGGGGCGTTGGATCTGTGGACTGGTCAATCCATCTGATGGCTCAGCACACGCCAGCACATTAATGGAACGACAGCGTTTTGGTGGTCAAAGGTCAAGTCTGAGGACAAATCCCGTGCGCATGATTGGGAGACTATGTCAAGCGTTCAATCCATCTAAGCGTTTTGAACTTGAAGCTTGAAAACTCTCACTGCAATCTATGGTTCTAGCTCAAAATAACCACCAAACTTGATCTGAATCTCTTTCTGAACTTAAATAGAATGGATTTGAGTGATTTGGAGGCCCATTGGAGGCCCAAACTGTGATATCCAAGTTTTCAATTTTCTTCCAAAATTCAACAATGGAATACACGGTTCTGGCTTAGTTCCTTCTCCTAGAAGCTTCACATGTGTTGTTTATGGCCTGTTGAGAATGAATGGACAAGATTGAGTCCTTGTTATCATCTTATGGCCAAGATTGAATGTGTTACTTATCCATGAAGTAACAATATGAAACACCATGAAATAAGCCTCAAATTGAAATTCCAATGATGGCATTGTTCTCAAAATGATGTTTCCACTCAAAATATGCTCTCATTTGGTCTTGTTTGAATACATATGATTAAATTTAAAATTTTCAACTTAAATGCCTTTTAATTTCCCCTTTGTCAAGCTTCCATGAACCAAGTATTACCCTAAGCCAAATCAATGCCTCATGGATATATGGTTGACCTTAAAATCCCATTTTGAGCAAGTTTTTTGATGGACAAAATTTCATTTGAGGCTCACAAGATAGTGAAAATGACCTATAATCTTACTTTCCCAAAATGCCCCTGACTTGTAAACCTCATAACTTGAGTTCTACAAATCAGATGAAAGACTTCTAATACAATTTAGAAATATAAGATCAATACCTACAACTTTCATGTTGGCCAAAAGTTGAGGGGAAACATCCTTCTAGGTCAAAAGTTCCTTGGAAGTTAGTTGACTTTTGCAGACAAATTTCACATTCATCTGATGACATGTAACTTGTCTGGATCATAACTTGAGTTCTATAAATCAAATCAAGGACTTCTAGTACTAAAATTAAATTTAAGAACATGCTCTACAAGTTCCATGTTGGACAAAAGTTGAGATGAAACTTATATATTGAGATAAGGGGTCTTGAAGTCAGGCACTAAATAGGGGATTTTACCTTGAGAACCCTAATTTAGAAACTCCTCACACTTTGAATTCTCCTTGGATTGATCTTGGAATAACATCTCAAATGCCTCAACATAACGTTCCATGAACACCATGACTTATAAATAGGCTTTGATCCTCTTCAATTGCACACTTGACTCAAGGTTGACCAGATGCAAACCCTAATTGTAAAACCCTTAACTCTGGCTCTTCACTCTTGGCATAATGACTTGACTGAGCTCCACCATGACCCTCACGGTACTCCATGAGCTCTATCCACATATCCTATCCATGATCAAGGCTTCACAACCCACTCATCGTCTTCAATTGGCCCCCAAGTTAGGAGATGAACCACCTACCAGCATCCAAACCTCTCAAGAACATAACCCACTCTCTAATGACTTTGGTGACCTCTCAAGCTTGAATAAAACCTCTAGATAGGCCCCTCTTGATATAAACCACACTTGACCCCCTGCTAAATGAATAATGTTATGCTATGCAAATGCTAGACCAATGATATGCTAATGCACTGAAACAAAAGCCAAGTAAGAAAAAGGTTAGGCAAATTTTGGGGTGCAACAGCTGCCCCTATTCAAGCGGCTTAAACCTGACTAGATGAAGAGCGAACGACTTTCAGACAATCAAGGTAAAAGATAGTTGAATACCAAAGAACCCTGAAATTTGCTAACCAAAGAAATAATCTGCAAAAACTGCTTGGGAAAAATATCCAGAAAATTGAATCCGGTTGTCACGGCAACAACTGACCAATTATCTGATAAAGAACAACTGATTTCAACATCAACCACCTGGGTGACACCACAGGAATTGAATCCTCACATTGGATCAACAACAATCAATCTTCAAATATACACTACAATAAGCGGGCACCGAGCCACTGGACCGCATCAAAATACCATCCTTGACTTTCTATCTCCGAAGGGATGAACAAAGCACTACGTAAAGCGCGTCAGCCATGTACTATTCTTGATCTTCCATTTCCGAAGAAACGAGCATCGCACTAAATAAAAGCGTGGATTGTCAATATACTATCCTTGACCTTCCATTTCCGAAGAAACAAGCATGCACTATGTAAAGCGCATCATCCATGTACTATCCTGGATCTTCCATTTCCGAAGAAACGAGCATCGCACTAAATAAAAGCACGGACTGTCAATATACTATCCTTGACCTTCCATTTCCGAAGAAATGAGCATGCACTACGTAAAGCGCGTCATGTACTATCCTGGATCTTCCATTTCCAAAGAAATGAGCATCGCACTAAATAAAAGTGCGGATTATCAATATACTATCCCTGACCTTTCATTTATGAAGAAACGAGCATGCACTACATAAAGCGCGTCATCCATGTACTATCCTGGATCTTCCATTTCTGAAGAAATGAGTACCGCACTAAATAAAAGCGCGGATTTTCAATATACTATCCATGACCTTCCATTTCCGGAGAAACGAGCATGCACTACGTAAAGCGCGTCATCCATGTACTATCCTGGATCTTGCATTTCCGAAGAAACGAGCATCGCACTAAATAAAAGCGCGGATTGTCAATATACTATCCTTGACCTTCCATTTCCGGAGAAACGAGCATGCACTACGTAAAGCGCGTCATCCATGTACTATCCTGGATCTTGCATTTCCGAAGAAACGAGCATCACACTAAATAAAAGCGCGGATTGTCATTATACTATCCTTGACCTTCCATTTCCGGAGAAACGAGCATGCACTACGTAAAGCGCGTCATCCATGTACTATCCTGGATCTTCCATTTCTGAAGAAATGAGTACCGCACTAAATAAAAGCGCGGATTTTCAATATACTATCCATGACCTTCCATTTCCGGAGAAACGAGCATGCACTACGTAAAGCGCGTCATCCATGTACTATCCTGGATCTTGCATTTCCGAAGAAACGAGCATCGCACTAAATAAAAGCGCGGATTGTCAATATACTATCCTTGACCTTCCATTTCCGGAGAAACGAGCATGCACTACGTAAAGCGCGTCATCCATGTACTATCCTGGATCTTCCATTTCCGAAGAAACGAACATCGCACTAAATAAAAGCGCGGACTATCAATATACTATCCTTGACCTTCCATTTCCGAAGAAACAAGCATGCACTACGTAAAGCGCGTCATCCATGTACTATCCTGGATCTTCCATTTCCGAAGAAACGAGCATCGCACTAAATAAAAGCGCAGATTGTCAATATATTATCCTTGACCTTCCATTTCCGAAGAAACGAGCATGCACTACGTAAAGCGCGTCATCCATGTACTATCCTGGATCTTCCATTTCCAAAGAAACGAGCATCGCACTAAATAAAAGCGCAGATTGTCAATATATTATCCTTGACCTTCCATTTCCGGAGAAACGAGCATGCACTACCTAAAGCGCGTCATCCATGTACTATCCTGGATCTTCCATTTCCAAAGAAACGAGCATCGCACTAAATTAAAGTGCAGACTGTCAATATACTATCCTTGACCTTCCATTTCCGGAGAAACGAGCATGCACTACGTAAAGCGCGTCATCCATGTACTATCCTGGATCTTCCATTTCCGCAGAAACGAGCATCGCACTAAATAATAGCACGGATTTGGGCATCCGAAGACTTGAACAAGCAACTCTACGAGGAAATTCTTACGTCAACTACCAGACATCCATCTTGAACAAAATGGGTAACAACTTCGAAGATATAATCATGAAATCTTTCCTTTTAAAGCATTGACATAACAGCAATCCGAGGAAAACTCTACTGGGGAGATTCTGACGTCAACTGCCAGACAATTACCTTGACAACTGGTAATGACTTCAAAGGTCTAATCCATGAAATCTTTTAATGCTGACGTAACAACAATCTGAGGAAAAATTCGCTGGGGAAGAAGGGAAACTTAACCAAGTAACTCTGATAAAAGCACACATGATAGGACGAACGTTACCATCACATATCTCATGCCAAAAATTTGAATATTCGAAAACCATCCTGAACAAGAATTCCAATTACCTGCAGGGGAAAAACACCTGAAAACAAAGAGGTAACCAACCTGGCTTATGTTTCAAAATGCACATGTTTGAAAATGGCATAATGCTCCATACGGAATGGAAATGCTACACGTTTGGGGTAGATGCTATGCGCGATGCAAATGCAAAAGAGGCGTTCCCACAAAATAAATGCCGGAGGAACGAAACCAAACTTCCGCTGGGGGAAGAAACAATCTTGCTGGGGATGGCCCAAAATATCTGGAATTACGAACTCTGCAGAGGATGAACAACCTATTGGAGGATAGACAACCTGCTGGAGAACAGAAAGAAAAATCCTGCGTGGGGATGATCCTTACAAACCACCGACACCCTGGTTGTACTCTGTGAGGACTTCACTGGGGATTAAATGTACACACGACCAACTGCTGGGAATGCACATCACTGCCTGACCGCTTGCTAGCTCGCATCCAACTCTTTTGGGGGTAAAAATGCGACCTCCATCTGCTGGGGAGTAAAAAGGTCACCTAGAGTCTGCTCCTACATTAAGGGACTCTGGCTGGGGAAACACGATCCCTTGGTTGTTTTCTTCGAAGGTGACGACCCCGCAAAATACGAACAAAACAAGACAATTCTACACAAAAGGAACTATCTTGGTCAATATCCGTGACAATCATTCGGTTAATTCAAAGTTTTAACAATTATTGGCCGAGGCCTGCAAGTTTATGCACGTGAAAGTTTATCAAAAACATCGGCGTTTTCCACAAACAAAACAGTAAAAGTTAAAACAAGAAACAAACATCAAGTACTGAATAGTATATGTTTTATTGATAATGGGCCTGTAAATAGGCAAAGTTTTTACAGTGGATGCAACTCCTGAAAAGAAGAATTTACGCCAAAGAAAATACAAATATGTACAGAGGTACAAAGAAAATTGTATACATGTCGGCAATGTGGTACAGACAAACTCCATGAGCTGGTCCTCCTATGACTCGCCTGACTCCGACGCTTTCCTGATACTCCGTCCTCGGAAGAAATTTACTTGGATAATCGACCCTCAGGTGCTCCCAAACCACTAAGCAATGCAGTATCAAACTCGGACCGCAGTCATTTGCTTTTTCGATCCCTAACTTTTGCCTGAATCGCCCTTTGCGGGTGTTCAATTCACCGGGATACCCTTTTTTGCCTAAGTCACCTTTCCAGGTTTTCGCCTTCGCGGGTGTACATCTTTTCAATTTTTATCCCTAATTTTTGCCCGAACCTTTTCTTTTTTCTTTTTGGTTCGCCGGGATGCCCCATTTTTGTCTGGACTTTCTTTTTTCTGACCAGCGGGTCTCTTTAAGAAAAGTATTTTTTAACTTCGTCCGAATTCACAGGGGATGTAAAATCCTCGCCATCCATGGTGGACAACAATAAGGCTCCTTCAGAGAAGACCTTTCGAATGATATATGGACCTTCATAGTTGGGAGTCCATTTTCCCCTGTGATCTGATTATGGTGGGAGAATCTTCTTCAGCACAAGATCGCCCGTCTGAAAGCTTCGAGGGCGCACCTTCTTGTCAAAAGCTTTCTTCATCTGGCTCTGATATAACCGACCATATGCGATAGATGCAAGTCTCTTCTCATCCATCAACCTGAGCTGATTCATTCTATTCTTTATCCACTATGCCTCATCAACTTGGACATCGAGCAAAACTCTCAAAGAAGGAATCTCAACTTCCAATGGTAGGACAGCTTCCATACCATACACCAGTGAGAAAGGTGTTTCCCCGGTTGATGTGCGTACCGTCGTACGATAACCGTGCAATGCGAAGGGCAACATCTCGTACCAGTCTTTGTATGTTACAACCATCTTCTGAACTATCTTCTTGATGGTTTTATTGGCTGCTTCAACAGCGCCATTCATCTTGGTCCGATAGGGAGAGGACTTGTGATGCTCAATCTTGAAATTCTGGCACAATTCCTTCATCATCTTATTATTCAAGTTCGAACCATTGTCAGTAATGATTCTTTCGGGGATTACGTATCTGCAAATGATGTCGTTTTTGATAAACCGGGCTACTACTTGCTTGGTAACATTGGCGTATGACGCTTCTTCGACCCATTTGGTGAAGTAATCGATAGCTACCAAGATAAACCGGTGTCCGTTGGATGCGGTGGGCTCGATCTTGCCAATCATATCAATGCCCCACATAGAGAAAGGCCACGGGGACGCCATAACATTCAAAGGGCTTGGAGGCACATGAATCTTGTCTGCATAAATATGGCATTTATGGCATTTCTTCGCAAACTTGAAACAATCTATTTCCATCGTCAGCCAATAATACCCTACTCGTAATAACATTCGAGACATAGCATGCCCACCGGCATGCATACCAAAGGTGCCCTCGTGGACCTCCGCCATAAGCAGATTAGCTTCTTTCTCATCCACACATCGCAATAGCACCAAATTGTGGTTTCTCCAGTACAGAACACCATCTGGATTCAAGTAGGAGTTGCCAGCCAATCTCCTAAGAGTCTTCTTATTGCGGCTGGATGCCCCAGTCGGATACTCTTGGTTCTTTAGGAAATTCTGGATATCAATATACCACAGCTTGCCATCGGAAGCTTCCTCAATGGCGAAGATGAAAGCGGGCCTATCAAGGCGAGAGATAACTATTCTGGGAGCCTCATTCCAGAAGTTAACTTTGTACATTGAAGACAATGTTGCAAGAGCGTCTTCCATCAGGATTTCTGCCCGCGGCACATGGTGAAATTCTACTCTGTCAAAGAAGGGAAATAACCTCCTTGCGTAATTCATGTATGGTATCAGATTAGGCTGACGAGTCTCCCATTCTCCCTTGATCTGGTTCACGACTAGCACGGAGTCTCCATACACATCAAGATTTTTAATCCTCAAATCAATAGCCTCCTCGAGACCCATGATACACGCCTCATACTCGGCCTCATTGTTGGTAACTGGAAACGTCAATCTGGCAGTGAACGGGATATGAGTCCCATGGGGTGTAGTAATGATTGCCCAAATTCCACTTCCGTATGAATTAACAGCCCCGTCAAAAATCAATTGCCATTGGGAACTCCGTTTAGGACCTTCACCATGCAATGGCTCCTCGCAGTCTTTCATCTTTAGGTACATGATATCCTCGTCAGGAAAATCAAACTTCATTGGCTGGTAATCATCGATTGGCTGCTCGGCCATGTACTCTGACAGCACGCTACCTTTGATAGCCTTCTGCGAAACATACTGGATATCGTACTCTGTCAGTACCATTTGCCATCGGGCAATCCTTCCTGAAAGCGCATGCTTTTCGAAGACATATTTGATCGGATCCATCTTCAAAATCAACATGGTTGTATGATTTAGCATGTATTGTCTCAGACGTTTGGCAGCCCAAGCAAGTGCACAACACGTCTTTTCGAGCATTGAGTAACGGGACTCACAATCTGTGAACTTTTTACTCAAATAATAGATCGCATGCTCTTTTCGTCCAGTCTTGTCATGTTGACTGAGAAGACAACCCATGCTCTTCTAAAGAACCGTCAAGTACATGATCAATGGTCTCCCGGCTACTAGGGGTATCAATATCGGAGGTTCCTGCAAGTATTCTTTTATTTTCTCAAACGCCTTTTGACAATTTTCGTTCCAGACAATCGCCTGATCTTTTTTCAACAATTTAAACATTGGCTCACACGTGGTTGTGAGATGAGATATGAACCGGGCAATGTAGTTCAATCTCCCCAAAAAACCACGAACCTCTTTCTCTGTTTTTGGCGCTGGCATTTCTTGTATAGCTTTTATTTTTGCAGGATCAACCTCAATTCCTCTTTCACTAACAATGAACCCCAATAGCTTTCCAGATCTCACCCCGAAGGTTCACTTATTAGGATTCAGCCTCAGCCTGAATTTCCTAAGCCTCTCAAACAATTTCAGAAGATTCACCATATGCTCTTCCTCCGTCTGGGATTTGGCAATCATATCGTCAACATAGACCTCAATCTCTTTATGCATCATGTCATGAAAGAGCGTTGTCATAGCATGCTGATATGTTGCCACAACATTCTTCAAACCAAAGGACATCATTTTGTAGCACAACGTTCCCCACGGGGTAATGAAAGTTGTTTTCTCCATATCCTCCGACGCCATCTTAATCTGATTGTAGCCCGAAAAGCCGTCCATGAAGGAAAACACAGAGAATTGAGCAGTATTGTCGACCAATACGTCAATATGAGGAAGCGGGAAGTCATCCTTAGGGCTCGCCTTGTTCAGATCCCGATAGTCAACGCACATCCGTACCTTACCATCTTTCTTTGGTACAGGTACTATATTGGCGACCCAAGGAGGGTAAGTTGTAACAGCTAGAAAACTAGCGTCCCACTGTTTATGTACTTCCTCTTTAATCTTTACGGCCATATCTGGTTTCGTTCTTCTGAGCTTCTACTTGACCGGCGGACTTTCTTCACGCAACGGCAAGCGGTGGAGCACAATATCAGTGTCTAACCCAGGCATATCATCATAAGATCAAGCAAATATGTCACTATACTCTCGCAGCATCTCGACCAGTCTTTGCTTGATATCGCTTTGCAGCGCAACCGCTATCTGGACATTCCTGACAACTTCTTCTGAACCCAAATTGACGACCTCAATTTCCTCCTAATGAGGCAGAATGATCTTCTCTTCTTGCCTCAACAGTCGAGTCAGCTCTTCTGGTAAGTCGTCGTCCTCAACAATCTCTTCCTCGGCTTGAACTACCGGATGTTCAAAGTCGAAGCGAGTCATAGGGAGTTCTTGATCGGTGTCATCTGAAACATGGATCCTGCAAGAGAAATAGTTAAATGCTTCAAATGATATGCAAACAAAGCACACAACCACATTGTCATATCATTGTAAAAAATAAAAATAGAAAGACAAGGATCACAAAATTTGCATGAGAAAAATGCCTTTATTTGATGATTAAAGCAAAGCATACACATAAACAAGTAGGCCCTGAAATAAAATCACTATGCCCCGGGAAGGACACAGGATTGTACAATAATCGAAAAAACAAGGCATTACTGTTTCGTCGTCACTTGAATAAAGTCCTGAATAGACCAGTTGCATAGGCTTTATCCTGGCTTGCTGGGCTTGATCCACGAATCCATGTCACAGTCGCTATCTTCATCTCCACTGTCAGACACAACATTGATTCTTTAAAAATTGACTCTTCCTGGAGTAAACACAATCGGCCCCTTGAACTTTGGCGCGCTCTGTGATAAAGATGACGACGATGGGCGATATCCCAAGCCAAACTTGTCATGCTTAACAGGAATCTCCAGAACTTGACCCCAACCTTTAGTCTCCCCGGCCTGAACTACCGCTTGGGCTTCTCTGTATGAAGACATAGCCACCTCTGGCCCATTGCTTATGACAGGGGATTGTTTTTTGATCTGCACCCCTTCAAAAGCTTGGCACAATGTCTCATGGATCTCACCATCCACTTCGACATATTTGAACGATGACAGGTGACATACCAGGATATCTTCCTCCCCACACACGGAAACAACGCTACCACCGACCATATATTTGAGCTTTTGGTGCAATGTAGACGTTACAGCCCCTATAGAGTGAATCCAAGGTCATCCAAGCGAACAACTATACGCTGGCTGAATGTCCATAATATAAAACATAGTATCGAACACTTCCGGACCGACCTGGATGGGTAAAGTCAATTCTCCAAACACGGGCCTTCTAGTCCCGTCAAAAGCTCTCACTACCAAGTCACTTGGCGTGCATATTATACCTCGGGTATCCAGCTTCAAAAGTGCCTTCTTGGGCAAAACATTCAAGGACGAACCAGTGTCAACAAGGACATGAGACATAACAGTGCCCCTACACTCAACTGAAATATGCAACGCACTATTGTGGTTGCGGCCCCTGGGTGTTAAATCAAAATCTGTAAAGCCAAGGCCATGCCCCACGTTCACGTGCGTAATCACTCCTTCAAGTTGATTATTGGATATCTCCTGGGGTACATAGGCAGTGTCAAGAGCTTTCAGCAAAGCGTTCTGATGAGCTTCAGAACAAAGCAACAATGACAAAATCGAGATTTTGGAAGGCGTCTGCTGCAGTTGATCGACAATTTTATAATCACTCTTCTGGATTAATCTCATAAATTCTTCCACATCCTTAGTCAAAGCCTCTGTTTCCTTCTCTTGAGAAGGTCTTTCCTCATTGACTTTACCCTTCCCTTTGGCGATTCTCTCAGCTTCTACTTCTGGTGACGCAAAAATTCTACTGCTGCAGGTTATGCCCCTTGCCCCCACAAGGTTATCAACGGACCCAACCGACGGGCTTTCCAGGTTAATCTTTTCTCCATTGCAGTAAACTTCTGCCCCATAGTTCCAAGGGATGGCTTTGGTGCTTTCATATGGAATGGGTCCAGCTTTGATTATGGTGATAGTCGGTCGCTTGAGAGGCGCCGATATCGTGACAGTCTTAAACAGGATCGTAACCGTTGCAACTTCGCCCTCCTCTTCAACTATTGCCTCAACAGGCTTCTCTTCAGCAGTACGGTCGAATTGCAGCGTTCCTTCATCAATCAGACCTTAAATACCTCTGCTTAAACTATCACATCCCTCAGGCCGGGCTAAACAGTCAACACAATCTGCATCACAACCAGGGAAAACTCCCCCTTTCAGCAACCTGCTCTTTACACAACCCAGAGGCGTCTTCAATTCATCTACATTCATAACCAAATTTAGACTGGTATCTTCCAAGATTGCACCCACCTGTGCAGATCCGTGAGACGGAATCAGATTTTTCTCAATGTTGGGTGCCTCATTACCAAAGTTTATAGCTTTACTATCTATCAAATACTGCACTTTGTGCTTGAATGCATGACAATTCTCTATGTTGTGACCGGGTGCCCCAGAGTGGAATTCACAATGTGCATTGGCATCATAACCAAAAGGAGGCGTGCCCTTCAGCGGAGCTAACATCCTTTTCTCAACAAGTTGCAATTGTAATAAAGTTGGAAGAAGCTGAGCATACGGCACTGGAGGCACATCAAATACTCTCTTCACGGCCCTATCCCGACCATGGAACCTTTGCGGGGCAGTATTCTGCTGCCCTTGTTGCTGCTGCGGCTGTTGTTGTTGTTGTTGGGGTACAGGAATTGTTACACTGGCAACCTGCTGCCTGTGACCAGTCTGACTTCTATCCCTTCTCTGAGCATTATACACCTAATTAGTGTCTCCCTGCTTTTTATTTCCAAATACCCTTTTACCACCTCTAGCTGAGGTTGATTCTCCTGCTTGAATCTTACCGATCTTGATGTCGTTCTCTATACGTTCTCCCAAGAGTATCATATCAGAAAAACTATCCGTTGTACAATTGAGAAGCCTGTCATAATACAAACTAGAGAAAGTTCCCACAAAAAGATCCACCAACTCACGCTCTACCATGGGTGGGTGCACCTTAGCTGCAAGCTTGCGCCACCTCTGGGCATACTCTTTAAAACTCTCGCCATTCTTCTGAGAAAGATTTTGAAGTTGGGCCCTGTTTGGCGTAAGGTCGCTATTATGCTGGTAATGCTTTACAAAGGCTTCCGCCAACTCCTTCCAGCTACCGATCTGAGTGGGCTCCAACCCCATATACCATTCAAGTGATGGTCCAGACAAGCTATCTTGGAAAAAATGCATCAACATCTTTTCGTCATCAGAATAGGCAGACATTCTCCGATAATAAGACTGTACATGAACTCTTGGGCAAGTATCCCCCTTATACTTGTCGAAAGTAGGCGCTTTGAACTTGAGTGGCACCCTCAAGCCAGGAACCAACCCCATATTGGCCATGTCCAACCCCATGGAATTCTGATTGGCAAGACCTCTCACTTGTTCCTCCAATATCTTGAACCTTTGGTCATTGTCTGTGGGCATCTCAAGATCCCTGCCCGGTGGAGGGAAAGCATCTTCTTGACGATCCTCGCCCCAATGAGAATCCCCATTATCATACTGTCGCTACCGCGAAAATAAGGTGCCGACAAAATAGAAGATTCGCCACCTTTCGTTATTTATCCCTCAGAACAGGAAAGGAAACGATCGGAAAAACCTGACGCAAAGGTATAAGACAAGGTCATCGCAACCACTGTCTGGATTCGGGAGTCGGTTACGCAAGGGGAAGGTATTAGCACCCCTCACGTCCATCGTACTCGATGGGATCCACGCTTGTTGTGTTTATATGACGGGTTAGTTCTACTATCTATCTATCAAGGCTGGTCTGAAAAGAAAAGAAAAATGACTCGGCAAAGCATCGCGCTTCGTGCCTACGTATTCTCATCATAGAATGAGAAATCAGAGTCAACCTAGTTCGCCTAACTACGGGGTACGAGGGAAGGTGGCTCGCCAATACGTCAGTATTGTGCCTACGTACTCTCAACAGGCATGAGAGATCAGAGCTTACGTAGTTCGGGATAATATGGGGTACGGGGGAAGGTGGCTCGCCAATACGTCAGTATTGTGCCTACGTACTCTCAACAGGCATGAGAGATCAGAGCTTACGTAGTTCGGGATAATACGGATAACGGTGGGGTTAAGATTCATCTATTTTTCGAGTAGGGTTAACAAACAGTTCCAGCAGTTTGGTGTACGCAGCTCGACCATTGGAGACTTAGGCGTTACCATTTGCGGTAGAACTGGGAGTTAACGACACTCTTTTCTTCAGAAAAGCTTCCTTTGAAGTATGGGCCCACGGGGCAAAAAGGTTTGAAGTTTGTTTTCTGTCTTTTATGGAAGAATTGTTTTTTATGGTCGTCTGTAGTTTGTACAACACTAGAGACTATGACTTAGGAGCGAATGCGTCGTATAGCGTCCAAAGGACATATACTAAACATCCTAGATGATTGAGAGGAGACCGCTCAATTATCACTTCCCAAGTAGCTTAAGGCTCGTAACACGCTTATACTAACTTGCCTTTATTACGTTTTTTTACTGTTGTTTTGAGATGAGAAGAGAACAATCTCTATGGGGGAGACTGTCAAGTCCTAATGTTGTCATGCCAAGGATTCATCTTATGGTTGAGGTTTGAAACAGGGATCTCCTAGATGTTATCATGCATAGGTTTCAACCTAAAGTTCTAATCATCACTTCCTTATCAAAGGAAGTGAGATTCCTAGGGGATCATGTCAAGGGTATACAAAAACAGATAAAGCATCAGCTAAACAGTAAACAGATATACAGTAAAGATGCACATGCTATGCAGCAATACAAGCAGAGAGAGACTCACTCAACCTCTTAGCAATCAAGCAAAAGAAAAATAGTCAAAACAGACAAGCAGAGGGAGCTCACTCAACCTCCATTATGCAAATACGTCAAGTAGAAAAAGAAAAACAACACACAAGCAAGGGGAGGATCACCTCAACCCTTAATGCAAACAGGCAGAGGGAGACTCACTCAACCTCTAAGCAGTCATGCTCCTAGCTTAAACTATTCTAATCATGCACTATCCTAATGCAACACACCACTCAATCAATGAATGAGGAGAAGGACTTATGCCAAATAATGGATTCACTCCACAAGTAATCATACAAGGCTTCTATCCTAAGGAAAAAAATTGGGTGTTGGGAGGCCAGGGTAAGGTCCACAGGAACTTATCCCAGGCACTCAACCAACCAAGAGAGATTTGGGGGAATCCTAAGGGTTTGGCTCCTTCAAGAGATATGCAACATTCCCCCCCCACAGGAAAGACTATGCTAACTCAAGAAGTTCCTAAAAGGAAATGAATGAGAGAAATTTAGGAGAATGGAGATGAGAAGCAAGGTAAGTTCCACACGAACTTACCACAAACACTCAACCAACTCCATTTCCTTAGAGAGAGGGGGAGCTTTCATGGACTCAACCCCTTTATGATAGTGCAATGTATTCCTCCACAGGAGGAAACATTGCTCACAAGAGGGATTCCAATCAAGCAAGAAAAATTGAAGAGGAAACTACCCCTATAGGAAGAATCATCCACCTATTTAAGCTTCTAAAGAAACCACAAATGATACCTTCTAAGGACATCTATCCTAAAGATTCAAGGGTTCTAAAAGAGGTTTCTATCTAATACCAATCTATCAAGAGAGGAAGTGGGACCTAGAATCATCTAAAGGTCATTTACAAGCCTAATCTATACCCTTAACCTAGTTAGGATCACCTATACTAAGGCCAATTTTTAAAATAGGAACTTAATAGAAAATCATTCCTAAAAATTCCAAGTAAAATACTACACTATCCTACATGTATCAACATGCTATAGTCCAAAAGTCAGGGGTTAAACCTAAGTCAAAAGGCTCAAACTAAATCTAAAACTTCAAGGGTACACTAAAGGGATCCATCCATGAACACTCCTAAACAAATGCCCTAAAACCCTATTTAAAATCATCTAAAAAATCATGACAAAAATCACACAACATCATCAACATGTATATAATCAGCACACAAAATATCAAGATCAAACTCAAAAGTATGAATGAGAAATAAAATGAACAAATTCAGTACACAATTATTCCATCATTAAAAACATACTACCATAAAAAATATGACATTAATTGCAAAAGAAATGGGAAATTAAAATAAGAAACATGGACATATTCCAGACACCCAATCTATATCCACAAATTTTCTCATGATTTATTAACAATATTCATTATTTTTTATGAACTAAACAAACAATCATTAAAATAAAAGAAATAACGAAAAAAGAAATTAAAGAAATAATGGTGGGAGGTGTAACCAGCAGGAAAAACAAGTGTAATTGCGCCTGGGCCCAATATGAGGGGGTGTGAAAAGCGCGCGGGAACTGGGCCCAGTTGAAAATCCAATCAGCCTATTATTCTCTAATTAACAAACGCCAGGGGGGTGCATTGAGTAAGGCTTCTATGTGTTAAAACAGAGTGGGCCTAACTAGGGGAGTGCGGATAGCATCAAGAAGTTTAGCTCAGAGTTTCAACTCATGAAACTCTGCATTTCAGTAAAAGGGAATAGGGACACAAGTGGCCATGTTTATGATCATCAGATCAGCATACCAATTCAACTCTCAAGCGCCATCCAACAGACATGATGAAAACTGGGATTTCAAACTCTAAACGGAGGGAAACTAAGGATGGTGGTTCTGCAAATCTCTCACGGTGGCCGGCCTAGCGCTGTTCATCCCCTACCTCACGACGAGAAGAATACCAGACATCCAACCTTGATAAAAACTCAAATTCTTTACATCAATCTACTCGCCTCTCTCCCTAGATCACTAATCCAGCCTTCGTTTTCGCTTTTAACCAACAATCAAGGAGATACGCGAATCACAACTTGGATCACCATAACCTAAACTTTCAAGATTCACCCTAAAAACTATACAGAATTCATCTATGTCTTAATTCTAACTTAACCACATGAATCTAAGGTCTTAAATAGGTGTAAATTAAGAGAAAATTTGAGAGATGAGAACCTGAGTTTGAGCTTCAAGCAAGGTATCTTTCAGGCCTCAATTCCTTTCCAAAGAGTGCAGATCACTTCAGTGAATGATGATGAACACTTCTTGCAATCCAATTTCTGCTGAAACTCTCCCAATCTCCAAATCCGAAAATCAAGTTCCAAGCTCCTTCACAAACTTGCTCCAACTAATTCTTAACAGAATTTTCTACCAGAAACTTCTGAGAATGATCTAAATACAATTTATATTCTGTTTAACATCTTTGGAGGCCCAAACAAAGCCCAATTTGTGATTTTCCATTTTCAATTTTCCTTCAAAAATTCAATTATGGTCTGCATGATTTTTGCTTGCTCTTGCCTTCAACTTACTCCAATTCATTTGCTTGACAGTTGTGGAGTATAATTGGATAGTTTTCCCTCCTTGATTTCAACAAAAGGGATGCATTTGAAATGTTACTTCATCATGAAGTAATCCTCCAAATGACCATGTTATGAACCTAAGTTCAAAAATGTAATGAGGCCAAAGTATTTAGAATATCAATTCCAATCAAAATGAGCACAAATTTGGCTTGAAAACATTCCATTACCAATTATTTTGAATTTTTCCATTTTAATTCATTAAAATGGTCTTTTTGTGAAATTTCTTCAACCAATGCTTGTTTTAATCCATATAAATGGAATCTTGATACTTGGCTAAGCTAAAAACATCATTTTGAGCAACTTTCATGTTGAACAAAACTCCATTTGAAGCTTGCAAGATAGTGAAATTGACCTATAGTTCAAAATGACCTGTAATGTCCAAATACCCAAAATACCCTTGACTTGTCAAAGCCATAACTTGAGTTCTATAAATCCAATCATGGACTTCTAGTACTCTATGGAAAGCTAAGAGGGTAATGAACAACATTCATGTTAACCAAAAGTTCATAGGAATCATCCTTATAGGGAAAAAGTGCCATGCAAGTTGGGTAACTTTCAAGCTCCAAATTCACATGCCTCAGATGACTTGTAACTTGTCTGGATCATAACTTGAGTTATATAAACCCTATCAAGGACTTATAGTACTCCAATTAAAGCTAAGACCATGCCCTACAACAATCATGTTAGGGTCAAGATGATATGAACATCCTATCTTGAGTTAAATAGTCTTGAAGTCAGGGGTCAAGCTAGGGGATTTTACACTGTCAAGTCTTAGAAACCCTAGCCTGAAATTTCTCAAACTCTTCAATCATGATGAGTCAACCTTGGAATCATCCTTAGAACATCTCAATGTGTCCAGCCATGGTCACATAGCTCTTGAGTTAAGTCTCAACCTTATTCAAATCCTCAGTTGATTTAGGGTTGACCCAGTCAAACCCTAGCTCCACCAATCATGGATGAGGCTTCTTAGTCTTGTATAAGGACTTGTCTGAGCTCCCACATGAAATTCAACACTTCTCCTGAGCTCTCTCAAGACCTCAAGTCCACCTTAATGGCCTCAGAATCATCTGATGGCTACCCACAACTCTCAAGTTAGGAGACCTACACACTTGGGTTCAATCACTCTCTCTGAGGATCTTTTAACTTCTCTGACAAGGATATCAACCCTTGAACATCTGAATAACCTTGTTAGCTAGCCTCACAGTCTTGTATAGCCCTTGATTGGTAATCATACCTCTTGATCTCCTGCATACATGTCAATGAAATGCAAATGATAATGCTAATGTGAATGCAATGAAACATAAGCTAGGTAAAGAAAAGTTGGGCAAATTTTGGGGTGCAACAGTTGCCCCTATTCAAACGGCTTGGACCTAGCTAGGTGAGAAGCGAACGGCTCTCAAACAATCAAGGTAAAAGACGGTTGAATACCAACAAACCCGGAAATTTGCCAACTGCACAAGTACACGGTACTCTGATGGGGACAAATCTTTGGAAACTGAAATGATAGTTGCACGGCAACTAGCTGGAGAAATACTGATCTGAATCTCCGTCAGGATGATTCTCTGACTTATCTAATATCATTGCATCCTCGAATCATCGAGGGATCACTAGTTACACGGTAACTGGTGATCTGCCGCGCGCACAGGTAAACGATACTCTGATTGGTAGGAACATCTTTAAAAGTGAGCATGACAGTTGCACGACAACTCTGCTGGGGAATTGGTCACACGGTAACCGGAAAGGGTCAAATCTCAAATCTTCGTCAGGATGATCATCTGATTTTGCTGGAGATCTTCGTCCTCAAGTCATCAAGGGATCACCAGTTACACAGTAACTGGTAATGGATGGTCGATTATTCCGTCAGGCATTCTGCGTCATAGCAGAAGAATTCCTTATCGTCACCTATGGACTCATCGTGTCACTAGGCACGTCGACAACATCTTTATCGGACTTCATCAGTAAGTCAATAAAGGATCCCCGGTTATTCGGTAATTGGTGAATGATGGTTGATTATGCCGTGGGGCATTCTACGCCACTGTAGAAGAATTCCTTATCGTCACCTATGGACTCATCGTGTCGCTAGGAACGTCGACAATATCTTTGTCGGATTTCATCAGTAAGTAAATAAGGGATCACCGGTTATTCGGTAATTGGTGAATGATGGCTGATTATGTCGTCGAGCATTCTGCGCCACTGCAGAAGAATTCCTTATCGTCGCCTATGGACTCATCATGTCGCTTGGAACGTCGACAACATCTTTGTCGGAGTTCATCAGTAAGTCAATAAGGGATCACCGAATATTCGGTAACTGGTGAAGGGCTACTCTCAAATCTCCGTCGAGATGATTATCAGATTTCGCTGCAGCTTCTTCCTCAAATCATCAAGGGATCACTGGTCACTCAGTAACTGGCGATACATAGCTGATATTGCCGTCAGGCATTCTGCGACACTACGGCAGAAGGATTCCTCGAGACTCATCAGGTCATTAGGAACTTTTTTAACAATCAAGTTAATTATGTCGTCGGGCATTCAAATAACATCTCGGGCGTCAACCGGACTTCGTTAGCAAGTCTGAAATAGAATCCTTGGTCAATCATGAACCCAATAGGGATATCTTTTCTTTCGCCATCGGGCACTCCGTGTCAGCTGGGAGAACTGCTTCGGCCTCGCAGTTGGACTTCATCAGTAAGTCTTGAAATAAAATCCTTAATCACTCATGAACCAAATAAGGGTATACGATCTTTTTCCGTCAGGCACTCTGCATCATCTTAGAGAACTGATTCGACGTTGCAGTCGAACTTCATCAGTAAGTCTGGGGGCGTTGGCACTACTTCTAGACTTCAATCATCAAGTCTCCAAGGAAATTTCAACTTCTATGTTCAAAACCTACTAAGGATGACACCTCTCCGCTGGGGATTCTAGAGAACTATCAAGTAACTCTGCTTCGGGGATTTCAGAAATCATTCTGGACGAATCAACTCCGCTGAGGCATTCAAGAATCATCTTGGATAAATAACTTTGTCGGGGACTTCAAGAATCATCCTGAACCAATAACTCTGCTGGAGATTTCAGGAATCATCCTGAGCAAACAACTTCGCTGGGGGCTTCAAGAGTCATCCTGAACCAATAACTCTGCTGGAGATTTCAGGAGTCATCCTGCGCAAACAACTTCGCTGGGGGCTTCAAGAATCATCCTGAACCAATAACTCTGCTGGAGATTTCAGGAATCATCCTGCGCAAACAACTTCGCTGGGGGCTTCAAGAATCATCCTGAACCAATAACTATGCTGGAGATTTCAGGAATCATCCTGCACAAACACTCTGCCGGGGACTCTAAGCATCAACTTGAGCAACCAACTCTGGCGACATCATTGGGGATTTTAAGAATCATCTTAAGCAAACCATTCTGCGGAGGAACACCTGCAAAACAAGAACGGTAACGACCTAGCTCATGTTTCGTATGCATATGTTTGACAATGGCGCAATGCTCCACACGGTGGAAATGCTACGCGTTTAGGGTAGATGCTATGCAATCATGCAAAATGCTACAACCCCGTCAGCAAAATAAATGTTGAAGGGAAAATCCTCCTGTCAAGGAGGACGGGCCACTCTGGTAGAAGAAGAAATCATTCTGCCGAGGAGAAGAAGTCACACCAATCTCAATTGGATTCCTCCTGGGGAAACGAACTCCAGACGACTGCTGCAGGGGAACAAAGTTCTACAAGAACCTGAACCCGCTCAACCAGGTATTCAAACCATAAACTGTCGAGGAAACGACGTCAATCACAGAAATAAACTGCACGGCCTTCGCGACACAACTTTTTTGGAGATAACGACTCCGATGGGGAAATACAGCATTAGCTATTCAACATTCTACTGGGGAAAACCAATCATGGCCTGAACGCTTTCCAAGGACTCAGCTCTCTTGGGGAACTGCAAACTCGGCTGAGGATAGGCAACCAGATGCTTGAATAACTCCTACTTGCCCGGGAGAATACAACTCTGTGGGGAATCTCAATTCCGCTGGAGACATCAGTTTGAGACTATCGGAAGCTGCACACTTGCGAATAGTTTTCTACGAGGAAACTGCACACTGACCCAGTGTTGGGGAATGGATATACACTTCTGCGTATGACTCAGCTGAGGAAATGATGATCCTGCCCAGGATACATCTATTCGGGGAGAATCTATCTCTGCTTGGGAAGAAATATCAATGCTCTCGGTCCCATGTTCATACTCCGTGGGGAGACGCTACTGGACTCGCTGGGGAAGAAGGCATCATCCTGATTGGAAAACATGCCACGAAACGAACTCGAGATGGCTTGCCCCAAAATCTTCTGATAACTTCTAACAAACTCTGACAATCTATGCCAACACGGGGAGGAACGGCCCTTTCGCTTTCAGTTTTTGTCCCAGCTTGTGGGATCTCTGTGGGGACGTTCCTTGAAAGGAAATCTGCAATCTCTGCACTCAGATCTGCCTCAGCATCTTGAGCCTCGCGATGGTGCTTCAAGTTAATAATCTTCAGGATAAGGATGGCTTCGACGCTCTCAAGGTGACCTGCCCCAGTCTTGTCATGACTTTGCCCCTCATGGGCTGATCTGTGGGAGTAATACCCTCGGATGCGGGAGATTCATCAAATCTCGACCTGATTGCCCCGAATTAACGATTTCTAGATGGCTGACTCCCATACTGTGATCATTTGACATAGCTTGCCCTGGTTCACCGGATTATTCAGGCGTTCTGCATTCTGCCCTGATCAGACTTTCCATTAAGGAAACTTTCCCGTTGTCAAGCGCTTACTCGCTAGTAAAACAAGTTGCCCTGCATAAAAGACATATCAAATGCAATGCATATGGCAGTTTTCAAAATCCATTCCTGTTCACTGGAAAAAAATTTATGACATAAAATATATGAAATCATTCATCAACATGTCAACACTAAAACAATGTTGTATTGAGAATCCTATCTAGGAGTTAGTTTCGATGCGATCTTTACCGAAGTATGATTTCGAAACAAACCTGCTTCAACTAGGACTTTTCTAGGTTGTAACGTGGTCAGGCTCACGGTTTATGAAAGAAAGGATAAAGGCTCAAAATTCATTTTAACCCACCCATCCTCCTTGATGTTCTCCAACCTATGTTCAGCTAATTTGACCTTAGCGTTCACCTTTCAAAGGTTATATGACAAGAGTGACGGTTCGGGAAACCACAAGCTCTCGGAGTGACAGTCATTCGCTTTTCGCCTTTGTTTGGGCACCGGTAGCCATACGATTTTGTTCTTTCTCAAGGATTTTCTTTCGTAATCCTTTTTCGCTTTTCGTTTTTCGTTTTTTCGTTTTCCCCCAACATTTTTCCTGGACTAACTCTATAGAGTTTCTTCAATCTTGAAGTCCAGCGGGGTACCCTAATTTTTGCCTAAGTCGCTTGCTTTTAAGGTTCAACTTAGCGGGCTTTTCTTTTTTATTCTTTTCTTTCTTTCTTCTTTTTTTTGAACAAATCGTATGGCATCGGCTCGTATGACCTGTTAAAGAGATTGTGATTGTTTCACTCCTGACCGGCCAGTTTTAACCATCATGGTTTTTTAGGTACGACCTATAGCGGTGTGATTGGTCCTCGAACGGACACTCCTTGTTGTAATTTGAACACTTAGTCAAATCAACTGACACCTACCCTGCCCCGGGTTAAGATTGAGGGTTTTTTATCTTCAGAAAGAAACTCCTACAACTAGGCTCAAAGGGGTTAAAAAGGGATTCTCTTCCTTATATCTCCGGTGTTTGGGAATTGAAACAATGCCTGTACATCATCACCAGGTTTTTTTCAAAAGCATAACATCGGAAGCTTACGCATCATTGGATTTCGTCATCTTCCCCGGATTCCACTTAAACAAGCGTTTGAAATAAAAGAAAGCAATAGAGTGAACACGAATGGATTAGTTCAAAACATGCATATTTATTTCATTATCAATATCAATTGAAAAACAATCATGCTTTACAAGTGAAATTTGCAATTCTACAGGAAAGAAACTACAAATGTAAAGAAATGACGTGATAACATGCAGATCGCCAGCTTTCGGGGAACTAAGCTTTCACACTTATTTGCTGTTGAGGGGAGCGACCCTTTGAAGTCTTCATACTCAATCAGAAGAACGACTGCTATGAGGTTGACTCTAATTTGGGCTCCGATAGTTTCGCTGCAACGGAGCGAGAGGTTGCCGATACTGTATGGCAAGAATAATCTGGAGATGAGGTTTGACCTAGTGAGGATCCTCTCTGTTCAGGGGCTTTCATCCTTGAGCTCGACCCAGGAACATGAAAAAGTTGCTGGCAAGGCGATTCAAACCTCAAAGATCGCGGGATATACTCCTGATCTTTCTCATCTTCAGATGAGATCATGGGAACATCCATCTCTTTTGTAGGATAAGGGATGAATATGCCTGATGCTTTCATGCCGCCCGACACGAATTTAATTCATCTTGACTCAATCATGTCTTGAACCTTATGCTTAAAAGCTCTACAGTTCAGTATATCGTGCCCCGGTGCTCCAGAGTGGAATTCGCAATGGGCGTTCACGTCCCAGTCGAGTGGTAGTTGTCCAACCATTGGAGCCAACGTTCGATGTTTAACCAACTGAAGCTGGAGAAGGAGTTGCAACAACTGGTCATAATGCATCGGGATTGGGTCGAGGGTTCTGTCAGATAGTCTCCTCTTTTGACCCTGTCTTCTGGGGTTGTCTTGTGGAACCTGACGTGGCCACTGACGGGAAGCGTTCTGAGCTTCATGCTGCGCAGGGGATCTGTTAGGCCCATCATGCCCCGATGCAGGTTCTTCAGATACCCGTGGAGCAAGTATGCCGGCTGCAGCCTCGGGCTTCTGCTCATATTTCCTTCGGAGTATGTTCTTTAGCACTTCCGCCATCAGGCCCACCTGATTCTTCAGCTGGTCGTTCTCCTCTTTGAGCGCCTGCTGGTCCCTCATAACCTGCCTCAGCTAGCCTCGGACCTCTCTCAGCTCCGCTCGTACCTGTTCCATTGCTCGGGTCACCCTGAGACAAACCTGAAACAACCTGTATCAACAGGGGGTTAGCAAAAACGGCAAGGTACCTGTCATGAAAATGATTCATGCAAATGCAAACACGTATCCATGTATTAGGAGGAAGCCCCCCTCGATTCTAGCTTCCAAGACAAATAAATTCTACCGTCCAATCATGGAAAGAAAACCCTCATATATATCAAATAAGACCCACGAGAGTAGCGTACAACAGCAACTGAATACAACTGAAGCGACAATCATGATCCCAACCAACAGACCTGGTGGTGATCAGCATACCAATGCATAAAATGTATAAAAGAAATACAAAGAACTCAGGTGCGGCTACGGGCACGGAAATCCTCTAGTAACTTCTTCGTATCGGGATGGTCAGGCTGGGTAAGCAGGCCTTGGATCAACAGATCCCTTTGCCTAATGGATTCTGGGAGGTTCTCGGCAACACTCCTAGAAACACCTTCTTCAGAACGGTTCTCCATTCTACTCCTCTTAGTATCATCCCGGAGTTGAAAATCCATCAGGTTTGCCTTGGTCTGAATTAACTTATACTGGACATCTTGTCGCAGTGAGGCTTCAGCCTCTATCTTCTTGTCTTTGACTTCCATCTGAGCTTCCAACTAGGCGATCTGCTGCTTCAGTTTTTCTTCCTTCTCTTTGTGGCTAGTCAAAGTGTTGTTCCACAACTTCTCAAATTGGGATAACTTCCGGTACACTCTGTCAAGGTCCTGCTTCTTGGTGGTCAATACCCCATGCACTGCCTTCAGGTCCAACCCAAGCCGCTCTCTAGAGTCAGTTTCTTTGGTCAGATTAGCGCCCAGGTGGTTGATCATCTCTGTCTGCTTCATGCAGGTGTAGACGGCTTCGCTCTTTTCTCTCCGGAGTTGGGCGATCTCGTTTTCCAATTCTTCGTTGGCTTTGACTAGCATTACATTCTTAGCCTGAAGCTGCTCATACTTCTGGATTTCAATCATGGTAGGCTCTGAAGGGCAATCCTGCTTGACAGGAGGAAAAGGCATCAACACTTTCTCTGCTCTGTTACGAATCCAGTCCATATAAGGAGGATAAGCCTGATTATTGCTTTTCCCCAATGCAGTCTTTCCCTTTCGATGAACGTTATTCCAGGCATGTTCGAATCTAACCAGATCATCCCCTTCTAATGCACCAGTGAGGTACAGAGATTCCTGTACCTCTTCGTCTTTAGGAGGGCCCCTCAAGGCATACCCGAATTGCCTGATAGCGATAGATGGATTATAGTTGATACAACCCTTCCTACCCTTAAGAGGGACATTAGGAAAATTCCCACAACTGTAGATGATTTCACTCCCCAGGCGATCTCTATCAAACCAATCAATGTCTTCGGCAGATAAGCTCATCAGACGCTCAAACCACTCTTTCGTCTCTGCAGTCTTTATAAAAGGACCATCCTTAGGTAGATGAGTGACAAACCATCTGTAGAATAGTGTCGTACAACAGGAGACACTTTTACCTCTTCTATTCTCGTTCTTGGAGTGCACCGAATGGTACACGTCCGCGGGCAAGGTATGGATGGGATTCTTTGAGACGAAGATACGAAGAGCATCCACATCCACAAAGTCTGGAATATTGGGGAATAACATGATACCGTATATGCACAGTGCCAAAATAGCTTTGAATGCCACCCAGCATTCCTTCTTGGCGTAGTGTCGGGCTCTCTCATCTAGAAAAGGTAATGGGAACCCCCAGGCTCCATTTCTCTTGACGGTCTTTCCTCTTAACTCAGAAACATCAATATGCAGAGTTGTAGCAATCTTAGCCAGATCTGGCTCCTGATCAATAGGCCAAAAGGGTACCTGAGCAAGAATGGGTATCTCCAATATGACAGAAAACTCTTCCAAAGTGGGGGCCAGCACATAGCTTGGAAATGTGAAGCAACGCAACAATGGGTCATAAAATTGAAGCAGGGTCTGGAGTCCGTTCAATTCATACACGGATGGCCTGCATACAACACTGAGCAGCTTCCCATAGGTTCCCCTGAAGTCTCTCATTGCTTCCTTACCAGGCAAAGAAATCAAACTCCTCAGAGTAGTAATGTCTGGAGTAGGGAATTTGTAGGCCAAAGTTCTTCTCACATTGAGCACCATGATGGACACAGAAAGGACAAGATTGCTAGAATCGAGAGAGAACCGCACACCTGCAACATAGATACGTGTTAGATGCAATGCAATATGAAAATGTAAATGCAAATGCAAAATGCAGCAGGAGATCAAGGGTGCTATGCTGTGCTGTGAAGTGGCAGGTCATAAATTTGCATCAGCAAGAAAATACCACAGTCTGATAATAAAGGCCTACTGAAACCCACAATACTGATTCACTGTCAAGAAAACCAGGTTATCTGAAGGTTACGGTTTCCTGCAATAACCTGATCCCACTCACAGATATGGACCTAATCACGGAAAAGGTACGGCATCCTATGCGTTCATCCGCGTCACAGACTTTTAAGAAATGATGATACGATGCCTAGAAGGTGTGGCATCATCATCTCTTGAAGTGGCCTCACTCGGCTGAATCACAAGTGATCGGTTCCTAGAGTCGACAATCCTTAGATCTGAAATCCTTTCGACGGCCCACTGGGCTGGAAATGGAAATCATCTCAGAGAATCTCGTCTGAGTGCAGATTGTGTGGGAACTAGTGCATGCCTACCATGCAGGTTCACCACTAATTTGCTTCTAAAACTATGTACATACTCAAGCCTGGGTCTGACTTATCACTCATCAGAGCCCCTCCCACAACAGTACAGATAGTCATATCATACTGAAAATAAAATGCGGGAAATAAAATGCGATAAATAAACACAACCCAATAGGTAAACACGCAAGCGCTAGGATTGACTCGCACAGGGAATCGTTGGAGTCCCCAGCAGAGTCGCCAGCTGTCGCTACCGCGAAAATAAGGTGCCGGAAAAACAGAAGAGTCGCCACCTTTCATTAATTATCCCTCAAAACGGGAAAGGAAACGATCGGAAAAACCTGACGCAAAAGTATAAGACAAGGTAATCGCAACCACTGTCTGGATTCGGGAGTCGGTTACGCAAGGGGAAGGTATTAGCACCCCTCACGTCCATCGTACTCGATGGGATCCATGCTTGTTGTGTTTACCTGACAGGATAGTTCTACTATCTACCTATCAAGGCTGGTCTGAAAAGAAAAGAAAAATGACTCGGCAAAGCATCGTGCTTCGTGCCTATGTATTCTCATCAGAGAATGAGAAATCAGAGTCAACGTAGTTCGCCTAACTACGGGGTACGGGGGAAGGTGGCTCGCCAATATATCAGTATTGTGCCTACGTACTCTCAACAGGCATGAGAGATCAGAGCTTATGTAGTTCGGGATAATACGGGGTACGGGGGAAGGTGGCTCGCCAATACGTCAGTATTGTGCCTACGTACTCTCAACAAGCATGAGAGATCAGAGCTTACATAGTTCGGGATAATACGGATAACGGGGGGTTCAGATTCATCTGTTTTTCGAGTAGGGTTAACAAACAGTTCCAGCAGTTTGGTGTACGCAGCTCGACCCTTGGTGACTTAGGCATTATCGTTTGCGGTAGAACTGGAAGTTAACGACACTCTTTTCTTCAGAAAAGCTTCCTTTGAGTTATGGGCCCATGGGGCAAAAAGGTTTGAAGTTTGTTTTCTGTCTTTTACGGATGAACTGTTTTTTATGGTCGTCTGTAGTTTGTACAGCACTAAAGACTATGACTTAGGAGCGAATGCATCGTATAGCGTTCAAAGGACATATACTAAACATCCTAGATGATTGAGAGGAGACCGCTTAATTATCACTTCCCAAGTGGCGTAAGGGTCGCAACGCGCTTATACTAACTTGCCTTTATTACATTTTTTACTGTTGTTTTGAGATGAGAAGAGAATGATCTCTATGGGGTAGACTGTCAAGTCCTAATGTTGTCATGCCAAGGATTCATCCTATGGTTGAGGTTTGAAACAGGGATCTCCTAGATGTTATCATGTATTTTAAGACAAACAAAAATAACAATCAGTATGTGTCGACCGGAGGTCGGCGTGCGCCAACCCGTGGGAAATACACTTTGTAGACACCTTCTATGAATCGACCGGAGTAAAATGAGTGGTCAACTCAAAGACCTGTATTTTGCAAAAATGCCTATTTTTATGTTTTTGACACTTCAAGATGAAACACATAATCCACCAATGATGTTTGACTCGAATGATGCTAATTTGATGACACAACATGCAAGCAAATGAGACGTAAGAGATACGGTATGCTTATGCCTTGTGGTGATAATGCCAAGTACCATTTCTTTCATGTGGTTGCATTTTGACATCATCAAAACACGCGTGTATAGTATATAAGGATTTGTCCTCACATACTCCCCCTTTTTGATGATGGCAAAACATGTGAAACCGACTTGTGTGATGTGCGGTATTAACCTCCCCCTTGCTTGATGCCTCTATTTGCGACATCTTCCATTTGCAACTCTCATAGTTTTTACTATTATCTTGGCACACTCTTCTCCCTCTTTGACAACATCAAAAAGAAAGAGAGATTGGCTAAGCAATAAAGGCTCAAATCAAAAAGAATGTACAACAGGTAATAATCAACATGAACAGTTATCCACACATGATAACGTCAATGAGCAAGAGACGAATATATAAACATAACATATATTAATAAAACACAGAACACTTAGTGCTCAGGAAGTCATAAAACATTCAAAAATGCAAAGCATTTTCACAATTAGAAATTATTTAATATAATGCAAAATAACAAGACAACATAAAAGGATGAAATGCAAGGATGCTTCAATGCAGAGGCTTCAATATCCCCTCCCCCTGAAGTGGTGGCCTCTTCCACGATACAAATCTGCCATGTCGATAAATTCCAAGACAACACCGTTCAAGGTATTGAGGCTGTGTGAATTGGCCTGCGCTTGACTTTCATTCGATCCAACTAGAGCATCTAACCGTTCATTAATATTCGAGGAGAAGGTGTTGAATCTTTCAGTGTGTGTCTGAATTGGCTATGAATTTGGGCGAACCGCTCGTCCTGAGCATTCATGAAGGTACGTTGCTTTAACTGCATGGCCCTCATCATATCTAGAAGCTCTGAAGACTGTGGCTGCAAGGAATTCGTTGGCTCTTCATAGCCCCACTATGAAGGCTGATAGTATTCACGCATGGTAGTCCACCCGATGTGTTGCCACTGACCCCAACCTTGGTCATTACTATCTTCTGTGGATGGTGTATGTTGAACCCAATCCTCATTTATTTGATCGCCAGCCTCCATTGGTTGTCGATCATCTTGCTCCTCTAGTTCTTCTTCTTCTTCTTCTTCTTCTTCCTCTTCACTTTCCTCCTCACTCTCATCGGAGTCTTCTACCCGGGAATTAGTGGCTTTAACAACAAATTTGTACCCCTGTTCATCATGAAGCCAAATATTACCCATCATGGTAAGAGTTTTCTGACAAAACTCTAGGTCAGAAGTGAGCGATTTATACAGAAATGCCGGAAGTGAAACTTTAGCACTAGTTATGAACTCTTGAATAACTGGCCCATAAGAGAGAGTTGTACCACGACCCGAGTCCCTTAATGCGTAAATCCTACTTGCAATATAGTAAGGCCAATTAATTTTAATCTTGTTTCGCAAAATGTACATCAAGTGAACTTTCTCCTGATCAACGCGAGAATAACCACCTTTCTTAGGCCACAGAATGCGAGCCACTATCCATTGCAGAAACTTATTCTGTGGTTTCAACTTTCCTGTGGTGACGGTCTTCGAAAATAAGTCGCTTGCCACAATATGATCAGCATACAACTTTTTCAACATAGAGTTCAAAGTTGTCTTGAACTGATAGCCTTCCACCGTGCGGGTGTTAGTGACCTCAAAGAGAGGCTTATCCGAATCAAGAGACATATCAAAGTATTTTTGCCAGATAGCAGTAGTGACACTAACCTTTGTGTTGCCAATCTTAGTGTGAAATTGAGAACCCAGAAATTTGTCGTGAAGACATGTGTAGAATATGCGTACAAAGTCTTCATTATATTTTTCATTGCACTCTAAAAAGTTGTTTACCCCTTGAAAATCAAGAAGCTCGATGATCCGAGGAATGTGCATGTGCTCCTCCGAGAGATGATAGTAAGTGTGTTGCTTGACCATAGATCTTTTACTAAATTCTTGGTGAAACTTTCAGTAAACTCTGGAGGCACTAAGGATACAGCGGCAACCGAAATGGAAGAAAATGATGAGGCCCTTAAAGTTCTTTTACCTGTCACTCTTCTTGCAGCCATGGCTGTTGAGCTCAAAGAGATGAAAAGAGAGATAGGGTGATGATGATTTGCAAGGATTTGAGAAGATTGGTAGATGTGTAGAGAGATTAAGATCTTTACCCTTTTTGTAGAGTCTATCTAGGTTTTGTGGAGAGGAGAGATATAGAGGGTAGATGTAATGTAGAGTCAAGTTACAATGCAAAAAGTAATGATAGACAATTAATGAGTCATCAAAAATTGAAATAATGAGGATTTTGAACGGTTTTCAAAAACATTGACAGTTTTCGCGCGATGCGTCGACCGCTCCTTTGTATGCGTCGACGCATACTGTGTTAAAATTGCCATGTTCAAAAATCAACAGGTATGCGTCGACCGGTAGGTCGACCTGAGCATACCCGAACAAAATTTCAATTTTTGGGACATTTTTGTAAGTCGACCGCACCCTGTTTGGGTCGACTCATGCAGGCAAAACATGCATATTTTCACATTTATGAACATATAAGCAACAACAATACATAAATAACCAGCCACAACAAAATTCAAGCATTCAAATAGACAAGATACATATATTATGACATATATGACACGTAGAACACACAGTTTAAAGCATTTTGTGTGAACATAAAAATCGAGAGAAAGAGAGAGAGAGAGAGATAGAGAGAGAGAGAGAGAGAGAGAGAGAGAGAGAGAGAGAGAGAGAGAGTTAAGGCAAGATATTACCTTCATGCCGAGAGTAGCTTGATGAATATACACTTCTACTTACAACATCTTCAATTGGTTAGATATCTAATGATCGAAGTAGGTATAAACATAGATGAATAAAATATGTGCAAGAAATATTACTAAACACGATCCGAAATGTCGAGAATACCAAGTTCTCGTCAGATATGAAAGAAAGGTTCAGTAGCAAGCGGTTTTGTGAATATATCTGCTAGTTGATTTGTAGTGTCAACGTGTTCAAAAACAACATCGCCTTTCTCCACATGATCCCTAAGAAAATCGTGTCGAATTTCGATATGTTTAGTGCGTGAATGCAACACGGGATTCTTGGTAAGATTAATTGCACTAGTATTGTCACAAAAAATTGAAATACGCTCAAGTTTAAGGTTAAAATCTAACAATTGTTGCTTAGGTCATAAGACTTGAGCGCAACAACTGCCGGTGGCAACGTATTCCGCTTCGGCGATTGACAAGGCAACATAAACCTGTTTCTCGCTATGCTAACTAACCAAAGAGGTTGAAAATAGGTGACAGGTACCACTAGTACTTTTTCTATCCGATTTGCACCCGACAAAATCAAAATTGGAGAATCCAACCAAGGAACAATCATTTCCTTTGGAATACCATAGCCCATACTTTGGGGTACCCAAAAGGTATCGAAGTATGCGCTTAACAGCTTTTAAAAGGGATTCCTTAGAAGAAGATTGATATCTAGCTCACATGTAAACACTAAACATAATATCGGGTCTAGAGGCAGTAAGACAAAGAAGAGAGCCGATCATACCTCGATATCTCTTTACCTCTACATCCTTACCACTTTCATCTCTATTCAGATTTGCACATGTTGGCATTGGTGTGTCAATGGCTTTGGTATTTTCCATGTCAAACCTCTTGAGAAGCTCAAGACAATACTTTGTTTGACTTACAAATGTTCCTTCCTCAAGCTGTTTGATTTGTAATCCGAGAAAGTATGTGAGTTCCCCCATCATACTTATCTCAAGATTAAGTGTTTTCCTTTACGCTTAATGAAGAGGATCGTGTCGACCTTACTTCTTGAATAACCTTGATCAAGTAGAATCTTTCTTAGGCGCTCATACCAAGCCCTAGGGGCTTGCTTGAGTCCGTACAAGGCACGTTTTAATTTGTATACATGATCGGGATATTCATAAGACTCAAAACCTGGAGGTTGTGCAACATAAACTTCTTCATTAATAAAACCGTTAAGGAATTCACTTTTTACATCCATTTAAAATAGCTTAAAATTTTTCACACAAGCGAAGGCAAGTAGAAGGCGTATAGCCTCGAGTCGGGAAACCGGCGCATAAGTCTCCTCATAGTCGATGCCTTCCTCTCGGTTATACCCCTGCGTGACTAAACACGCCTTATTGCGGGTTATTACCCCCGTTTTCGTCCAACTTGTTCCTAAACACCTATTGTGTGCCGATTACTCGATGACCTCGCGGAGGAGGGACAAGGTCCCAAACCTCATTTCTCTTGAACTGATTAAGTTCCTCTTGCATAGATAAAAACCAGTGCTCATTGAGTAAGGCGTCTTTAGGGTTTTTAGGTTCCATTTGCGAAACGAAATCAAAGTGATAACAGAAATTACTTATCTTAGACTGAGTCGTAACTCCCTTTGATATATCACCGAGGATGTTGTCGATTGGATGGTCTTTGGAAGACTTCCACGCTGGAGGGAGATCATCTTTTGTAGATGGATGAATTTCCTGTTAGAACACATATTGGTTCTTAATAATATCTCTATGTTTTTATGATAACTATTATGAAATTTTGTAATTAAGAATTATATACTCTAAAATTTGCTTAAGAATGTTTGCTGCAGATATTAAAGTAAATATCACTCCAGAAGCAAATCAGATCTGAACATAAGAAATATGTAAGGCTCTGAAGCGTTAGATGCACCCATTAGAAGATACTGAACGCTGCCATCAGAAGATCCTGAGCGTTGTCTCCAGAAGGATCTGAAGTAGAAGCTCCAGAAGGATCTGAAGCAGAAGCTCCAAAAGAATCTGAAGCAAGTCAGAAGCATCTGAACCAATGAAGAATTCTGTATGAAGATTTTTCAAGCATAGTTAATTCAAAAGACTCTGAAAGTACTAACGCTGCCAGTACTGAGGATCTGACTCAAAACTCTGCTCTGAACTTATACACGCTAAAAGCACACTTGCTGCAAAGACTCTGATTCAGCAAAACTCTGACCAACATCAGAAGGCTCTGATCAAATTAGACTCTGATGATTTCTGCTGAAAATTATTGAAGAAGAATTCAAAGATTATGTCCGTTGGAATATCCAAACGACTCTTTCCTTATTTATGCTAGACACAAGAACACAGACAAAAAGGATTTCTCTGTGCTTTCTTATTCTAGGAAAGGTCACTTGATGTGAAGACAAAAAGGGGTCAGACCTTTTAGTACACACTTCTCAACGTGAAAAGCTCTTAGATCACTGTGCCTATAAAAGCAAGTCTCCACTCATCTTCTTTAGTTGACGCATTACTTGAAAAGAATTCTTTATCAAAGCTCTCATACAACTCATATTCTTTCTAGAATTAATTTCTTTGTTCTTAATCTTAAGTGAAAAATCACAGTTGTGATAAAGCTTTATTAGAAGCATTTTAAAACTTGTATTTGTTATTACACTTGATTGTAAGAAAACCTTAAGAAGATTCAGTTAGGATCAGTAGTTCTTGAGAAGACTTTGAACAGTTGTTCTTAGTGCTTACTATTGTAATCAGTTGATTAAATAGTGGATTAAGTCCTGATTTGAGAAAGGCAGATCACTCTAGGAAGGGTGGACTGGAGTAATTGAGTTCAACGAACCAGGATAAAAATACTTGAGTTTTTTATTCTAAGGTTTTATCTTCATACTTATTCAACCCCCTTCTAAGTATTTTCTCACCTTCAGTTGGTATCAGAGCCTGGTTATGTGTGTGCTACCACTTCACAGTGGAAGAAAAGATCAAGTGAGAAAAACTTTGATATATTTGGTTGTTACTATGGCTGATAACTCAATGTCTAACATTAACAACAAATATGAAGAAAGAGACAGAATCAGCACTAAACCCCCTATGTTTGATGGGGAGAAATTTGATTATTAGAAAGACAGGATTGAAAGTTTTTTCCTTGGTTATGATGCTGATTTATGGGATTTGGTCATAGATGGATATGTTCATCCCATTGATGGGAATGGCAAGAAAGTAGAATGAAAATCTATGACAGAAGTCCAAAAGAAGGAATTTAGAAATCACCACAAGGCTAGAACAATATTGTTAAATGCAATATCTCACACTGAGTATGAAAAGATCACAAATAGAGAAACTGCATTTGACATGTTTGAGTCCTTAAAGATGACTCATGAGGGAAACTCTCAAGTCAAGGAAACAAAGGCTCTGGCTCTAATCCAGAAGTATGAAGCCTTCAAGATGGAAGAAGCTGAATCTGTTGAAGCTATGTTCTCCAGATTTCAAATACTTACAGCTGGACTAAAAGTTCTGGATAAATGATACTCTACTGCTGATCATGTGAAAAAGATCATCAGAAGCTTACCTACCAGATGGAGACCTATGGTGACTGCGTTGAAAATGGCTAAAGATCTGAACAAGATCTCCTTGGAGGAACTAATCAGTTCACTAAGGAGTCATGAAATTGAACTTGAGGAAGATGAACCTCAAAAGAAAGGTAAATCAATTGCTTTAAAATCTAATAAATTTGCTAAAGCATTGCAGGTGATAGAGGAAAGCAATGAAGAATCCTCATCTGAAGATGAATATGAACTATCCATGTTGTCTAGAAGAATAAACAAACTCTGGAAGCATAGAGGAAAGAAGTTCAGAAACTTCAGGAAATCTGACCAAAGAAAAGAATCTTCTGGACGCAGAAGATCTGGAAAAAAGGAGGTTGTCTGTTATGAATGTAAAGAACCTGAGCATTACAAAAATGAATGTCCAAAGTTGTTGAAAGAAAAGCCTAAAAGAAAATCTGATAAGAAGAAGAAGGTTCTTATGGCCACCTGGGATGATTCAGATACATCTGAATCTGAATCTGAGTCAGAAGAGGAATGGGCCAATGTAGCATTGATGGCAGACATAGAAGATCAGGAGGAAGGAACTTCAGGATCTGAATCTGACTCTGACGCTGAAGAGGTAATGGCTAAACTCACTAAAGATGAACTTATCAAAGTTTTATCAGAAGTTCTAAAGAGCTATAACAATATTAAACTCAAATACAAGAAGCCTCAAAGCAATCTTGTATCTGAGAATAATATTCTCAAATCAGAAGTAGCTGAGCTAAATGAAAAGAACTTAAGATTGAAAAATGACTCTGAATTAGCTCAACAAGACTCTGATTCTGAAACTGAATCTGAATGCAAAAATATTTTGGAAAAATATGATTACAGCTTTTAGAAGTTTCTTGCTAAAAGCATAGACAGAAGCAAAATGGCTTCTATGATCTATGGAGTTAGCAGAAATAACAAAAAAGGAATTGGATATAAATCTTCCTCTGGAAAGGATTTAAATCCAAAACCTGTTGATAAAGTTATCATCAAGAAAACTCCTTTATATTCCCACTTTAAATTTGGTCACTTGAATGATATTGAACACACACGTTTTGAAAAGAACATTCATGTGTTTAAATCTAAGGCAAATAAGAATAAACCTTATGTTGAAAAACAGAAGTTTAGAAAAACCTTCAGAACAACTAACCCAAAAGGACCCAAGAAGATCTGGGTACTTAAAAGTAAAATAATTCCTGTTGCAGATGTTCTTAGCAGCAAGGTCAGGACGCCAATCATGGTACCTGGACTCTGGATGCTCGCGACACATGACAGGAGAAAGGTCTATGTTCCAAAGTCTGGAGCTTAGATCTGGAGGTGATGTGAAATTTGGAGGGAATCAGAAAGGCAATATCATTGGATTTGGCACTATTGGAAATGGTAAACTTCCCTCTATTACTAATGTTTTACTTGTAGAAGGATTAAAGCATAACCTATTGTCCATAAGTCAATTAAGTGACAATGGTTATGACATAACCTTTAATCAAAAATGTTGTAAAGCTATTAGTCAAAAGGATGGCTCAATCCTATTTAGTGGAAAGAGGAAAAACAACATTTATAAAATAAATCTTTCAGAACTTAAGGTTCAGAATGTTAAATGTCTCTTGTTTGTTAATGAGGAGTAATGGGTCAGGCACAGAAGATTGGGGCATATTAATATGAGACGTATATCTCAGATTAATAAACTTAATCTTGTCAGAGGACTTCCTAATCTGAAGTTCACCTTAGATGCTCTTTGTGAAGCATGTCAAAAAGGAAAGTTTTCAAAATCATCTTTTAAATCAAAAAATGTTGTTTCTACTTCCAGACCACTAGAATTACTTCATATTGATCTGTTTGGACTAGTGAAAACTGCATCCATCAGAGGCAAGAAGTATGGATTAGTCATTGTTGATGACTATAGTAGATGGACATGGGTAAAGTTCTTAAAACACAAGGATGAGTCACAATTTGTGTTCTTTGACTTCTGCAAACAAGTCCAGAATGAAAAAGATTTCAAAATTATAAAAGTCAGAAGTGATCATGGTGGTGAATTTGAAAACAAATATTTTGAAAAATATTTTAATGAAAATGGCATTGCTCATGATTTTTCCTGTCCTAGAACTCCACAACAAAATGGAGTTGTAGAGAGGAAGAATAAAACTCTGCAAGAAATGGCCAGAACCATGATCAATGAGACTAATCTGGCAAAGCACTTTTGGGCAGAAGCAATCAACACAGCCTGTTACATTCAGAACAGAGTGTCTGTAAGACCTCTTCTGGAGAAGACTCCCTATGAACTGTGGATGAACAGAAAGCCCAACATTTCATATTTTCATCCTTTTGGATGTATTTGCTATATGTTGAATACTAAAGAAAATCTGAACAAGTTTCATTCCAAAGCACATAAGTGTTTCATGCTTGGGTATTCTGAACGCTCTAAAGGATACAAAGTATACAATACTGAGACACAGATTGTGGAAGAATCTATTCATGTTAGATTTGATAATAAGCTTGGCATTAAAAAGCCAAAGCAGTCTGAAAACTCCGCAGATAGAGAAGTAGTCTTCACAGACTCTGAAGGCTCAGAGGCAGACAAAGCTCAAGTAAAGGAACCAGAAGCAATGCCAGATGCAATTCCTTTGACTTCTCAGATGAACAACTTGAACATTTCTGAAGAATCAACTGTTAGAGGATCATCTTCCAGAATCAAAGCTTCTCATCCAGAGAATGTTATCATTGGAAAGAAGGATGACCCTATCAGAACAAGATCCTTTCTCAGATCATCTGAAGCATCATTTTTTGGATTGGTGTCAGTAATTTAACCAACTTCTGTAGATGAAGCTCTGCAAGACAATGATTGGATTTTTGCCATGCAAGAAGAGCTAAATCAGTTCACCAGAAATGATGTGTGGGATTTAGTTCCAAGACCAAAATGATTCAACATAATTGGAACTAAATGGGTGTTCAGAAATAAGCTAAATGAGAAAGGAGAAGTTGAAAGAAATAAGGCAAGGCTTGTTGCTCAAGGGTACAGTCAACAAGAAGGTATTGATTACACTGAAACTTATGCTCCAGTGGCAAGGTTAGAATCTATGCGCCTTCTTATTTCATTTGTTGCACAAAATAACATCACTCTATATCAGATGGATGTTAAAAGTGCCTTTCTAAATGGTATTATAGAAGAAGAAGTTTATGTCCACCAGCCTCCTGGTTTTGAGAGTGAAAAATTCCCAGAACATGTTTTCAAACTAAAGAAATCTCTGTATGGTTTAAAACAAGCTCCCAAAGCTTGGTATGAGAGATTGAGCAATTTTCTTCTGGAGAAAAATTTCATCAGAGGCAAAGTGGACACAACACTCTTTTGTAAAACATTTAAGAAAGATCTTCTAATTTGTCAAATATATGTGGATGATATCATATTTGGATCTACCAATACTATGCTGGGAAAGGAGTTTGCTCAATGTATGCAGGCAAAATTTGAAATGAGCATGATGGGAGAATTGAGATTCTTTCTGGGAATTCAAGTCAACCAAACTCCAGAGTGCACATACATTCATCAGACCAAATATGTTAAAGAACTTCTGAAGAAATTTAACATGACTGATAGTAAGATGGCAAAGACTCCCATGCATCCAACAAGTTCACTAGGCAAGGAAGAGGTAAGTAAGAAAGTAGATCAGTAACTCTACAGAGGTATGATATGATCTCTTCTCTACTTAACTGCTTCTAGACCTGACATTTTGTTCAGTGTATACTTGTGTGCTAGATTCCAATCAGATCCTATAGAATCACACTTAACAGCTGTTAAGAGGATTCTAAGGTATCTGAAAGGTACTTCTAATGTGGGTTTGTGTTACAGAAAATCTGATGATTTCAAATTAGTTGGATTCTGTGATGCTAATCACGCTGGAGACAGAGTGGAATGAAAAAGTACTTCTGGAAGTTGTCAATTTCTAGGAAGAAATCTAATCTCTTGGTACAGCAAGAAGCAACCCACAATTGCACTATCAACTACAGAGGCAGAATATATTGCTGCTGCTAGATGTAGCACGCAGATGCTCTGGATGAAAAGTCAGCTAGAAGACTATCAGATATTTGAAAGTAACATTTCTATATTTTGTGATAATACTTCTGCTATATGTTTGTCTAAAAACCCCATTTTACACTCTAAGGCAAAACATATAGAAATTAAGCATCATTTCATCAGAGACTATGTTCAGAAGGGAATTATAAACTTAACCTTTGTTGATACAGATCATCAATGGGCAGATATTTTCACAAAACCCCTTGTTGAAGATAGATTCAAATTTATTCTGAAAAATATTGGTATGGATTTGTGTCCAGAATAATATTTGTCAGAAGCAAATTTTACAGATGCAAAATGTTTAATGCTCTGAAGTATTTCATCTGTTAATTTATTTTCTTAAATTATTTTACTTGTGTAAAATTAAACTAACAATGCTCAGAGGATCTGAACGTTGGTTAACGTTTCATTTCTCAAGAGAATTCAGAAACACATGCAAGCAAACACGTGTCACTCTAAATCTGCAAAGATGGCGTGTACACTACTGAAGAGACGTTTGAGGTGAAGTTTGAATAGTGAAAATCTTGATTTTCCCCCCAATTTGTCAGAATCAATTAATGCTTGAAATGATTTTTATTCTTTTTCATTAATTGCAATGTGTGAACGTTCCTTGTTTGTCTGTTTGTATGCCTACTTGTTTTCTATAAATACCACATCTTTCACCACTTTCACACTTTTCACAACTCAAGAACGTTTATGCATTTCTGTCTTCTTTTCTCTCTTCACAAAAACCCTAAACCTTTGACAAAATCATCTTCAATGGAAACCTCATCCTCTACAGAAGCTCAATTTCAATCAACCATGGCTGCAGTTACTTCTGCAAATATGGGTGTGGCTCCATATACGACCCCTAAAAGGACTTTGTTAACACCTGTTGACAAACTGGAAGTTCTCTGTGAATCAATGGTTGAATTTGATTCATTAGCTGAAAATGGATTTGAATTTCGTTCAATAGTTGATGCTCAAGGCTGGGTAAAATACTTTGACAGATTATTTGGACCAGTTTACCCTCATCTGGTGAAAGAATTCTGGATACATGCTTCTGTATACCCTAAATTCATTTTGTCTTCTGTTCTGGGTAAGGAGATTATAATCACAGAAGATCTAATCAGGAAACTCATAGGATATGAGGAGACTGATGGAGTGTCTCATCTGCCAGCTGGGCGTATAGATATGGAAGATGTTTATGAGGAAGTCATGACTGCTGGACATGCTTCTAATAAGTTTAAAGATCTGAAGCCTGACTACAAGATCTGGGAAAAGATTTTCATGGGATGCATTCATCACAGAAAATCTACAAACTCTCCAGATTACGTGAACAATGAACAACTCTACTTCATGTACTGTTTAAGTCAGAGCACCAAGGTAGATCTTCCTTACATTCTGTTCATGCACTTATGGAATCATATTAATGCTTCAAGAGAATTTGTAAAAGATACGGGTCAGAAGATCAGAACATGGATTCCCTTTGGGAGATTAATTTCAGATATTCTGACAGAAAATGGACTAGTGACTGCTTTGTATGCTGCTGGAGTCAAGGAGGAACTTGAATCTATTGTTGGGAAACCTTTGAATGCCAAGAGTCTTCAGAGACTAAAAATTGTAGAGGAACTCACATCAGCACCCAAGAAGTTGAATATCTCTGAACTCAGTCAGAAGAGAATCCCAGTAGAAGACTACCCTCTGTTCTATGCTGAAGAACCAAGGGAAATAATTGTAAGGTATATTGATTCTTGCAAGGCAGATGGAACCCCAATCCCTGCAGATATTCTGAAAAGAGCAAGGGAACCAATGCCTGATGGAGGAAATGAGAACACGATGAAGAGAAGTCAATCAGAAGCAGAAGATGTGACTGTTCAGAAGAAGCCCAAAGTTGCTGACAAGCCTCAGAAGCTGATCAAGAGGAAAGCATCTGGAGACGCTCCCTCTATTCCCACAAATCGTATCAAGATTAAAGGTACAAAATCTTCTGTATCTTCTTTCAATAATACTGTTTTAAATGATTCAACATTTAAGTCTATTCCAAAACCACCTCCTACTCAGAAACAATATGTTCCTGCTCCATCTCATATCTCTGTTCCTTCCCCACAAAAATCATCTGATCCTGTTTCCATCACACCTGTAAAACCTTCCACTACTCAATCATCTGTACCACAACAACAACAACCAGAAAAATAACCACAACCACAAAAACCAGAAAAACAATTTGAACAACAACAACAACAACCAACAAAACAATCTGAACAACAACAACAACAACCAGAAAAACAACCACAAACAGAAAAACCACCATCAAACACATCTGAACCTATTGGATCTGCACAAGTTACTTCTGAACCTATAAAAGTTACATCTGATCCTATTACATCTGATCCTATTACATCTGCACCACCTACATATGATCCACCTACATCAGAACCGCCTACATCAGAACCCTCATCAAAACTTTCTGAGAATCCATCAGAATCAACCAACCCATCTGAAACCCATATCCCTGAGACAGAGGTTCTAAATGTTACACCTCTCAAAACTGTTTTTGAAGTGTCCTCTACCTCTTACACTCCAACCACATCCTAAAACTCATCAGAATCTGACATACACCCAGATTTTCTGGTATCTCCCTCTCACAGAAATTCTGAAGTAAACCAACCAGAACCACCTGTTTCTTCTGAAATTCTCATTCCAAATCCTAACCCAACACCTAAGCCATCTTCTGAAATTCTCATTCCCAATCCTACCCCTACACCTAAGCCAAGAACATCTGAGCGTGTACCCTCTGCTTCGTGAAAACTATCTTCCTCTAACAAACTTCCCTTTGGTTTCACCTTAAAAAATTTCTACACCAGAATTGAACCATCTGACACTATCACTCCTCTTAAACCCAAACTTACCATCATTCTACCATCTGTGCTTCAAACGTATATTAAAATAATGTCAGCAGTAATTTCATCAGATGCAAAACCATACTCTGCTAACTCTGCTAAATCTGCATTCAAACCTTACTCTGATAAACCATTTGATGTTGTTTCCCATGCATCAATTGAAAAACCATGTCTGTTGAATGCTTTAACCAGATCAAAACCCTACGACTCATCTGAACCTCCATTCATACCATACTACCCTCCTCCTCTGATCTTCATTCATAAATCCATCTTTCCACCTTCTCCCCAACCTAGGCCAATCACATTGGAAACTCTTCTAAACCCAAAACCTAGACTGAATGTTGATCATTTATTTACAAGTTTTTTGAAAGAAATACAGATGTATTTAAGTTCTGTACAGAGAAAGTGTTCATCAACAATGGATGCAAATGAATTTGATGTCATTTGGAATGGCTTCATAAACAGATTCAATATTGTAGCATCAAATCTGAAGAACGTATGTTCTGATGATGCGAACCTCAGATTTGCTGAAACTACTAGAAGTCTGTTCTGGACTGTTAAGAGATCTGGACCATTGCTTCTTGCAGATGCTCCTTCATCATCAGAAGAGAATACTAAATCTGCATCTGAAGACAACCCTCTGGCTATGACTCTGGTAGAACATCCTTCTGGATCTACAGTTCCTCACTCCAAAGCCCCTATGGAAATTGACTCTGTTCAAGCTTTAGAAACTGTCCCACCTTCTTCATCTGAGATCAAGAAAGAGTATCCAGATCTTGAAGATAAGACTGCAGTTCTGGAAGCTGGTCAATCAGAAATCAAGTCATGGATGGCTAAGCAAGATAAGAAGTCTGAAGACATGGCTCAGTGGATGTCCAAACAAGATCAGAAGAATGAAACTATGGCTAAGTGGATGTCAAAACAAGAACAGTCCTCTTCTGAGATCACGGATCTGTTGAAGATGCTTTTGTCAAAACAATCTTAGTTTATTTTTTCTTCTGATGTTTGCATCTAATGTTTGCACATGTACTTGAATATTTTCTGATGTTTGTACTTTTTCCTCTGAATGAATGAATGTTTCAAAGTTTTCTATACATGGTTTATCTCGTTTATTTTTTTCCTTTTATTTGTCTTTTCAAAGCTCTTACTTTTTGCTTATGACAAAAAAGGGGGAGAAAATAGATCTGAACTATTTAATTAAACTTTACCAGAATGAAACTTCAGACATATCAACTTTATCTAACATAATATCTGAGTATTTCAGAACATTTGATAAGTATATTCTGTAAAATAAACTGTGAGACTCTCAGATCATATAACAATTATTAGACTCTGACTCTGAAATATGCAAGACACTCTGACTCTCAAATGGTTAAGAACAATCAAGCTCTAACTCTGAAAAATACTCAAGACAAAAAAGGAAGTTTCTATTCCTTATTTATATTTAATTCAGAGGGGGATTCATCATCTCAGGGGGAGTTATAATTATTCTATTTTCAATTAAACAAAATTTCTGATGTTTTTGTCATCATCAAAAAGGGGGAGATTGTTAGAACACAGATTGGTTCTTAATAATATCTCTATGTTTTAATGATAACTATTATGAAATTTTGTAATTAAGAATTATATACTCTAAAATTTGCTTAAGAATGTTTGCTGCAGATACTAAAGTAAATATCACTCCAGAAGCAAATCAGATCTAAACATAAGAAATATGCAAGGCTTTGAAGCGTTAGATGCACCCATTAGAAGATTCTGAATGCTGCCATCAGAAGATCCTGAGCGTTGTCTCCAGAAGGATCTGAAGCAGAAGCTCCAGAAGGATCTGAAGCAGAAGCTCCAGAAGAATCAGAAGCAAGTCAGAAGCATCTGAACCAATGAAGAATTTTGTATGAAGAGTTTTCAAGCATAATTAATTCAGAAGACTCTGAAAGTACTAACGCTGCCAATACTGAGGATCTGACTCAAAACTCTGCTCTGAACTTATACACGCTAACAACACACTTGCTGCAAAGACTCTGATTCAGCAAAACTATGACCAACATCAGAAGGCTCTGATCAAACTAGACTCTGATGATTTCTGCTGAAATTTGTTGAAGAAGAATTCAAAGATTATGTCCGTTGGAATATCCAAACGACTCTTTCCTTATTTATGCTAGACACAAGAACACAGACAAAAAGGATTTCTCTGTGCTTTCTTATTCTAGGAAAGGTCACTTAATGTGAAGACAAAAAGGGCTCATACCTTTTAGTACACACTTCTCAACGTGAAAAGCTCTTAGATCACTGTGCCTATAAAAGCAAGTCACCACTCATCTTCTTTAGTTGATGCATTACTTGAAAAGAATTCTTTATCAAAGCTCTCATACAACTCATATTCTTTCTAGAATTAATTTCTTTGTTCTTAATCTTAAGTGAAAAATCACAGTTGTGATAAAGCTTTATTAGAAGCACTTTAACACTTGTATTTGTTATTACATTTGATTGTAAGAAAACCTTAAGAAGATCCAGTTAGGATTAGTAGTTCTTGAGAAGACTTTGAACAGTTGTTCTTAGTGCTTACTATTGTAATCAGTTGATTAAATAGTGGATTAAGTCCTTGTTTGAGAAAGGAAAATCACTCTAGGAAGGGTGGACTGGAGTAGTTGAGTTCAACAAACCAGGATAAAAATACTTGAGTTTTTGATTCTATGTTTTTATCTTCATACTTATTCAACCCCCCTTCTAAGTATTTTCTCACCTTCACTTCCTTGGTTTTCTCATGGCGGTCTACTTTCTCCTCCTAAACTTTCGCTTGGTCGGGCTGATCAATTCCCGGCTCGGCACCTTTGAGTATGTCTTCCATAGATGTACCTGCACCATGAACAACACTACCTTTTCCGATGTCTCTCGAATAAGATTCATCAAATGTTACGTGTACAAACTCCTCAACGGTAAGTTTTATTATAAATTCTATAAGCTTTACTTGACTGAGAGTATCCGAGGAAGATACCTTCGTCAGCCTTGGAATCAAATTTGCCTAAGTTTTCCTTTCCATTATTCAACACAAAACACTTACAACCAAAGACATGAATGTGAGATACATTCGGCTTACGCCCTTTTAAAAGTTCATACGTTGTTTTATTTAGAATGAGGGTGATGAGCACCCTATTCAAAATATAACATGTCGTACTTATGGCGTCGACCCAAAAATATTTAGGTAATGTACTTTCATTGATCATTGTTCTTCCCAATTCTTCTAAAATACGATTTTTGTCCTCCACAACCCCATTTTGTTGAGGAGTACGTGGAGCAGAGAAGTTGTGATCAATTCCGTGTTTACCGCAATATTCTTCAAACAAATAGTTTTCAAACTCACCTCCATGGTCACTCCTAATTGAGAAATGTTTGTGTTTAATTTATTTTGGGAAAGCTTAGCAAATCTTTCAAAGGCGGAAAATGTATCGCTCTTACTAGCCAAGAAGATAGTCCAACAGAATCTAGAAAAATCTTCAACTATTACAAAACCATAATAGTTACCACCTAGGCTTTTAATTCTAGATGGCCCGAATAAATCTATATGGAGAAGCTCGAGAGGTCTCGTAGTTGAAACGATATTTTTGGATTTAAAGGAGATCCTCATTTTCTTTCCCATTTGGCAAGCATCACAAAGGTGATCCTTGGTAAACTTCATTTTGGGCCGACCTAGGACTAGATCTTTGGAAACTACCTTGTTAAGCAAGTCAAAGTTAAAATGTGTTAAACGTCTATGCCATAACCATGAGTCCTCACTCATTGTCACGAGACATTTGTCACTTGTCAAAGATACTTCATTTAAGTCTAGCGTATAGACATTGTTTACTCTTAGGCCATTAAACACACTTTTCATTTCATCATTATGGACAATTTTGCAACATTCTTTTGAACATGATACATTGTATCCTTTGTCGCATAATTGGCTAATGCTAATGAGATTATGTTTAAGACCCTCGACATACACTACCTTTACCAAGTATTGTACCGTGATTGTTATCTCCATAGGTTACATACCCCTTCTTCTTTGCCATGAAGTCGATGAAGAGAGATATGTCTCCTGTCATGTGTCTTGAGAAGCCACTATCAAGAAACCATCTTCTCTCGGTGGTCTCAAGACGTTGTACCTATGAAAAACAATTAACAAGAGGTGGTACCCAATGGCTTATTAGGTCCTAAGTCGTGAGTGGCAAAATGGTCGCATTTAGGCAACCATTGATAAATTCCTTTAGGAACCAAAAATCTCCTAAAACGACACTTAGCAATGGAATGACCTTTCTTGCAACAATATAGGAATGAAAAGTTAACTTTTGAATTACCTTTGTTATCGTTATCTCTTACAACATATTTGTATTTTTGATATGGATTAACCATACTCTTTCTAAAATTAGATTTATTGATGGTAAAAGTAATTTTGGGCTCTAGAGCCTTATTAAGTTTGACATTTAGGTTTCTAACTTCATTTTGCCAAATATAACAAGTCTCACACCTAAAGTTAACTATTCTACTTCTTAGATCCTCACAACCTGCTTCTTTTGTACTTTCCACTATGGAAGCTTTAAGTCCCTCAAGTTTCTTTTCGGACTCTCAAATCGTTTGCTCTAAGTGAGCAAAAACTTGATTATTTGAGGCAAGCCTTTTGAAGGCTTCTTTTGCTTCATAATACAAAGTATTAAATGCAGTTTGTAATTCAAAATGAGACATGTTGGAGGAATTTTCATATTTAGCATGTCGTACCTGTTTTTTTTTTGTTCTTTTGGTGAGCGAAAAGACACAAATTTATGGATTCATCTTCATCACTTGAGCTTTCATCCTCGAAGGAATCGCTATCGCTTTCCCAAGCTATATATGCTCTCCTCGGCTTTGATTGCTTCTTATGTGATATATTTGATTCCTTTTCTTTGCCCTTTTTGTTCAAGGGACAACCCGGTTTATAATATCTGGTCTTTCCGCAAGTGTAACACGACCCTCTTGTTTTGCTCCCCTTGGTGTCATCATTTCTAGAGTGCCTAGATTGTTTCCGGAAGTTGACAAGATTCTTCTCGGAGTGTTGGATGTCATTATTTCTAACATAGTGATTGTAACGCTTTACGAACAACCCCATGTCCTCACTCTTGTCGTCTTCTTCGTCGTCACTCGACGTGTAATCACTATGCTCCTTAGATTGAGACTTTGAGGAAGAAGTCTTGAAAGCAATAGACTTATTTTCAGTTATCTTTGTTTTTTCCTTCTTTTCTTTCTTTTCATGTTGCTCTAGGCTTAGAAGCACTTGTTTGTGCTCTTGCAGCTTTCCAAACAATGTTGTGAGATCCAAAATTGTGAGGTCGTTTGCTTCTTTGATGGCGGTTACCTTTGGTTGCCATTCCCTGTTAAGACATCTCAAAATTTTGTTAGTAGCAACATCATTAGCCACTGGCCTACCTAGTGAATGCAATCTATTGATGAGATGAGTGAATCTCTTTTGCATGTCCGCAATGGTTTCCCCTTGCTCCATGTAAAAGAGATCGAACTCTTGTGTTAACGTGTTGATTCTCGCTAGCTTAACATCATTGGTCCCCTCATGGGAGAATTGCAATGAGTCCCACATAGCTTTTTCCGTCAAGCAATGAGAAACCCTATAATATTCATCAACTTCTAATGAGGAGATCAAAATATTTTTTGCTTTCCAATCGTAATTATACTTTTTCTCATCATCATCAGTCCATTGTGCTTCGGGCTTAGGCACAACCACATTATTCGCATTGGTCATAGTTATTTCCATTGTACCGTTGAGAATAACATTCCATACTTTTCTATCTATGGAATTAATGTGCACCCGCATACAATCCTTCCAATAATTGTAATTTTCTCTATTAAAAACGGGAGTTCTATTATAGGCCCCTTTAGGTTCGTTAGCCATTTTCTACAAAGTTATACTTGAAGCACGGAGTGAATCGGTGCTCCTGATACCACTTGTGTAACGATGGAACAGATCTAGAAGGGGGGTCGAATAGATCCCTTATTAAAAAAATCAGTCGGTGCTACCAATAAATTGGTTTTAAATAATTGTTTAGATTGCGGAAGCGGCCTTGGAAAAATTACCGTCTATAACGAACCGTTACTAGAAGACTGGATATGCGTCTAGCCTTTGGAAATTGATAATGAGAAATGAGAATCACCACGCTGGTCACACTATCAATTGATTTATATCACTACTTGGTATGGCTAGTTCCAATGCCTTAATATGCTAACAAAATAGTTGGACAGCACAAGAGAATTTTGGTTCAGACAATTTATCAAACACTTGGCGTGAGGAGCACTCCAAGTGATTTCGGCCTTGAGTAAGTAGCACTAGTTTCCTTGTACAATAAACTATTGTACTATAGTTAAAATTACTTCAGCACTTACTCAGCAGTCCTTAATTTGATATTATTATTTGAACGAAATTCACACAAATATTAAGCAAAATGAAAATGCGGAAAGTAAAAGGCACAAAGATTTGTTGAGGCGGCTCCCCCGCCGTCCTTGCTTCGGGGTATGTCTGCCCTCAATTCTAACAATAGAATTGATCTCGCATAATATAAATGTAACCTATTGTTGAATCATTTATACAAGAATAGACAAGCAAATGCACAAACAAACTCCTTTGTTGTTGAAGATGCTTTTTCTTCTTGTCCCTTGATCCGAGTCGAATCAAGTCCTTCGATTGCTTGTGGATGAACCTCTGATTACAGCTCCTTGGTTGAACAACCTTGCATTTTCAAACCCCTGCCCGGCAGATATCAAACACTTGATAACCAAACCCGAACCTCTCCTTCACAATTCACCGATTCCCGCTACTAGATCGAAAGAACCCACCGCTCCTCGATCACCTTCGCTCACCTAAATATATGTTGAGAAGATTCGTACCAAAAACCCCCAAATTCAGTGAATCTTGGAGGACAAAACCCTCAAGGTTTTATTCAAGAAAAACCTGCCAAAACTCAACCCGAACCGGATTCCCAATCAACGGCTTCAAACGTTATCACTTCAAACAAACCATAATGCATAACAAAGATTATTGTGTGATTGTTGTGGTATGAATTGTAAAAGATGAAAATGATGAGAACTAATGGCACCTCTTTCACTTTTCTTGTTTTGCAATTGATTCAATTGTTGTTGATGAAAAAGAGCAACTTTCTATTTATAGTATGCCAAAAAATAACAGACAAAACCACTTTTCGAAATAAGTGGAAAGACCAGAATTATGCAAAAAGACAGCGAACGATCGACTATACAAGAAGGAGAGGTCGACCGGATCTTCCCAAACAGAACAGATTATGCAAAGTAATAGGCTATGCGTCGACCAAAACAGGACCATGCATCGACGCAAAGTCTGTATTTTTAGACAAACAAAAATAACAATCAGTATGCGTCGACCGGAGGTCGACGTGCACCAACCCATGGGAAATACACTTTGTAGACACCTTCTATGAGTCGACTGGAGCATAATGAGTGGTCGACTCAAAGACCTGTATTTTGCAAAAATGCCTATTTTTATGTTTTTGACACTTCTAGATGCAACGCATAATCCACCAATGATGTTTGAATCGAATGACGTTAATTTGATGACATAACATGCAAGCAAATGAGACGTAAGAGATATAGTAGGCTTATGCCTTGTGGTGATAATGCCAAGTACTGATTCTTTCATGTGGTTGTGTTTTGACATCATCTAAACACACGTGTATAGTATATGAGGCTTTGTCCTCACAGATTCCCCTGGCTAATACTCCTGATTCTTGAGAAAGTTTCTGATATTGTGATACCACAGCTTCCCATATGATACCTCCTCTACTGCAAAAATGAAAGTCGGCCTATCAAGACGCGAGATGACGATCCTCAGGGCATCATTCCAATAATTCACCTTGTACATCAAAGATAAAGTCGCCAAAGCGTCTACCATCTGATTCTCAGCTCTCGGCACGTGATGAAACTCTACCTTGTCGAAGAAAGGTCACATTCTTCTGGCGTAATTCATGTAAGGAATCAGGTTAGGCTGCCGAGTCTCCCATTCTCCTTTAATCTGATTAATGACCAAAGTCGAATCACCATATACGTCAAGGTTTTTGATTCTCAAATCAATTGCTTCTTCAATGCCCATGATGCATGCTTCATATTCAGCCTCGTTGTTGGTGCAAGCAAAGGTCAACCGAGCAGTAAACGGTATGTGGGAACCGTGGGGAGTCGTAATGATTGCTCCAATTCCGCTGCCATACGAGTTAACAACATCGTCAAAAATCATCTTCCACTAAGATCCAATCTCAGGACCTTCATCAGGTAACGGCTTGTCACAATCTTTCATCTTCAGAAAAATGATGTCCTCATCTGGAAATTCAAACTTCATCGGTTGATAATCATCAATCGGTTGCTCTGCGAGATACTCTGACAAAACACTTCCCTTAATGGCCTTTTGGGAAACATACGGAATATCATATTCTGTCAGGGCCATCTTCCACCTAGCAATTCTTCCAGAAAGTGCTTGCTTCTCGAACACATATTTGATCGGATCCATCTTTGAAATCAGAATGGTTGTGTGATTCAACATGTACTGCCTTAGACGTTTAGCTGCCCAAGCGAGTGCGCAGCACGTCTTTTCTAACATTGAGTATCTGGATTCACAATTCGTGAACTTCTTACTCAAGTAGTAGATGGCATGTTCTTTTCTTCCTGTCTCGTCGTGTTGACCAAGAACGCAACCCATGGAGTTCTCAAGAACCGTCAAGTACATTATCAATGGTCTTCCAGCCACCGGAGGCATCATTATTGGAGGCTCCTGCAAATACTCTTTTATTTTCTCAAATGCCCTTTGGCAATTTTCATTCCAGACAACCGCCTGATCTTTCTTTAACAACTTGAACATTGGTTCACAGGTGGCTGTAAGGTGAGATATGAACCTCGCAATATAGTTCAATCTACCTAGAAAACCAGGAACCTCTTTTTCTATTTTCGGCGCTGGCATTTCTTGTATTGCTTTTATTTTTGCAGGATCGACCTCGATTCCTTTTTCACTGACTATAAACCTCAATAGCTTTCCTGACCGTACACCAAAAGTACACTTTTTCGGATTCAACCTTAATCCTTGAATTTCATCAACCTTTCAAACAGGTTCAAGAGATTCACCAGATGCTCTTCCTCCGTTTGTGACTTTGCGATCATGTCATCAACATAAACCTCAATCTCATGATGAATCATATCATGAAACAAAGTCACCATCACCCGCTGATAGGTTGCCCCTGCATTTTTCAATCCAAAAGGCATCACCTTATAGCAAAAATTCCCCCACGGTATAATAAAAGTTGTTTTCTCCATGTCCTCTGGGGCCATCTTGATCTGGTTATACCCGGAGAAGCCATCCATGAAGGAAAACACATAATATTGAGCGGTGTTATCAACTAACACATCAATGTGGGGGAGCGGGAAATCGTCTTTCGGGCTTGCTCTGTTTAGATCATGGTAATCAACATACATCCTGACCTTTCCACCCTTCTTAGGTACAGGCACGATGTTAGCGACCCACGGAGGGTAATTCGTAATAGCAAGAAAATCGGCATTTAACTGCTTCTAGACCTCCTCTTTAATCTTAACTTCCATATCTGGTCTAGTCCTTCTCAATTTCTGCTTTACAGGCGGACACTCCTCTCGGAGGGGTAGACGATGAACCACAATATATGTATTAAGTCCTTGCATATCCTCGTATGATCGAGCGAAGACGTCTCTATACTCTCGGAGCATATCTACCAGTCTTCTCTTGACATCATCTTCTAAGGAAGCCCCAATTCCGACCTCTTTCTTATCTTCCTTTGTACCCAGGTTGATGACTTCAATCTCTTCTTGATGAGGCAGAATAACCTTCTCTTCCTGTCTCGACAGTCTGGCGAGCTCTTCCGGCAGGTCTTCTTCTTCGTCAATCTCTTTTTCAACTTGAAAGATTGGATTGTCAAAGTCATACCGAGTCATAGACGAGTCTGAATCGGTGGCATCTGCGATGTGAAACCTGGATGATGATGATTTGATGCTTAAAATGATATGCAAACAAGCACAAACCATATTGCCATTTTATTGTTAAAATAAAAATAAGAAAGACAGGGATCAAAATATTTGAATGCATAAAGACGCCTTCGATTAATGATAAAAACAAATGTTCAAACATAAACAAGATAAGGCCCTACAAATGAAAACCACTACGTCCTGGGCAGAACGCAGGGCCACACACATAATCAAAACAAATTAATTACTCTTCAAATGAAACTTGGATAACTTCCTCGATTGTCCAATTGCTCGGGATTTGGCCAGGAACACATGGCTGAATCCACATGTCAATATCATAATCATTATTTCCCTCGTCCTCAGATACAGTGTTGATTTTGTCGAAGATCACACCACCACTTGTAAATTGTACTGAACCCCTGTAACATGGAGCATTCTGTGAGGAAGAAGATAATGGGTTGTATCCCAATCCAAATTTATCCTGCTTATTGGGGATACTCAATACCTGACCCCATCCTTGGGAAGAACCGGACTCCACCACAGCACGAGCTTCTTTAAAAGAAGACATAGAAATCTCGGGAGTTTTATCCACCACAAAAGGCTTCTCTTTGACTTGAATAACTTCAAATGCTTGGCACAAGGTTTCGTGAATTTCCCCGTCCACTTCAACATACTTGAATGATGATAGCTGGCTGATCATTATGTCTTCTTCACCACAGACGTTGACAATATTTCCCCCAACCATGTACTTCAACTTCTTATGTAAGGTCGATGTGACTGCACCTGCAGAATGAATCCATGGTCGACCTAACAAACAACTGTATTCAGGCTGAATGTCCATTATATGAAAGACAGCATTGAAAATCTCTGGCCCTACTTGAATAGGGAGAGTCACCTCATCAAAAATAGACCTCCTCGTTACATCGAATGCTCACACAACAAGATCACTAGGAGCACATATCACACCTTGGGTGTCTAGCTTCATTAAAGCCTTCTTGGGTAACACGTTGAGTGAAGACCCGGTATCCACCAGAACATGTGATAAAATAGCTCCTCTGCATTCAATAGAGATATGCAAAGCATGATTGTGATTCCTCCCTTTAGGCGTCAGGTCTAAATCTGTAAATCCCAATCCATTGCCAGCGTTCACGTAAGCCACAACTCCTTCAAGCTGGTTTATGGAAATCTCATGTGGCACATACGTTGTGTTCAGAATCCTCAAAAGGGCATTCATGTGTGCTTCTGAGCACAATAGCAAAGATAGAATTGAAATTTTGGAAGGAGTCTGTTGTAGATGATCAACAATTTTATAATTGCTCTTTCAAATCAGACGCATGAATTCCTCGGCGTCTTTAACCAGAGCATCCTTCTCTCCTTGTTGTGAATTTTCCTCTACAACAACCTTTCCCTTTCCCTTGTCAGCCCTTTCCACATTGGCTTCTGGAGGTGAAAATACCCTACCACTTCTTGTCATTCCACTAGTTCCAATCAGATTATCCACAAATGAACCATCGGATGATGTTCCCCTCAATTCTTGCTTTTGTCCATTACAAAAGACCTCCTCCCCATAATTCCATAGGATTGCTTTAGTACTTTCGTACGACACTGGTCCTGCTTTGGTGATTATAACATTAGCTGGCCGTGGCGGCACTGATATGTTAATCGTTTTGAATGGGATCGAGATCATAGCAACCTCATCCTGCTCCTGATTAGCCACTTCCACATCCTTCTCTTCCTTAATCCTGTCAAACTGTAACACGCCTTCATTCATCAGACACTGAATACGATTCTTCAAATCCTCACAACCTTCGGGATATACTGCACACTATTCACAATTTTCCCCACAACCTGGAAAAACTCTGCCTTTTAATAGCATACTCTTGACAAAGCTCAATGGAATTCTCAACTCTGCAACATCCATTACCAAATTCAAATTCTCTTCTTCGACAATAGCATTAACACCGACAGCTCCATGGTTGGGCATCGGGTTTTGAACAACATTAGGCGCGTCATTAGTGAATTTAATTGCCTTGCTATCAATAAGGTCTTGCACCTTATGTTTTAAAGCCTTGCAGTTATCTATATGGTGACCTGGAGCGCCTGAATGGAAGTCACACCTGGCATTCGCGTCGTAACCCGGAGGCGGTGTGCCAGTTAGAGGTGCCAATGTTTTTTTCTGAATCAATTTTAATTGTAACAAATGCTGTTAAAGTTGTGAATACGGCCTAGGTGGAGTGTCAAAATGCCTATTCATTATTCTCTTACGGTCTTGAAACTGTCGTGGTGCATAGTTCTGCTGTTGTTGTGGTGGTTGTTGTTGAGGTGCTGCAGGAATAGTGACGCTTGCAACCTGTGGTTGTTGCTGATATTGTTGTTGGCGTGAAACCCTATTCCTGTTCTTATTTCTATACCCTGACACCGCATTTGTTTCACCTTTCCTCTTCTTACCAAAAGCCTTTCTTCCTCCACCAGATGTGGATCCCTCTCCTGCTTGAATTTTTCCCAATTTAATGCCATTCTCAACTCGCTCACCAGTAATAATCAGATCTGAGAAGTTTCCTGACATGTTTCCAATCAGATTTTCATAATATATCCCTGGTGTTGCACCCTAAAATTTGCCTAACTTTTCTTTACCTAGTGTTGCGGTGAAAATCGGATATCAAGCTATGGAATTAACTTGAATCTTAATTCTTTTACAACCGAACTTTAATTTATCCAAAGGAAAGGTCTAAAGAAAGAAAAACCCTTTTCGCGATGTAACAACAACGCTAAGAGATTCGGGGATCAGGGGTTGGTTATACCTAGGGAAGGTGTTAGCACCCTAAGCATATGTAGTACCCTACAGGAACCTTTTGTCTGTTTGTGTGCTAAGTTTGTTAAATGTTTGCTAAGGATTGGGAAAAAATGTATAGGTAAAGACCTAAAGATATGTACACTAAGCTTACTCTCAAGGACATCGCGTCCTCTGCCTACTGTCGCTACCACGAAAATAAGGTGCCGGCAAAACAGAAGAGTCGCCACCTTTCGTTATTTATCCCTCAGAACGGGAAAGAAAACGATCGGAAAAACCTGACGAAGAGGTATAAGACAAGGTCATCGCAACCGTTGTCTGGGTTCAGGGAGTCGGTTACGCAAGGGGAAGGTATTAGCACCCCTCACGTCCATCGTACTCGATGGGATCCATGCTTGTTGTGTTTATCTGCCGGGTTGGTTTTATCTATCTACCTATCAAGGCTGGTCTGAAAAGAAAAGAAAATGACTCGGCAAAGCGTCGCACTTTATGCCTACGTATTCTCATCAGAGAATGAGAAATCAGAGTCAACGTAGTTCGGCTAACTACGGGTGATGGGGGAAGGTGGCTCACCAATACATCAGTATTGTGCCTACGTACTCTCAACAGATATGAGAGATCAGAACTTACGTAGTTCGGGATAATACGGATTACGGGAATTCAGATTCATCTGTTTTTTCGAGTAGGGTTAACAAACAGTTCCAGCAGTTTGGTGTACGCAGCTCGACCTTTGGAGACTTAGGCGTTACCGTTTACGGTAGAACTGGGAGTTAACGACACTCTTTTCTTCAGAAAAGCTTTCCTTTGAATTATGGGCCCACGGGGCAAAAAGGTTTGAAGTTTGTTTTCCGTCTTTTACGGAAGAATTGTTTTTTATGGATGTTTGCAACCAATAGCGCACTAGAGACTATGACCTGAGAGTGAATGTGTTGCATGTCACCCAAAGGGTACCATACTAAACATCCAGACTGTTGAAAAGAAACTCTTCAACAATCCTTTCTAAGAAAGCTTAAGGCTCGTAACGTACGACGTCAGTTAACCTTTATTACTGTATTTTAAGTTGTTTTGAGATGAGAAGAGAACGAACAGGTTCAACTAAGGGGAGACTATCAAGTCCTAATGTTGTCATGCCAAGGATTCATCCTATGGTTGAGGTTTGAAACAGAGAACTCCTAGAAGTTATCATGCATAGGTTTCAACCTAAAGTTCTATCATCACTTCCTTATCAAAGGAAGTGAGATTCCTAGGGGATCATGTCAATGATACACAGAAACAGATAAAGCATCAGCTTAAACAGTAAACAGTAAACCGATATACAGTAAAATGCATGCAATGCAAGTGAGGGAGGAAATGTGTGTGGGGGATCAGCCTCCACAAGCTCGTCTCGACCTCAAGCCAGATATGAATAACTGCAATCATACAGGAAGAATAAAATAAAATGCCATCAAGCAAATCATAAACCACATAGGCAAGGGAGCAGAGCTCTACCGAATACCCGCAAGCAAAGCCATACAGTAAAAATACAAGTAGAAAGAGCAACTCAACCCCTAGTGCAATCATGCTCCTAGCTTAAATTAATCTAAACATTAACTTATTCTAATGCATCAAGAAAATCAAACAAGTCACAGCAATACAGTTGCACAGCCAGCAAACAGACAGGAAAGGAAAGCAGATCAACCACTCCCACAGCTTCACAGCAAAACTCTTCTGACATCAGCTCAGCCCTCAATCTTCAACTTTTCTTCAAGTCTTCAACTTTGATAGCAAGTATCAACTTGCTTCTCCAAACTTCCAATACCTCACACATAAGTATCAACTTACTTTCCAACCTCAAGCTTCACCTCTTCATTCAATCTCAATTTGATCTTTTCCATAAGTGTCAACTTGCTCTTCTGGATCTTCAAGCCTCAGCTTCAATGGCAGTCTTCAAAGAAGTAGTAACCTCTAGCATCTTCAATACTCTAACAAGGAACTCCATCCTTTAGCAAGGGAGGAAGATTCATCTAACAAGAGTAAGGTTTGGATAATAGACAGCAGAGTGAAGACCAAAGGTCACCACTAAGCACTCCATCATCAGAGAAAGGGACCCTCAAAGGTTCTACCAACTTGTGAAGAGCCACACATCCTACCAAAGGAGGGATGATGCCTCCACAAGGGGACCTTATATCATAGGGAATAATGGAAGTGATCAACACCTTCCATGTTTATGAAAGAAGAGAATCTATCTAGAAGCTCTGCCTGCAAACCCTAATCTAAACACTTAATCAACACTACACCAGAAGAAAGGAAGAACTTCACATCCAAGCCTCTTCAAGCACTCCATGGTAGCCCCAAGCTTGTCTTCAACATCATCCAAGAGCAAGAGAGGCAAAACCCTAATCTAAGGGAACTAAAGAAATCAATCTAATTGAATTAGCAAGTTAGGATCACCTAAAACCTAGTACTAAAGTTAATCCTAACTAAAATACTAAAACCAATTGTAAAATCCTACAAAACTAACTATGGGACCCCTAATTCAATCATGAATCTACCTTACAAAATCCAGAGGTTGAATCATCCACCAAGTCCTAGAAATAAAACCTAAATCACAAGGTACTAAGCACAAACCCTAAAAAATAGAGCACCTAAAGTTTCAACTTAAAACTACCACCTAACTTCATCACAAAAATGTGAGAAAATTACTAGGGGAACATGCATATCTATAATAGCTACACACAAAAAATCAAGGCAAGAATCATCACCAAATGCTCAAACAAAATTCAGCAAGACAAGGTATCAACCATGGCCATTTTAATATCAATTAATATTCAAAAAATGCAAATAAAATCACAAATGCATGAATTCCTAATATTTTTTATCTACAAAATTCTAGATTCAATCATGAATCAGGGGAAAAAAGTTTGGAATTAATTGAGTTAATTTCCTATTTTTTATTAATTAATCTCTAAGTCATATGAAATAATGAATAATAAAAGAAAACAAAAGAAATTAATAAAAACGCGTGGCAAATAGCAATCCAATACAGTTCATATCAAAGAATTGGGCCAAAGGGGGGTGTGGATATGACTCTGAGTGTTAAGCCCAAAACCAACCAATTAATGAAACGGTGCGTTTCATTTGAAACTCTCTCTTCAGATTTGAGAAGCAATCCTTGCCATTCATCCATTGCCTGAGTCAAAGGTCCAACCCTAATCTAAGGGTTCTTGTTCATCGTCCCCAATTTGAACCTGCAATGGAGGGAGTTATCAGACGGTGGCCTCAACAGTGGCGCCACCGTCTTCTCCGGTGAAGCACTCCTCTCAGGTCATCAAAACTCACAAAACAAATCACTATCCCACCCCAAATTTGATGCTGATCACGAATCCAACCTCAGAATTTTCTAATTCCTTCTACATTTCAAAACCCGATAACCTTTTCAGAATTCCTCCCAATCTTGATTTTCACCATTCTTTAAATTAAAGGTCTCAAGTTAATCCTCACTCTTCACTGATCAATTTCCACCATCCAATCATGAATAATCCTTTAAGAATCTTGAGATATCATCCTCAACAGAAAATGATCACATGCCTAATTTGTCTCTAATTCACTAATTTATGATCCTAAATCCAACTACAGGTTGCAAGGATCCTAACCACATGTGAATTGATAAGTTTCTCCTCCTAAATCATGCACAAGGATGAAAGATACAAACCTGGTTTCAGAGAGGTAACATAGGTGGTTTTTGCTCACTTCAACTGCCAAGATGATGCAGACACGTTCCAAATTCACTCCCAAAGCCTTTACACACCCTGATTTGGCTTGATTCTCCCTTGAATTGAAAACCCGATTTCAACTTGAACCTTCAAAATTTCAATGGCTCTTTCTGCAACCAGCTTCAATTCCATCCAATAAAAGCATTGAACTCACTCAATGACTTATATAGAAGTGATTGGGATTGTCTAGAAACTTCTGGATCCATCCAAATGAGATTTTGGATTTTCAAAATCTCTTCAAAATCTCATCCATGGAAATCACTATTCTGACTCCCTCTTGGCATGGCTATGTGTGTAATCAAGTTCTCATGAGATATTGAATGAGTTTAGTGTGTTATTTTCCTTGTATGCAAGCCAAAGGTATGAATTTGATTATGTTGCTTCATCATGAAGAAATGAAATGGAATGTTATGCAAATGACCTCAAATCAAAATTCTAACATTTCCATTGTTTCTAAAATCATTTTTCCATTCAATTTGACCTATAATTTTGTTTCATTTGGTCACAAAATGAATTATTTGAATTTTTGGCCATTAAATCCTTTTAATTCTTTCTTTTTTCAAAATTTCTTGAACCAAGTCTCTCCTTGAGCCATTTCAATGCCTCCTTGATGCATGGTCAAGGTTAAAACCCCATTTTGAGCAACTTTCTAGTTGAACAAAATTTCATTTGAGGCCTCTAAGTTGGTGAAAATGACCTATGATCACAAATGACCTATAATCACCAAATGTCCAAAATACCCTTGACTTGTCAAAGCCATAACTTGAGTTATACAAATCCTATCAAGAACTTCTAGTACTCTATAGAAAGCTAAGAGGATAAGGAACAACATTCATGTTGACCAAAAGTTCATAGCAATCATACTTCTAGGGTAAAGGTGTCATGCAAGTTGGGTAACTTTCAAGCTCCAAATTCACATACCTCAGATGACTTGTAACTTGTCAAAGCCATAACTTGAGTTCTAAAAATCCTATCAAGGACTTCTAGTACTCAAATTAAAGCTAAGATCATTCTCTACAACAATCACGTTGGGGTCAAGATGAGACGACAATCACATATTGGGATAAACTTCCTTGAAGTTAGGGGTCAAACTAGGGGATTTTACACTGTCAAGCCTTAGAAACCCTAGCCTGAAACTTCTCAAAATCTTCAATCATGATGAGTTGACCTTGGAATCATCCTTATAACATCTCAATGCATCAATCCATAATCACATGGCTCTTGGATTAGGTCTCAACCTTCTCCAAATCATCAGTTGACTTAGGGTTGACCCAGTCAAACCCTAGTTGCACCATTCATGGCTGAGCCTTCTTAATCTTGCACAATGACCTGTCTAGGCCCCAAAGTAATTTTCAAATCCTCTCATGAGCTCTCCCAAGATCTCAAGTCTAACTTCATGGATTCAGAATCATCTGATGGCTTTCCATAACTCTCAAGTTAGGAGACCTACACACTTGGCTTCAACCACTCTCTCTGAGGATCTTTTAACTTCTCTGACAAGGGTATCAACCTTTGAATACCTGAATAACCTTCTTAGCTAGCTTCAAACTCTTCTTAGCTAGATTCAAACTCTTGTATAGCTCTTGATTGGTAATCATACCTCTTGATCTACTGCACACATGTCAATGAAATGCAAATGATAATGCTAATGTGAATGAAATGTAACATCAACTAGGTAAAGAAATGTTGGGAAAATTTTGGGGTGCAACAGCTGCCCCTATTCAAACGGCTTGGACCGGACTGGGTGAGAAGCGAACAACTCTCAACCAATCAAGTTAAAAGACGGTTGAATACCAACAAACCCAGAAATTTGCCAACTGCACAAGTACACGGTACACTGATGGGGACAAATCTTCGGAAATGGAAGTAATAGTTGCACGGCAACTAGCTGGAGAATTGGTCACACGGTAACCAGTGAAATGTCTAATCTCAAATCTCCGTTAAGATGATCATCTGATTTTGCTGTAGATCTTCGTCCTCAAGTCATCAAGGGGTCACCAGTTACGCGGTAACTAGTAATGGATGGTCGGTTATGCTGTCAGGCATTCACAGAACATCTCGGGCGTCAGCCGGACTTCGTTAGTAAGTCGGGAATGGAATCCTCGATAAATCATGAACCAAATAAGGATATACAATCTTTTACCGTCTGGCACTCTGCATCAGCTGAGGGAACTGCTTTGACCTCGTGGTTAGACTTCATCAGTATGTCAGGGATTTTGGCATCGCTGCCGGACTTCAATCATCAAGTCTTCAAGGGAAATCTCAACTTCTCTGTTCAAACCTGCTGGGGATGACACATCTCCGCTGGGGATTCTGGAGAACTATCAAGTAACTCTGCTTCGGGGATCCAGAAATCATTCTGGATGACTCAACTCTGCTGAGGACTTCAAGAACCATCTTGGGCAAATAAATCCGCCGGGGACTCCAAGAATCATCCTGAACCAATAACTCTGTTGGAGATTTCAGGAATCATCCTGCACAAACACTCTGTCGGGGACTCTAAGCATCAACTTGAGCAACCAACTCTGGCGACTTCACCGGGGATTTTTAAGAATCATCATAAGCAACCAACTTTGCTGGAGAATTCAAGAATCATCTTGAGCAAACCATTCTGCAGAGGAACACCTGCAAAACAAGAACGTCAACGACCTAGCTCATGTTTCGTATGCATATGCTTTGACAATGGCGCAATGCTCCACACGGTGGAAATGCTACGCGTTTAGGGTAAATGTTATGCAATCGTGCAAAATGCTACGACCCCATCAACAAAATAAATGCTGAAGGGAGAATCCTCCTGTCAAGGAGAAAGAACCACTCTGGTGGAGGAAGGGATCATCCTGCCGAGGAGAAGAAGTCACACCAATCTCAATTGGACTCCGCCTGGGGAAATGATCTTCAGTTGACTGCTGCGGGAGGACAAATTTCTACAAGAACTTGGACTCGCTCAACCGGGTATTCAAACCACAAACTGCTGAGGGAAACAATATCAATCGCAGAAATAAACTGCACGGCATTCGCCGCCAAACATCCCTGGAGATAACGACTCTGGTGGGAAAATACAGCATCAGCTATTCAACACTCTACTGGGGAAAACCAATCATGGCCTGAACGGCTTCCAAGGACTCGGCTCTCTTGGGGAACTGCAAGCTTGGATGGGGAGGGTAACCAGACGCTGGAATAAATCCTACTTGCTGGGGAAAATACAATTCTGTGAGGAATTTCAATTCTTCTGGAGACTTTAGTCTGTACTATCGAGTGCTGCACACTTCAGTATATGACTCAGCTGGGGAGACGACGATCCTTCAGGATACATCTGATTGGGGAGAGAATCTTCTCTGCTTGGGGAGACATAGCAATGCTTACGATCTCATGTTCAGACTCCGCGGGGAGGTGCTGCTGAACTTGCTGGGGAAGAAGGAATCATCCTGCTTGGGGAAACATACGGCGTATTGTCTGGAATATGCCCTACCTGTAACAATACAAACAAACAGACAAGATACCCTTCTCAAAGGGACCTATCAAGGTTATCATCTTGTGACAATGTCCAAGTAATTCATTGTTTCGACAATCAGTGGCCTAGGCCAGTAGGTTTATGTATGCGCATTTTATCAAAAAATGTCGGCGTTCTTTTTCGCAAACAAAACAGATAAATGCTAAACAAACAAACAGAATTGCTGAATAGTATACATTTTATTGATGTGAACCCCTGAATGGGCCAAGATATTTTACAACAGATGCAAGCTCCTGGAATGAGGAAGCTGCGCAAATATAAAAAACATAAATATACATCAGTATATACAAATGTCGGTAATGAGGCGTAGACGAACACCATGAGTTGATCCCTCTATGACCCACTCGACTTCGATACTTCTCCGACGCTTCAGCTTCAGAAGAGATTGATTCGGATAAACGGCCCTCAGGTCTTCCAAACCACTAAACAATGAAAGTCCACACGTGGAACGCAGTCATTTGCTTTTTCACATCCCTAACTTTTGCCTGAATCGCCCTTCCGGGTTTTCTATTCACCGGGATACCCTTTTTTGCCAAAGTCGCCCTTCCAGGTTTTCGACTTTGCGGGTGTACATTTTTTATTTATATCCCTAATTTTTGCCCGAACCTTTTCCTTTTTTATGGTTCGCCGGGATGCCCCATTTTTGCCTGGATATTATTTTTCTTTCCAGCGGGTCGTTCTTTAAGCAAAGTATTTTTTAACTGCGTCCGCGTTCACCGGGGATGCGAAATCTTCGCCATCCATCGTGGATAACAACAAGGCTCCTCTCGAGAAGACCTTGCTGACGACGTACAGACCTTCGTAATTGGGAGTCCACTTGCCCCGGTGATCGGAGTATGGAGGAAGAATCTTCTTCAGGACGAGATCACCTGTCTGAAAGCTTCTAGGACGCACCTTCTTATCATAAGCTTTCTTCATTCGGCTTTGGTACAGACGACCATATGCAATTGATGATAACCTCTTCTCGTCCATCAGGCTGAGTTTGTTTAGTCAGTTCTTAATCCATTCCGCCTCATCGAGTTTCACATCAACCAAAACTCGCAAAGAAGGAATCTCAACTTCTAATGGTAGGACAGCTTCCATACCGTACACCAGTGAGAAAGGAGTTGCCCCGGTTGATGTACGTACCGTCGTATGATAACCGTGCAGTGCAAATGGCAACATCTCGTGCCAATCCTTATAGGTCACAACCATCTTTTGTACAATCTTCTTAATGTTCTTATTGGCCGCCTCAACGGCGCCATTCATCTTCGGCCAGTAAGGAGATGAGTTGTGGTGTTCAATCTTGAAACTCTGGTACGGCTCCTTCATCATCTTGTTATTCAGATTCGAACCATTATCAGTAATGATCCGCTCGGGAATTCTATATCGACAGATGATGTCCCTCTTTATGAATTTAGCCACCACCTGCTTGGTCACATTAGCATACGAGGCTGCCTCCACCCACTTGGTGAAGTAGTCGATGGCTACTAAAATGAAGTGATGACCGTTAGATGCAGTGGGCTAGATCTTGCCTATCATGTCGATGCCCCACATGGAGAACGGCCACGGGGAGGACATGACGTTTAACGGGCACGGCGGCACGTGAATCTTATCAGCATAAATCTGGCATTTATGACATCTCTTCGCGAATTTCAAGCAATCCGACTCCATCGTCAGCCAGTAGTATCCTGCTCTCAGGATCTTTCTTGTCATAGCATGCTCGCCGGCGTGCGTACCAAATGTGCCTTCATGGACTTCTTCCATGAGCATACTCGCTTCTTTCTCATCTACACATATGAGTAGCACGAGATCATGGTTTCTTTTATACAAAAATCCATCAGGATTGAGATAAAAGTTTCCAGACAGCCTCCTCAGAGTCTTCTTATCCTAGGTTGACGCTCCCGCGGGATACTCCTTAGTCATAAGGAAGGTCTGGATATCATGGAACCATGGCTTGCCATCGGAGGCTTCCTCGATTGCAAAGACGAATGCAGGTCTATCAAGACGAGAAAGGACAATTCTTGGAGCTTCATTCCAAAAATTGACTTTATACATTGAAGCCAATGTGGCTAAGGCATCATCCATCTGATTTTCAGCCCTGGGCACATGATGGAGTTCCACTCGATCGAAGAACGGAAGCAGCCTTCTGGCATAGTTCATGTACGACACCAAATTCGATTGACGAGTCTCCCACTCCCCTTTAATCTGGTTGATCACAAGCGCTGAGTCACCATATACATCCAGGTTCTTGATTCTCAAATCAATTTCCTCTTCTAGACCCATGATGCATGCTTCGTATTCTGCTTCATTATTGGTGACCGGAAACGTCAGTCTCGCAGTGAACGGGATGTGGGATCCATGGGGAGTTGTGATGATTGCCCCGATGCCACTTCCGTAAGAATTAACCGCCCCGTCAAATATCAAATTCCATTGGGATTTCCTATCTGGACCCTCGTCGGGCAACGGTTCATCGCAATCTTTCGCTTTAAGAAACGTGATATCCTCATCAGGGAATTCAAATTTCATCGGCTGATAATCTTTGATCGGTTGTTCGGCAAGGTACTCAGACAATACGCTTCCCTTGATGGCCTTCTGGGAAACATACTGAATGTCATATTCCGTCAACACCATTTGCCATCTGGCAATCCTGCCCGAAAGCGCTTGTTTCTCGAAGACGTACTTGATCGGATCCATCTTCGAAATTAGCATGGTTGTGTGGTTGAACATGTACTATCGTAAACGTTTGGCAGCCCAGGCTAGTGCACAACACGTCTTCTCCAGCATCGAGTAACGAGATTCACATTCTGTGAACTTCTTACTCAAATAGTAAATGGCATGCTCCTTTCTGCCCGTCTCGTCGTGCTGACTGAGAACACACCCCATACTATTCTCAAGAACTGTCAAGTACATGATTAGGGGTCTTCCGGCCACTGGGGGTATCAAGATCGGAGGTTCCTGTAGATACTGTTTTATCTTATCAAATGCCTTCTGGCAATCCTCGTTCCAGATAATCTCCTGATCTTTCTTTAACAGTTTGAACATCGGTTCACACGTGGCTATGAGCTGAGAGATAAACCTTGCAATGTAGTTTATTCTGCCTAGGAAACCACGAACTTCTTTTTTCTATTTTTGGCGCTGGCATCTCTTGTATTGCTTTTATCTTCGCAGGATCAACCTCGATGCCTCTTTCACTCACAATAAACCCCATTAGTTTTCCGGACCGTACCCCGAAAGTACACTTGTTAGGATTCAGCCTCAACCTGAATTTCCTAAGCCTCTCAAAAAGCTTCAGCAAATTGACCAAATGTCCTTCCTCCGTTTGGGACTTCGCAATCATGTCATCAACATAGACTTCAATCTCATGATGAATCATATCATGAAACAAAGTGACCATTGCTCGTTGGTAAGTGGCCCATGCGTTCTTCAGACCGAAAGGCATTACCTTGTAGCAAAATGTTCCCCAAGGTGTAATAAAAGTAGTTTTCTCCATGTCCTCCGCCGCCATCTTGATCTGATTGTAACTGGAGAAGCCATCCATGAACGAAAATACGGAGAACTGAGCTGTATTGTCGACCAACACATCAATATGGGGGAGCGGGAAATCATCTTTAGGGCTCGCCCTATTCAAATCCCGATAATCGACGCACATTCGCACCTTACCGTCCTTCTTCGGTACAGGTACTATGTTGGCGACCCATTGAGGGTAAGTAGTGATCGCTAAGAAGCCAGCATCAAGCTGCTTCTGCACTTCTTCTTTGATCTTAACGGCCATATCTGGTCGTGTCCTTCTAAGCTTCTGCTTGACGGGAGGACAATCTTCCCGCAGCGGCAAGTGGTGGACCACGATGTCAGTGTCAAGTCCGGGCATATCCTCGTATGACCAAGCAAAGATGTCACTATACTCTCTCAGCATCTCGACCAATCTCTGCTTGACATCACTTTGCAATGCAGCCCCTATCCTGACGTTCCTGACCAGTTCCTCAGAACCCAGATTCACAATCTCAATCTCTTCCTCATGAGGCAGAATAACTTTCTCTTCTTGTTTCAACAAGCGGGCCAACTCTTCGGGAAAGTTTTCGTCTTCATCAATCTCTTCTTCGACTTGATAGATCGGGCAATCGAAGTCGAAGTGAGTCGTAGAAGGTTTAGAGTCGATGTCATCTGCTATGTGGATCCTGCAATAACAAGGGTTAAGCTTAAAACAAGGATATGCAGGTTAGCACAAACCCTATTGCCATTTTATTGTTTTTCAAAACAAATATAAAACAGGAATAACAGAGATCACAACATTTGAATACGAAGAAAAACGCCTTTTGATTTATTGGTAAAATGCATGTACATAATCAAACAAGGCCCTGACAATAAAACCACTATGCCCCGGGTAGGACATAGGGTTGTACAATAATTGGAGAAAGTAAATCATTACTCTTTGCCTATCACTTGGATGGTATCCCTGATGGACCAGTTGGTGAGGCTCTGGTCTGGTTTGCTTGGTTGGATCCAAGAGTCTAGGTCGCAATCGCTGACTTCGCCATCTTCAGACACTGTGTTGACACTTTCAAATATCACCCCGCCACTGATAAACTGGATCGGCCCTTTACCTCGCGACGCACTGTGAGAAGAGGAGGCTTAAGCCGTCGGAGAGTATCCCAACCCAAACTTGTCCTGTTTGTTAGGTATTTCTAGAATTTGCCCTCAACCTGGGGTAGATCTGGCCTGAACAACGGCCCGGGCTTCCTTGAAGGAAGAGAGAGTCATCTCTGGTTTTTCAGTGATTACAGGAGTTACGTCCTTGACTTTAACAGCTTCGAATGCCTGACATAGGGTTTCGTGGATTTCCCCATCCATCTCAACATACTTGAAGGACGACAAATGGCTCACCATTATGTCTTCCTCGCCACAAACAGTCACGGTGCTACCTCCGACAGCATACTTGAGCTTCTGGTGCAACGTAGAGGTCACGGCGCCAGCAGAATGGATCCGTGGCCGGCCTAGGAGACAGCTGTAGGCTGGCATGATGTCAATAATGTAAAAAACCGCGTCGAAAGTTTCCGGCCCGACTTGGATTGGTAGCGTCACCTCCCCAAAAACATGACGTTTGGTTCCATCGAACACTTTCACAACCAGATTACTGGGTGTGCAAATCAATCCTCGAGTATCTAACTTCATCAATTCTTTCTTCGGAAGAACATTGAGTGACGACCCCGTGTCCACCAACACATGAGACATAATCGTTCCCCTACACTCTATCGAGATGTGCAGGGCGCTGTTGTGGTTTCTTCCCTTCGGCGTCAGCTCCAAGTCAGTGAACCCTATCCCGTTTCCAGCATTCATGTGGGCTACGACTCCTTCCAAATGGTTGACCGATATTTCCTGCGGTACATACGCGGCATTGAAAACCTTTAACAGCGCGTTGCGATGTGACTCCGAACACAACAACAAATTCAGGATGGAGATTTTCGAGGGTGTTTGATGGAGGTGAGTGTACATGCGCGCATGTACACTCCAAGTCAGTGAACCCTATCCCGTTTCCAGCATTCATGTGGGCTACGACTCCTTCCAAATGGTTGACCGATATTTCCTGCGGTACATACGCGGCATTAAAAACCTTTAACAGCGCGTTGCGATGTGACTCCGAACACAACAACAAATTCAGGATGGAGATTTTCGAGGGTGTTTGATGGAGGTGATCCACGATCTTGTAGTCACTCTTTTTGATCAACCTCATGAACTCTTCGGCGTCCTTAACAAGTAAGTCCTTCTCTACCCCACGAGGGGTTTCCTCAATGACTTTACCATTTCCCTTATCGGTTACATCAGCTTTGTCCGCTTTATCCGCCACTATCTCAGGTGGAGCAAATACTCTTCCGCTGCGCGTGATTCCCCCAATTCCCACTAGGTTATCCACAGACTGCCCAGATGGTTCTAGCTCTAACTTCTATCCGTTACAGTAAACGTCTGCCCCATAATGCCATGGGACAGCATTGGTGCTTTCAAAAGGTATCGGCCCAGCCTTTGTGATGGTAATCGTGGGCGGTCTGGGTGCAGAAATAGTGATCGTCCGGCGAGGGATGGTGATGGTGGCGACCTCATGATCTTGCCTCAGCATTACCTCTCCAGATCCACATTCGGCCCTTCGGCTAAACTGCAAGATTCCTTCGGTCATCAGACTCTGAATCCCTTCTATCAACTGCTCACATCCATCAGGACGAGTCGCACAGCCCATACACAGTTCTCCACAGCCTGGAAAGAATCCTCTCTTCATCAGCTTGGCTTTAACGAAGCTGAGAGGTGTCTTCAGATCCTTGACATCAGTCAACAAATCCAAGCTCTCGTCTTCGATAATGGCATTCACCCCATCTCCCCGATGATTCGGCATAGGGTTCTTCGTGACATTTGGCACATTATCTGAGAAATTGATGATCTTAGCATCCACCATATCCTGCACCTTGTGCTTGAAGGCTTTGCAGTTTTCTATCGTGTGGCCAGGTGCCCCTGAGTGAAACTCACATGTTGCATTCGCGTCATAACCTGGAGGAGGTGCCCTTGTCAAGGGAGCCAGGGTTCTCTTCTGGATTAGCTGCAACTGAAGCAGAGTCTGTAACAGCTGAGCATACGACATGGGCGGCGCCTCGAGGTGACGACTTGACAAAGGTGCCCTGTTCTGATACTTTCTGTACCCTTGCTGATTTGGCTGTTGTTGTTGTAGCTGCTGCTGTGGCTGGGGTTGTTGGACAACGGGGATGGTTATGCTGGCCACCTGCTGGTGAGGGCCTTTACCTTTCCTTCGAGCGTTGGACACGGCGCTCGTCTCTCCTTCCCGCCTTTTGCTACCATACGGTTTCTTTCCTCCTCCAGCTGAGGCTAGATCGACACCTTGAATTTTACCCAGTTTGATCCCATTTTCAACGTGCTTGCCCGTGATGATGAGATCTGAGAAGCTTCCAGACATACTGCTGACCAATTTCTCGTAATAAACCCCTGGGAGGGTGGCTACAAACATTTCAACAAGCTCCCGTTCAACCATCGGCGGCTGAACTCTAGCTGCCAATTCGCGCCACCGCTGGGCGTACTCTTTGAACCCTTCGTTGTTCCTCTGTGACAAATTCTGCAGTTGGACTCGGTTTGGCGCCAAGTCACTGTTATACTGGTAATGGTGCACAAATGCCTCAGCAAGTTCCTTCCACATGCGCACACTGGTAGGCTCCAAACTCATGTACCATTCCAAGGATGGCCCGGACAAGCTATCCTGAAAGAAGTGCATCAGCAACTTCTCGTCTTCAGAGTGAGCGGACATTTTCCGGTAGTATGACCTTAGGTGGACGCGAGGGCAGGTGGTACCCTTGTACTTCTCAAAGTCGGGTACCTTGAATTTGGGAGGCACCTTGAGATCAACAATCAATCCCAATTTGGACATGTAGACACCCACAGTGTTCAGGTTCTCGAAATTCCTCATCTTGTCCTCGAGTGCCTTAAACCTCAGACGTGCTTCAGCAGTCAGCTCTCCTTCAGCACCCTTCTGGGAGAACAAATCTTCTTGACAGTCTTCTAACCATGGCTGAGGCCCGTACAAATTTCCAACACCTGTGTTGCCGTTGCCTAGTCCAACATTGACATTAGCTTCAAAATTTCCATTGCCGACGCCAGTCGTATTACCATTGAGCCCCATGTTAGCGATCACATTACCGTTGCCACTGCCATTCCCCCCGGTCGCGGGGATGCCGTTCTGAGGAGTTTCAACAGGTGGAGGGGTTGGAACACTCCCACCGTGGAGTACACCATTGTTGTCAACCCTTGAAATCAGAGGCTGGACCAATGTTCTGAGCTGGTCTTGGCCGTTGGCAACCACTTGCATGAGCTCCATGAAGCGGTCCATCCTCTCTCGGAGTTCTTGAACGTCAGTCTGCACTTGTTCCATTGCTCTGGCTTGATTTGCTCTGGTCGGATAGCGGTGGATTGGCCTTTGATCAATCCTGGAACAACCTGAAACAACCTGTATACACACAAGGGTTAGAAAAAACGACAAAGTGCTCGTTATGCAGATGCTTTATGCAAATGCAAACGTGTGTCTGTGCGTTAGGGAAATTTTCCCCCGATCCTAGTGCCTGAGTGCCAGTGCTGATAATAAGAAGTCCGAGTCCAGTCATGGAAATAACATCTCATATATATAAAGAAAGCCCATCAAGGCGGTACACAACGTCACTGAGTACAAGCAGAATCAATAGCATGACCTCGACCAACAAGCCTGGTGATGATCAGCATACAACAATGATCAAAACAAAAGGGTTACAAATATAGTCAAGCACGGCCACGGGCACGGAACTCTTCTAACAGATTCCTCGTTTCTGGATGATCAGGCCGAGTGAGCAACCCCTCGACGAGTAACTCCCTCTGCATAATAGCGTATTGAAGACCTTCAACTGAGTCTTTCCATGCTCCTTCGCCGAAACAATCTTCTAATTTCCGCTTCTTGGATTCAAACGTCAGTTTGTGCTCCTTCAGGTTAGCAAGAGCCTTGTTGAGCAGGCCTTCAGCGACATACCTGCGAGCGGTTTCTTCATCAAACCTCTTCTCACTAGCCTTCACCTGGGCTTTCAACTTGGAGATCCGCTGCTTCAGTTTATCCTCCCGTCCCTTGCCGTTGTCTAGGGTGGCCTTCCAATGCTGATTAAACTTTGATATTCTCCGGTACGCTTCATCCAAGTACTGCTTCTTGGTGGCCAGTACGTCATTGACAGCTTTGAAGTCTCGACCCAAGCGCTCACGCTTAGCTAACTGCTTAGTCAAATCCGTCCCTAGCTGGTTCACCAGCTCTATTTGCCTCTTGAAGGAATGGACGACTTCGCTTCTCTCGCTTCTGAGTTGAGCCAATTCTTTCTCCAGTTCTTCATTTGCCTTCTTCAGCCCCTCTCGCTCAGCTAACACCTGATTGTACTACTGAATAGGCACGGTGGTGGGCTCTTCAATCACTGGAGGGATTTCTGGCTGAGCAGGTGGAAACGGCATCCCTATAATATCTACTCTGGCTCTGATCCAGGTCACATATGGAGCGTCGGCTTGGCTATTACTTTTTCCCAGCAACGGTTTTCCCCGCTTACTAATACCATTCCAAGCGTGTTGAAGCTTAGATAACATATCCCCCTCTAGAAGACAAGTGAGGTACAGAGATTCCTGCACCTCTTCATCCTTCGGTGGAGCTCTCAAAGCATAAGCAAACTGTCGGACCAGCAGAGATGGATTATAGTTGATACAGCCCTTCCTGCCTATCAAAGGCACATTCGGAAACCCACTGTAGCTAAAGATAATCTCAGTACCCAACCTATCTCTATCAAACCAGGAAATATCCTCCGCTGACAGACTCATCAAACGCTCATACCACTCAGTTGTGGCCGCAGACGAAGCAAAGGGACCCTTCTTGGGTAGGTGACTATCAAGCCATCTATAGAGCAGAGGCACACAGCACGAGACATTCTTACCCCTTCTGTTCACATTTTTGTAGTGGACGGAATGGTAAACATCTCCAATCAATGTAGGGACTGGATTCCCTGATGCAAAGATGTGAAAGGCGTCGAAGTCTACAAAGTCAGGCATATTGGGGAACAGAATGATGTCGTATATGCAAAGAGCAAGAATAGCGTTGAACACGATCCAACAACCGTCTTTGGCACACTGCTGGGCCTTTCCCACTAAAAACTGCATGGAGAAACCGGGAATCCTGTTCCAACTAGACAAGACCAACTCTGAGGCATCCAGATGAAGTGAAGGAGTTAGACTAGCCAGATTAGGCGCAACATCCATATGAACAAAGGGCATCTGATTCTTGATAGGCACACCTAACAAATCAGCATACTCTTCTAGTGTGGGTGCGAAAATAAAATCCTGGAAAGTAAAGCATCTCAAAGGAGGATCGTAGAACTACAGCAGGGCGTGCAACCCATTCAACTCAAACACAGAAGGTTTACGAACCAAGCTGAGCAGTTTCCCAAAAACCTTTTTGAATTCACCTCTCACATAATCATCTGCCAAAGCAATCAAACCAGTCAGCTGAACAACATCAGGAGTAGGGAGCTTGTAGGCCACAGTCTTCCTCAGAGAACCCATAATAGCACAGTAGAAGGCAAGAAAACCTGAACCGGGGGAAACGGTACCTGCAACACAGACACACGTTAATGAAATGCAAATGAGTATGCAAAGCAAGGTAAAATGCAATCATGCAGCAGGAGATCAAGACGACTGTGCTGTTGAGGAGATGAAGGTTCTGTATCAACAAAACCACAATACTGCTCTGTCAAGAACAACCACTATCTCTGATAAGAAGAAAACCCTGGTATCGGACCATAAACCTGCTCTGTCAAGAACACCCATATATCTGATGATGAGGAGTGTAATACCCCAAATTTTACCCTTATATTTAGTCAGTCATTTCGCATATCATTTCATATGTACATTTGCTAACCACTAACAAGTGATGGAGGTGTTTGTTTTGCAGATTTGGTCCCAGGGGTATTTTGGTCATTTTACGCAAATTCTACCAATTCCTTGAAGACGGGCTGTTATTAAAATTCTGAGGCGTTTGACACGTTATTGTTTTGAGGCATTTACCTATCACCAGGTCTGATTATATCAAGGTGCCAATTTGATGCGGTCGGTATTAAAAATTGTCAAGCACAACTGGATTAAGATCCATTCCATCGCTCATGGTTTATTTCCAAAGCGCCTCCGTTTCTGTTATTAAGGCACAGTCGTAATTGGGTATTGTTGGTTTGTGGCTCTTGGCGTTTGGTCAGTGGAATTTAATTACGATTAGTTTTGTTGTTGATGCTGAAACTGTTGTGATTATGGTGCACATCCGTGTTTGGTTATGAAATGGTTGGTTAACATTTAAATGGGATTTTAATCAGATGATGAGATTAGAATTACAAATGAGAAGCTGCGAATAAGCATATCACTTGGGAGTGTTTATGTTTTATGACTATGTTAATGAATTTAAATACTTGTGGATTTATCCACAAATGTTTATATTTTTTAACTAAGAATAAAATATAAATGAATTCAAATTTTGGGAATTTTATTTCATAAAAAAAAAATCTCATCATACAAGAAATGGAGATTGCTTCACATTTTATACGTACTGTTACAAGGAATTACATTAAAGTTCTAAATCCTAAGGAACTACATTAAAGTATCTATCCTAAATCCTAAGAACATCTAAGTGTCTTCATGTTGTCTTTGAGCTTCTCCACGAATCCTCGACTAACCTGCACATCAAAAAGAAAACAAACAGTATAGAAAAATGTTAGAAGATGTTTTTGACACTCTCAGAACAATGTCATCATCGAGTGCCGGGAGGGGCACAACCGAAGCTGCGTCCTACCCCCCATTACCGATCCGCGCCGTGGGCGTCAGATCAGGTAATACCGGTTCTTATCGATACGGGACATCCGAGAGATAGAAGTAATAAAAGAAGCGGGACTGATTTGTTTTGCCGCGATTGGATTTCCAAACTGATACGAGAATAAGGCAACATAGGCAAGTTCTGACTCAGATCCGGATGCCGGCAGGTCTGAGTCACTTTGGTTCCGAAGCTCCCACCCCTGAAAATCCACAAACACATCAATATCAGGTTCAGCATTCAAAACTCAAAATGATTCATAAGTTGCCATTGGCATCAAACTGCAGCAATCCTGAACAGGACAAGAGAATTGAAATACAAGCCAAAACTGCATCAAATTGCAAACAGAACACCATATGCAAACTAAACTCCATCAAAACAATGCATCAGAAGGCAGATTTATGCGCAAGAAGCCATAAGAAAATATCTCATAGGTCTGTCATAACAAGATCCAAAGAAAAGGTAGCAGCAGATAGTACAAAGAAAGCCAGAAGAATAAAGCTGTAACAAGCTGCAAAGCTGTACCAAAAGGCTGTCAGTTAAGGGGCAAGCCTCACGGATGGCAAGTCACAAGGATGGGCACCAAGTTGCAGCACAAGGCATAGCGCAGAATGGGGCTCAGTCATAAACATCATTGCCCCAACAAACAAGTCACCGAAACAAGTTATCAAGCCATACTCAGTTCATGAAACAAACAAATGGCTCGGTTAACCAAACACCATAACCCAAATCATCATCGCCCAAACTCACTATCGCGTAAGTGTATCGAGGCAACATTAAGCATTCATAGTTGGACACAATTGCCCAGAGTATCAGCTCTGAAACACAAGAATCAAATATCATCAGCAGTTAAAACAACTCAAAGGGAATAAGTGATAAACCACACGCGAAGATCATCAGAAGCAACCGCGACATCGTCGAAGAAACATCCCTCGAAGGCTCAGAATGGTATCATCATTGCCGTATACCTTTCCCGGCAATTCTGATTCGACCGAAGTCGTAGCATCAACCCTCTCTGAAAGAAGAAGAGGAAAAGCTAACTGCACCAGAAAATCAAAAACAAATCGAAAACGCATCAGCACAGTCCAGATTGAATTCAAACAGGACAAACAAATTAATCCAGATATCGAACAGATCAAGTAAATTCAAAGGCAACCCAATCTACATCAGAAAATGACCAAACACAATCGAATCTGGAAAGGGAAGTTTCGAGTCAGATCCAAATGCATCAGGAAACATCTCCATTGGAACCAATCTGAACCAATATGAACCAATCTGAACCAATATGAACCAATCTAAATCAATTTGAATCAATCTGAATCAATCAAACAAATCAATCAAACAAGTCAGTCAAAAACGAATCAGTTCGAAATCAAATGAGTCAGTATAGATCAGTCAAACAAATTAATGTCAAATGAAACCATGATCGCGTCAAAATCCCAATCAGGTTCTAAAAGAGGCAGCACAATCCAATCAAATCCATGAAGAAAATCCAAAAGATATCAGAAAAAGACCAGTTCGAGATCAAAGGGGGCATCGAAATAAAGTCCACATTTGCAAAGTCCAAAAGAGAAATAAATCAAATCCCAAAAGAGATCAAAAACTGTGTGAAATCCGAAAATGGAAGGTTTCCCAATCAAGCGAATGGCAATCAAATCATATCAGAAGAAAAATACGAAATCAAATCTTTCATAGGAGTATAGAAAAACGTAAATCCAAGGCCCATTCGAAAATCAGAGAGAGTATAATAGAGAACAATACCACCTTCTCAAAACCCTAGCTGGTAACCGCGAGAGAGAGAACGAAGAACACCCAAAGCGCAGAAACCCTAACGAACGAGAATCGCGAGACTCAGAGACGAAGCCTCATCATCGCCTCCAACAGCCGCAACCGCGCCACCGAACGAAGGAAGATCACCTTCGCCGTTCAAACGGCGGGCAATCAAACCATCCAACCTCAGAATTTCTTCATCATTGGCCGCTAATCGCACGCAAGAACAAAACGTAAATCATTCGCCTCTTCATAAATCAGCTCGCATGTTTATTTTTTGTTGCAGAAAAATGAAGAACGAGGGATATTACGGCGAGGAGAAGCAAGAGAGACGGTGAAGAGAAGCAAGAGAGACGGTGAAGAGAAGCGAGAGAGATGAGAGAAGATGAATGTGTGAACGGCGCCGCGACTGCTCTCTAGGGGAAACCCTAAAATTGTGTTCCCTAATGATAACAATTGGGTTGGGTCCGGATGTGGTGATCGGCCCAACCCCCTCCTCCTTTTTATTTTTTTCTGTATTTTATTTTTAAATTTTATTTGTTTTATGTTAAAAAACCATTTTTTTTACATTTTAATTTTTTTTTTAAAAAAATCTTTATAAAAAAATATAACATTTAATTTTGTAATTATAAGAAATCTTTTAAATATAGTTATTAAGAATAAATAAAAACTTTCCTTAAATAAAATAAGAAAACTCTTTTTAAAATAAAAATTAAAACTTTTTTTTTAAAATTAAAACTTTTGTAAATATAAAAATAAAAAAAAACTTTTTTAAATAAAATAAGGAAATTTTTTAAAAATATAAAAATAAAACACTTTTTTAAAAAAACTTCTTTTGTAAGCTAGCATTAAATCATTAATTTTTTTTAATAAAACAATAGTAAAAAATCTCAATTTACATCTTCTCGTAACTCATTGCTGCCTAATTTTGCCTACTAACAGTGTTCATTTGTTTTGCAGCTTGTCATGTTTACCGTTAGTTATTTTATTTCTCGATTCAAGTTTCGTTTATATTTGTATCTGCTTCTCATATGTAATCTCGCGAACCTAATAATCGCGTTTACTTTTCGCATTTAAATTTCTGCATGATGTATGATTTAAATTTCTGCTGATGTATTGCAATATTTCTGTCACCTTACACACTCCGAAGGAATTAGGTCTAGCATTTGGCCGCCGTGTCAATAGTCCTCAACCTCAACTTCAACCCTTACACCTTTACAAACCCTAATTTTCACAAATGCCTCGCCGCGGGCAAAATTACAATTTTACCCCTAGCATTAGGTCAAAGAGCCGCCGCGCTCATTTTAGGGTTTCCCGCCGTGGAATCCCTAATTTAACCCTAATTACAACTTAACAATTTACAACATAGATATTGGAGTTTCTACACTCCGCGTAAGCGTGTCCCTAAGATACGTCTATTCCCCATTGAAACCTTGGCCACAGTCAAGACGTTTCTAACCTCCCTTTTGAGGGGAACTACGATTACTCTGATTCCACTCCCGTAAGGATACGTAGGCACAAGATGCGATGTCTTGCCGAGTAAACTTAGAATTAACCCCTTAGGTTTATTTTCTCACTTGTAATCCTTTGTACATATACCTTAAGCAAATAAACAAAGCAAAGTAGTAAACATTTGAACAAAAGGTTCCTGTAGAGTACTACAGAAGTTTAGGGTGCTAATACCTTCCCTAATCTTAACCAACCCCCGAACCCTAGATCTTTCCCCGCATTGTGTTTACGATGCAAAATAGGTTTTCCCTCTTTTGACCTTTTCCTTCGGATAAATCAAAGAGCGGTTGTGAATTGAATTGTGATTCAAACTGATTAATAGTTTGTGATCCTATTTCCACCGCAACAGAAAATGGCGACTTCACTGGGGACTTCTCTTAACTTTTGAGGGTTACCCCTAACTTGTTCATATTTATTATTATCTGTTATTATTCATTTGCGTGTATATATTTATGCTTTCATGGTGGGATTATTCCTTGTGCTGTGAGATAAGTCCTACGCCCGGACTAGTGACATTATTATAGGATGGGGATATATTCGATGAGGCTTATAGGGAGTGAATCCCGACCAAGCTGATTCCAGAATCTCCGCTCAGTTGAGACCTTTTCGAAAATGGTTCGGTTGAACGAGTAATCGCGAAAACTTTTTCCATGGTCGACTGGAGTCTGTGATATTGAGGACCGTAGTACCTTAACACCACCTCGGCCTTATTTAGGACGTAGTGCGGGAGCTATGTGGGAGTAATCTTACAATGGATGCTACGCGATACTACACTCAAAAGAGGTTCTCTTGAGAATATTATTAACCCCTGAGTCAGTCGGAAGGTTGATAATATCCGAAAGATGGGCTGATGACTTTGGGCACTTTGTAGAACCTTGTTCGGCAGGTACAACTAACCTATAGTACACTCCTTTTGGGATGGGTAGACCTTGACTCCGTTCACGTTCCTTTAACCTAGGACTTTGTGTGTTTTCATGCATTGCATCCATAAAGCATCTCATTGCATTGTATTTCATGGAGTTCAATCATCATTTATGGATATCGCGGGATACCATGAATAAAAAAATAATAATAATAAAATGAAAAAAAAACAAGAAAAGGATTTCCTTGGTACCCCACGACATTCGTAAATGTTTGAATTCCATGAAATCTTCATTTGCATTCACATTTTAGCATCATACTTTTGCATTGCATGTGTCTTCCGTTTTCTCATGTTCGGTTCTCTCGCCTTCCAGTTTCGTCACCCTGAGTTCTCGGCACCAATACAACACCAGAGCTCGAACTCGGAAAAGAATGGAGGATCAGGCAAAAGAGATTGATCGCCTTAGCAATGAACTTGAAGACCTTCGAGGGGGTATGGGGCGTATGATGGAATTGTTACATGTCATGAATGCTAAGATGGATACCCAGCCCACTGTTGTTTCTGAGATGACCGGCATTACTGTGGACCCTCCACCAAGTGTGACCGTAGCAAGGGACCCACCTTATGGTCTTGCTCCAGGTTTTGTGCCTCCTCAAGCCACTGTTCCGATTAATCAGCCTGTTCAGCAAGCAGTGCCTTTATTTTCTGAAGTTTCTAGGGGGGCTCCTATCTTTGCACCACCTGTTGTACACACTCGTGCGCAACCGTACTTCAATGAGACAGTTTTTGATAATCTTGATGAGAATGTTGAGGGTTATGAGAAACATGATAAGCTTCGTGAGGAAGTAAACACCATCGTCCAGAGATTGAAAAAGGTAGAGGGTGATCAAATTTTTGGGACTGCTGCAAGGGATGTTTGTTTGGTCTCAGGTTTGGTTATTCCCCCGAAGTTCAAAACTCCGAACTTCGATCGTTATGAAGGTGCCACCTGTCCTAAGAGTCATCTGATCATATATTATCGCAAAATGGCTGCCCATGTTGAGAATGATAAACTGATGATTCATTGCTTCCAAGATAGTTTGAAGGGTGCTTCTTCCAAGTGGTATTTAACTTTGGACCAGTCTCGCGTTAAGAGCTTTCAAGATTTATCTGACGCTTTCATCAAACACTACAAGTACAATATGGATCTGGCTCCTGACAGAAGACAGTTGTTGAGTATGTCGCAAAAGAATTCTGAGTCATTCAAAGAGTATGCTCAAAGGTGGAGAGAGACTGCTTCGCAGGTAGAACCTCCTTTGACCGAGAAAGAGTTAGCTGATTGGTTTGTCGACACGGTCCGTCCAGAATTTTACGAGAGAATGGTGGGTAGTGTGACTTCAAATTTCTCCGACATCGTTGCTGTGGGTGTCAAGATTGAATTGGGTATGAAAAGTGGTAAAATGACAAATAATCATGGTGCTTCTAAGGATCAGCCGAAGAAACCTCCGTATAGCTCCCAGAAAAAGAAAGAGGGTGAGACTAATGCTATATCCTCTGGTAGACCAAGAGAACGCTTTTATCGACATCCACAAGGTTATGCTCAACCTCAAGGGTACCCAGTCCAATATGCTCAACAACCCTATGTGGCGGCTATTACACCTTCTTTCAATCAGCAGGTTCCCATGTATCAACCTATGCAACAACCTCCTGTTTATCCGCCTCCTGTCAACTATCTACAGGCGCCCAACGCTCCTGCTCCTCAACAGCCAAAGAGTCCGGCTCCTCGCCAGAATGTTCCGAATAGAAGAACGTATAAGCCTTGTCCGCCAATTCCGATGACTTTCACTGAGTTGTATCCCTCTTTGGTCAAGCAAGGTCTGATCACTACTCGGGCTTTGGGTCCGCCTCCTAATCCTCTACCCGCCAATTACAACGCCGCCGCTCATTGTTTATTTCATAAGGGTGCGCCTGGTCATGATCTGGAGAACTGTTATGCTCTCAAAAATATTGTCAGGGATTTATTGGAAAAGAAGATTTTGTCGTTTGAAGATCCTCAACCAAATGTTAAGAAGAACCCTTTTCCTAACCATGAGAGTGTCAATGCCATTAGTGCTGATTCGGAGGAAGGTTACGCCCTTGACATTGAACAGATTAAGACTCCTCTCATGATGTTCCATTCGAAACTGTTTGAAGCTGGTTTGGTAGATACTTCCCACGTTGCATGCGTAAGTTGTGAAGCCAGTATTAAGGGTTGTGTGTTGGTTCAGAATGATGTTCAGAGGTTGATTAATGAGGGTGTTTTACAAGTGACAAGCCAAGCCAAGAAGGATGAGGTCGCTGTGGTTGAGCCTGTCTTCCATCAGCCTGAATCAAAGGGTAAGGTACCAGTGTTTAATCTATCAGGGGCAGGTTCTTCCAATCCCGTGTTCGATATACCAAAGTCGTCTATCCCTGAGGTGAATCAGCCTAGGCCGATAGTTATTCGAACACCCAGTCCGTTTCCTTTCAGTGATCCTAAAGCTGTGCCTTGGAAATACGACGTGACGATGATTGACAAGGAGTCCGGGAAGGTTATTCCAAATGAAGAGGTTAAGGGGACTGTGACCAATATCGCAGAGGCAAGCAGGATGACTCGCAGTGGCCGTGTGTATACTCCCCATTCCAATGAGGTCCCACCTAAGGAAACAACTAGTATCCCAGTGCCTGCCAAAGACAAAGGTAAGGGAGCCGCTACGAATGATGAAGATGCCGAGTTTTTGAGGATCATCAAGAAAAGTGACTATAAAGTTGTCGATCAACTTCATCAGACTCCTTCCAAGATTTCGATTTTATCTCTGTTGATGAGTTCACCCGCTCATAGGATGGCCTTGCAGAAGGTTTTGACTCAAGCACATGTGGATCAAGATATCAGCACCAGTCGGTTTGATAGTGTGATTGCCAATTTGACCGCCTGTAACACCCTCAGTTTCAGCAATGAAGAGTTACCGAAGGAGGGTCCGAACCATAATCGTGCTTTACATATATCGGTGAAATGTCAGGAGGACAATTTAGCGAGAGTGCTAGTGGACACCGGGTCTTCTCTGAATGTTCTACCCAAGAGGGTTCTTGATAAGTTGGCTTGTAAAGAGACTGTGTTGAAACCTACTCCTTTGGTCGTCAAGGCTTTCGATGGCTCTCGTCGGTCGGTAATGGGGGAGGTTGAGCTTCCTATCCTGATTGGTCCGCAAGTTTTTAATATCACGTTTCAAGTCATGGACATTAATCCCAATTACAGTTGTTTACTTGGAAGGCCGTGGATTCATGCCGCTGGGGCAGTAACCTCAACGTTACATCAGAAGATGAAGTTCGTGATCGATGGAAAGTTGGTTATTATACACGGTGAGGAGGATCTGATGGTCAGTAACCTGTCTTCTTTCCGTTACATCGAGGCCGATGAGAATGCTTTGGAAACCTCCTTTCAAGCACTTGAGATCGCCAATGCTGTGCTGCTAGAAGTCGAAGAGACAGTGGGTCAGGGTAATCCATCTTTCGCATCTCTGAAGAGTACCAAATCAACAATTGACAGGGGCATTCCTGAAGGTTGGGGAGAGGTAATTGATGTCAAGACCAAGACTGATCGCTCTGGGTTGGGTTACAAACCAATTCAGAATGGAGCTGCCACAACTGTCGAAGGGCGTCCGAAGGTTATCCAAGAGGTATTTGTCAGCGGAGGTTTCCAAGTCAATGCCATCAGTGACTATGAAGAAAATGAAGAGCTGAGCAACCTGGTGTTTAAGGGTGATGCAGTTTTGAACAACTGGGAGGCCGTAGAGATCCCTGTTATTTTTCCCTTGTCAAAGTAATCTTTTTTAAAAGTTTCATTTACATTTCAGATAAAAATCCGTAGCTCTGCCCAAGGCTATTAGGATCGTTTTTATTGGGACACCTTTCATTTCTAAAAAGATATTAATAAGAGCCTTTTGTTCAGTTCCACCTTGTTTCATTTGCGTTTTTCGTTTTCACCTTTAAAAATGACATTGGCAACCTTTTTCCCAAAAAAAAAAAAAAACAGCATTTCATTCTTACATATCTTCGAGCATTTTAATTAAGTAAGCCTTCCATCATGCAGAGACATCGTAAACCTTGTTGGATCCAATGACTTTACTGACACTCCTGACTGGGATGCACCCATCAATCAAGCTGAGGACGAGGGTGAAGAAGATGTTGAAGTACCCGCTGAACTGACAAGATTGGTTGAGTATGAGTACACAGAGCTTCAACCGCATAAAGAGCAGGTGAACTTAATTAATCTCGGTACAGATGAGAGCAAGAAAGAGGTCAAGATTGGTGCAATGCTGGGAACAGAGGTTAAGCCGAGGTTGATTGAGTTGTTAAAAGAGTATATTGATGTGTTTGCATGGTCGTATCAGGATATGCCGGGCCTAGACACGGATATTGTTGTTCACAAGTTGCCGCTTAAGCCGGATTGTCCGCCTATCAAGCAAAAGCTTCGAAGAACGAGACCCGACATGGCTTTGAAAATTCGAGATGAGGTTAAAAAGCAGTTGGATGCAGGTTTCTTGGCGGTCGCAAAATATCCAGATTGGGTTGCCAACATTGTGCCAGTGCCTAAGAAGGACGGTAAAGTTAGGATGTGCGTGGATTATAGGGATCTGAACAAAGCAAGTCCGAAAGACGACTTCCCTCTGCCACATATTGATACACTGGTAGACAATACAGCCAGTTTTGAGTTGTTTTCATTTATGGATGGTTTCTCTGGCTATAATCAGATCAAGATGGATCCCGACGATCGAGAGAAGACTACTTTCATTACTCCTTGGGGAACCTTCTGCTACAAAGTCATGCCCTTTGGTTTGAAGAACGCAGGGGCTACTTACCAACGCGCTATGACCACTCTTTTTCATGATATGATGCACAAAGAGATCGAGGTGTATGTGGACGATATGATAGCCAAATCTCAGAGTGAAGAGGAGCATCTAGACCATTTGGTGAAATTGTTTGAACGACTCAGGAAATATCAGTTGAAATTGAACCCTGCTAAATGTACCTTCGGTGTCAGATCCGGAAAACTGCTTGGTTTCATCGTTAGCCAGCGAGGGATCGAGGTGGATCCTGACAAAGTCCGAGCCATTCAAGATATGCCGGCTCCGCAAACTGAGACGCAAGTTAGAGGTTTTCTGGGACGTTTGAATTATATTTCCAGGTTTATCTCCAACATGACTGCTACTTGTGAGCCGATATTCAAGTTACTTTGCAAGGGGCAGACGGTTGAGTGGAACCCCGATTGTCAGAAAGCGTTTGAGAAGATTAAAGGTTATTTGCAAGATCCCCCTATTCTAGTTCCTCCCGTGCCTGGAAGACCGTTGTTTATGTACCTTACCGTTCTTGAGAAGTCTATGGGTTGTGTGCTTGGACAACATGATGAGACTGGAAGAAAGGAGCATGCGATTTATTACCTGAGCAAGAAGTTTACCGATTGCGAAAACAGATACTCACCATTGGAGAAAACTTGTTGTGCATTGGCATGGGCCGCTAGGCGCCTTCGGCAATATATGGTCTGTCATACCACATTGTTGATTTCTAAAATGGATTCGATCAAGTATATTTTTGAAAAACCTGCTCAAACCGGGAGGCTAGCCCGTTGGCACATGTTGTTATCCGAATATGACATCCAGTACGTACCCCAGAAGGCAATTAAGGGTAGTATTTTATCGGATTATCTTGCAGATCAGCCGGTTGAAGATTATGAACCTCTTAAGTTTGATTTTCCTGATGAGGATATTTTGGTGATTAAAAGAGATTGTGAAGAGCCAGATCCGAGCGAAGGTCCAGAACCAGGTCTTTGGTGGAAGATGATGTTTGATGGTTCCTCGAATTTCAATGGGCATGGTATAGGCGCCGTTTTGATGAACCCAAAGGGTGGATTCACTCCATTTACAGCAAGGTTGGACTTTGAGTGTACTAATAACGTCGCAGAATATGAAGCATGTATTCTTGGCCTCGAAGCGGCGATTCACCTCCGAATCAAACTTCTTAAAGTAAGTGGTGACTCAGCCTTGGTTATTTACCAGGTACAAGGCAAATGGGAAACGAAGAATGAGAAGTTAATCCCTTATAAGGATTACATTATTGAGCTGGTCAAGTATTTCGACGAGATAGAGTTCGAGCATGTTCCTAGATCCGAGAATCACGTTGCCGATGCTTTAGCCATGCTAGCATCCATGTGGAAAGTTAAATTCGTTAATGAAGCACCTCTTATCCATATTGAGCGCAAAGTTGAGCCCGCTTATTGTCAGATGGTCGAAGAAGTTGAGGTAGATGAAATGTCTTGGTTTCATGATATCAAGAACTATCTCGTCAAGCAAGAGTATCCCGATGGTGCTACTGGTCTGGACAAGAAAACATTGAGAAGACTGGCGTCCAAATTCTTTATCAGTAATGGTGTGTTATACAAGAGAAATCACGACATGGTCCTGCTCAGATGCGTTGATAAACGGGAAGCGGACATGTTACTGTAGGAAATTCATGAGGGGACCTTCGGAACTCATGCCAATGGTTATGCTATGTCCAAGAAGATGTTAAGGGCTGGGTATTATTGGTTAACCATGGAAGCTGACTGTATCCAATACGCTAGAAAGTGCCATAAGTGCCAAATTTATGCTGATAAAATGCATGTACCTCCATCACCGTTGAATGTTTTGTCTTCACCGTGGCCGTTCTCTATGTGGGGCATTGACATGATTGGGGCAATCGAGCCGAAGGCTTCTAATGGTCATCGTTTTATCCTTGTTGCCATTGATTATTTCAACAAGTGGGTAGAGGCTGCCTCCTACACCAACGTGACCAAGCAAGTGGTTGCCCGATTCATCAGGAAAGAGATCATCTGCCGTTATGGAATCCCAAGCCGGATAATAACTGACAATGGCACCAATCTGAATAACAAGACTATGAAAGAGCTGTGTGATAGTTTCAAGATCACTCACCACAATTCTTCTCCGTACCGTCCTAAGATGAATGGGGCCGTTGAAGCTGCGAATAAGAATTTCAAGAAGATCCTGCAAAAGATGGTTGTGACTTACAAAGATTGGCATGAGATGTTACCGTTTGCTTTGCATGGATACAGAACCTCAGTGAGAACTTCGACAGGGGCAACACCCTTCTCACTGGTATATGGAATGGACGCCGTGCTCCCCATCGAAGTAGAGATACCTTCTTTAAGAGTGTTGATGGAAGCTGAACTTGAAGAAGCTGAGTGGGTTCAAGACAGACTGGATCAGTTGAATCTCATTGACGAGAAGCGTTTGACAGCCATGTGCCATGGGCAATTATATCAGAAACGGATGAAAAGAGCGTTTGATAAGAAGATTCGTATCCGTGAGTTCCATCAAGGAGAGCTCGTACTCAAAAAGATCTTGCCAGTACACAAAGATATGCGTGGAAAGTGGATGCCCAATTATGAAAGCCCATTTGTTGTAAAGACCGTTTTCTCCGGAGGGTCTCTGATACTTACGACAATGGACGGTGAAGAACTAGCACACCCCGTGAATTCTGATGCAGTCCGAAAATATTATGCCTAAAAACCCGCTAAGTCGAAAACCTGCAAAAGGCGACTTAGGCAAAAGTAAGGGTTGGAAAAAAGAAATAATAATAAAAAGCTCGCTAAGTTGAAAACCCGAAAGGGCGGCTTAGGCAAAAAAGAGCGTCCCGGTGGATTGAAAACCCGAGAGGGCGGTCCAGGAAAAAGTTAGGGACAAAGGCATTTCATTGCATCAGAGGACACTGATCATCTCGAACACACTTTCCGCATGAGAGCCATGTCTCAGTTCTTTCCTCCTTGCCCAAAGCAGGATTCTGGATTAGTCTTAGTTATTAGTGTCAGTAGGTGCCATTGGATTCAATGTAACCTTTACCCATGTTGCCAATTTCAAAACATAATCATCTGTGGAGCTATGCCTTCAGCAAGCAGCCACCCTTTAATAAAAGATACCACTTTGTTACTCACATTCCTTGGTGCATTACTCTTTGTTTTCTATTGTTATGCAAAATGCGTTTATTCTTAAAATTTGAAAATGAAAGGTGCATTGTAGATTTTTCAAAAAAAAAAAAAAACTGTTTTTCAAAGACGACAAATTTGAAATGTAATAAATTACTTTGACTAGTGGAAATTTCGGAAGGATCTCTTCACTCCCCGGAAATATCATTATTGCAAAAACACTTTCAAACCATTGCTCTAACACAGTCCCCAGCGAGGCTATAAGCTGACAGCTTTTTCTTGGGTAATTCAAAAGTGTCCCTCAGGTTTTCTTCTCCCCATGTGAAGACGTGATACTGTGCACCCAAGTAGATTACCTTCTCCCCATAGAGTTCAGAACTTTAAAACTAGATGTGGTTCCACCATTGATCCTCCTCACTCATGATTGACGTATTGATTATCGGGAACGCTGGGTATTTCCGTCGAGATGTTTATTTCATCTCTCATCCCGTCTCTAGTCTGTTTCGTCAGCATATGCAAGGGCATAAGCATCACATGCCTATTTCATTACATATTCATTACACATTCATTACATACTCATTACATACTCATTTCATAACATCTTGCATACATAAACATTAACATACATTCACATTAACATATGCATCAACATATGCGTTAGCATTCACAGGTTCATTGCGTCTCTATCATTGGTCGTTACCGCCGAGTAACTAGGTTGGTCCATTCTCTCCAAATAGATTGTCAGCCTTAAGCATAAAATACTTATTTGTTTCCAGTTTCCCCACAGAGCTCGATCCTTGTGGATGACGGTTACTTCAGCCATCTTTCCTCGCCAGGATAAGATATCTACCCTTCGAGTTCATTCCCTCGATGGAGTCTTGATTACTAGTCTTCTTTCTAGCTCGATCCTAGATTGAATCTCAGTCTTGTCGGTCGTCAAATCCCAACCGGACGTGCATTTATTTTGCACCATCTAAAGATTTTCACCATACCATGGCAGATACGCGACTATCTCGCCCGAGAAATTTATCACTGTACCCGGACGTGCATTTATTTTGCACTATCTTCGACTACAATCATTTACAGATACGCGCCAGTTCACGCCTGGAAAATCTATCAGTACAACACTTTACAATCCTACATGTTACAACAACACTTTACACTTTACATCTTACAGCATCAATATACAACATTTCTCACCTAAGAAGCCGATCCTACCTTCGTTATGACTCGCAGCAAATGGCCATCTCCATGGAGCAGTTGGGCTTCCATTTACCTGTCGTCTTGAAGTATAGGAGGTATGAACCAAATCGTATTCAGGAGAGCACGATCTTGAAGTACGGGGAGGTTTTGAACGGAATCATATTCAGGAGAGCACGATTCTGAAGCATGAAGAAGTTCATTTATCCTTTAGTAAAAGAAGGAGCGGAATCATATTCAGGAGAGCACGATTCTGAGTTATGAGGAAGTTCAATTGGCCATTTTTCAGGAGAGCACGATTCTGAAGAATGAAGAAATTTCAAGAACCGAATCATATTCAGAAGAGCACGATTCTGAGTTATGAGGAAGTTCGATTTACCCTTTTCATATTCAGGAGAGCACGATTCTGAAGTATGAAGAATTTCATTTACAAGAAACAACCGAATCATATTCAGGAGAGCACGATTCTGAGTTATGAGGAAGTTCGATTAGCCTTTTCATATTCAGGAGAGCACGATTCTGAAGTATGAAGAATTTCATTTGCAAGAGCCGAATCATATTCAGGAGAGCACGATTCTGAGTTATGCGGAAGTTCGATTAGCCTTTTCATATTCAGGAGAGCACGATTCTGAAGTATGAAGAGTTTCATTTACACGAAAAAGCCGAGTCATATTCAGGAGAGCACGATTCTGAAGTATGATGAAGTTCAGTTTACCCTTTTCATGGTCAAGAGAGCACGATCTTGAAGCATGAAGAAGTTTATTTATCCCTCAGTAAGAGAAGAATCAGAATCGTATTCCAGGCGCCGACCTTAAATGCGAGAAGATTTATTTATCCGATAAGCAGCAGCATCTTTATTTGAATGCTTATCCATTTTGGCATATAAGTCCCTTCCAACGATGAGTGACAGTCCTCCCTCGAGAAGCTTATCAGGGCATTTCCCATCAAAGTCCATTTATTTTGGCATACAGCCGGTCTTTATCCTGTATATTTGTTACGGAGTTCCGAAAAGTCCGTTTGATCCTGTCACGAGAGATAGTTTACAGAAGCTTGGATGTTATTCTTTGCTCAATGCTCCAGCATTCTGTAATCGATCTTGCAATCGTACGTGATCCAGTTTTATTTTTAGATTCCCCAGTGGAGGCCGTCTCACAGGTGTCATCTCCATTTGAGAATCTCGTTCCCAAGATAACAATTGGTCGTGTTTGCACCAGTAGACCATCATTTTTCCCCAGTGTTTGTACTGTGTCTCAGCACGTCGTTTTCCCCAGTGTGTTCTTCTCGTAGCGTCTGTCTCGTAGCGTTTGTCATCATTTTCATATTCATCATTCCAGCATACGCATCACATCATATTCATATCATCTGCATTAAGCGGTCCTCGCTTTGTCCATAGCATTGCATACCGTCGCATATAAGGGCAAAATTTTCGGTTATCTATATTTAAATCTCTCCACCACGATTCCTCGAGTCTATGTCGCTCAAATCGTCCGGTGTAGCTATTTAAATAGGGGCAACTGTAATACCCCAAATTTTACCCTTATATTTAGTCAGTCATTTCGCATATCATTTCATATGTACATTTGCTAACCACTAACAAGTGATGGAGGTGTTTGTTTTGCAGATTTGGTCCCAGGGGTATTTTGGTCATTTTACGCAAATTCTACCAATTCCTTGAAGACGGGCTGTTATTAAAATTCTGAGGCGTTTGACACGTTATTGTTTTGAGGCATTTACCTATCACCAGGTCTGATTATATCAAGGTGCCAATTTGATGCGGTCGGTATTAAAAATTGTCAAGCACAACTGGATTAAGATCCATTCCATCGCTCATGGTTTATTTCCAAAGCGCCTCCGTTTCTGTTATTAAGGCACAGTCGTAATTGGGTATTGTTGGTTTGTGGCTCTTGGCGTTTGGTCAGTGGAATTTAATTACGATTAGTTTTGTTGTTGATGCTGAAACTGTTGTGATTATGGTGCACATCCGTGTTTGGTTATGAAATGGTTGGTTAACATTTAAATGGGATTTTAATCAGATGATGAGATTAGAATTACAAATGAGAAGCTGCGAATAAGCATATCACTTGGGAGTGTTTATGTTTTATGACTATGTTAATGAATTTAAATACTTGTGGATTTATCCACAAATGTTTATATTTTTTAACTAAGAATAAAATATAAATGAATTCAAATTTTGGGAATTTTATTTCATAAAAAAAAAAATCTCATCATACAAGAAATGGAGATTGCTTCACATTTTATACGTACTGTTACAAGGAATTACATTAAAGTTCTAAATCCTAAGGAACTACATTAAAGTATCTATCCTAAATCCTAAGAACATCTAAGTGTCTTCATGTTGTCTTTGAGCTTCTCCACGAATCCTCGACTAACCTGCACATCAAAAAGAAAACAAACAGTATAGAAAAATGTTAGAAGATGTTTTTGACACTCTCAGAACAATGTCACCATCGAGTGCCGGGAGGGGCACAACCGAAGCTGCGTCCAACCCCCCATTACCGATCCGCGCCGTGGACGTCAGATTAGGTAATACCGGTTCTTATCGATACGGGACATCCGAGAGATAGAAGTAATAAAAGAAGCGGGACTGATTCGTTTTGCCGCGATTGGATTTCCAAACTGATACGAGAATAAGGCAACATAGGCAAGTTCTGACTCAGATCCGGATGCCGGCAGGTCTGAGTCACTTTGGTTCCGAAGCTCCCACCCCTGAAAATCCACAAACACATCAATATCAGGTTCAGCATTCAAAACTCAAAATGATTCATAAGTTGCCATAAGCATCAAACTGCAGCAATCCTGAACAGGACAAGAGAATTGAAATACAAGCCAAAACTGCATCAAATTGCAAACAGAACACCATATGCAAACTAAACTGCATCAAAACAATGCATCAGAAGGCAGATTTATGCGCAAGAAGCCATAAGAAAATATCTCATAGGTCTGTCATAACAAGATCCAAAGAAAAGGTAGCAGCAGATAGTACAAAGAAAGCCAGAAGAATAAAGCTGTAACAAGCTGCAAAGTTGTACCAAAAGGCTGTCAGTTAAGGGGCAAGCCTCACGAATGGCAAGTCACAAGGATGGGCACCAAGTTGCAGCACAAGGCATAGCGCAGAATGGGGCTCAGTCATAAACATCATTGCCCCAACAAACAAGTCACCGAAACAAGTTATCAAGCCATACTCAGTTCATGAAACAAACAAATGGCTCGGTTAACCAAACACCATAACCCAAATCATCATCGCCCAAACTCACTATCGCGTAAGTGTATCGAGGCAACATTAAGCATTCATAGTTGGACACAATTGCCCAGAGTATCAGCTCTGAAACACAAGAATCAAATACCATCAGCAGTTAAAACAACTCAAAGGGAATAAGTGATAAACCACACGCGAAGATCATCAGAAGCAACCGCGACATCGTCGAAGAAACATCCCTCGAAGGCTCAGAACGGTATCATCATTGTCGTATACCTTTCCCGGCAATTCTGATTCGACCGAAGTCGTAGCATCAACCCTCTCTGAAAGAAGAAGAGGAAAAGCTAACTGCACCAGAAAATCAAAAACAAATCGAAAACGCATCAGCACAGTCCAGATTGAATTCAAACAGGACAAACAAATTAATCCAGATATCGAACAGATCAAGTAAATTCAAAGGCAACCCAATCTACATCAGAAAATGACCAAACACAATCGAATCTGGAAAGGGAAGTTTCGAGTCAGATCCAAATGCATCAGGAAACATCTCCATTGGAACCAATCTGAACCAATATGAACCAATCTGAACCAATATGAACCAATCTGAATCAATTTGAATCAATCTGAATCAATCAAACAAATCAATCAAACAAGTCAGTCAAAAACGAATCAGTTTGAAATCAAATGAGTCAGTATAGATCAGTCAAACAAATTAATGTCAGATGAAACCATGATCGCGTCAAAATCCCAATCAGGTTCTAAAAGAGGCAGCACAATCCAATCAAATCCATGAAGAAAATCCAAAAGATATCAGAAAAAGACCAGTTCGAGATCAAAGGGGGCATCGAAATAAAGTCCACATCTGCAAAGTCCAAAAGAGAAATAAATCAAATCCCAAAAGAGATCAAAAACTGTGTGAAATCCGAAAATGGAAGGTTTCCCAATCAAGCGAATGGCAATCGAATCATATCAGAAGAAAAATACGAAATCAAATCTTTCATAGGAATATAGAAAAACGTAAATCCAAGGCCCATTCGAAAATCAGAGAGAGTATAAGAGAGAACAATACCACCTTCTCAAAACCCTAGCTGGTAACCGCGAGAGAGAGAACGAAGAACACCCAAAGCGCAGAAACCCTAACGAACGAGAATCGCGAGACTCAGAGACGAAGCCTCATCATCGCCTCCAACAGCCGCAACCGCGCCACCGAACGAAGGAAGATCACCTTCGCCGTTCAAACGGCGGGCAATCAAACCATCCAGCCTCAGAATTTCTTCATCATTGGCCGCTAATCGCACGCAAGAACAAAACGTAAATCATTCGCCTCTTCATAAATCAGCTCGCATGTTTATTTTTTGTTGCAGAAAAATGAAGAACGAGGGATATTACGGCGAGGAGAAGCAAGAGAGACGGTGAAGAGAAGCAAGAGAGACGGTGAAGAAAAGCGAGAGAGATGAGAGAAGATGAATGTGTGAACGGCGCCGCGACTGCTCTCTAGGGGAAACCCTAAAATTGTGTTCCCTAATGATAACAATTGGGTTGGGTCCGGATGTGGTGACCGGCCCAACCCCCTCCTCCTTTTTATTTTTTTCTGTATTTTATTTTTAAATTTTATTTGTTTTATGTTAAAAAACCATTTTTTTTACATTTTAATTTTAAAAAAAAAAAAATCTTTATAAAAAAATATAACATTTAATTTTGTAATTATAAGAAATCTTTTAAATATAGTTATTAAGAATAAATAAAAACTTTCCTTAAATAAAATAAGAAAACTCTTTTTAAAATAAAAATTAAAACTTTTTTTTTAAAATTAAAACTTTTGTAAATATAAAAATAAAAAAAACTTTTTTAAATAAAATAAGGAAATTTTTTAAAAATATAAAAATAAAACACTTTTTTTAAAAAAACTTCTTTTGTAAGCTAGCATTAAATCATTAATTTTTTTTAATAAAACAAAAGTAAAAAATCTCAATTTACATCTTCTCGTAACTCATTGCTGCCTAATTTTGCCTACTAACAGTGTTCATTTGTTTTGCAGCTTGTCATGTTTACCGTTAGTTATTTTATTTCTCGATTCAAGTTTCGTTTATATTTGTATCTGCTTCTCATATGTAATCTCGCGAACCTAATAATCGCGTTTACTTTTCGCATTTAAATTTCTGCATGATGTATGATTTAAATTTCTGCTGATGTATTGCAATATTTCTGTCACCTTACACACTCCGAAGGAATTAGGTCTAGCATTTGGCCGCCGTGTCAATAGTCCTCAACCTCAACTTCAACCCTTACACCTTTACAAACCCTAATTTTCACAAATGCCTCGCCGCGGGCAAAATTACAATTTTACCCCTAGCATTAGGTCAAAGAGCCGCCGCGCTCATTTTAGGGTTTCCCGCCGTGGAATCCCTAATTTAACCCTAATTACAACTTAACAATTTACAACATAGATATTGGAGTTTCTACACTCCGCGTAAGCGTGTCCCTAAGATACGTCTATTCCCCATTGAAACCTTGGCCACAGTCAAGACGTTTCTAACCTCCCTTTTGAGGGGAACTACGATTACTCTGATTCCACTCCCGTAAGGATACGTAGGCACAAGATGCGATGTCTTGCCGAGTAAACTTAGAATTAACCCCTTAGGTTTATTTTCTCACTTGTAATCCTTTGTACATATACCTTAAGCAAATAAACAAAGCAAAGTAGTAAACATTTGAACAAAAGGTTCCTGTAGAGTACTACAGAAGTTTAGGGTGCTAATACCTTCCCTAATCTTAACCAACCCCCGAACCCTAGATCTTTCCCCGCATTGTGTTTACGATGCAAAATAGGTTTTCCCTCTTTTGACCTTTTCCTTCGGATAAATCAAAGAGCGGTTGTGAATTGAATTGTGATTCAAACTGATTAATAGTTTGTGATCCTATTTCCACCGCAACAAGGAGAAACCCCTGATGTTAGACTATAACTCTGCTCTGTCAAGAACACACATACATCTGATAATAAGGACCTCTAATACAGGACCATAACTCTGCTCTGTCAAGAACAAATACACATCTGATGATGAGAACCTCTAATACCAACAAAACTGATTCACTATCAAGAAAACCGGGTAGTTTGAAGGTTAGGGTTTCCTGCAACAAACCCGACCCTGCTCACAGGTATGGACCTAAACTGTCACATGTTCGGCATCCTATGCGGTCATCAGCGTCACAGACATTCAAGAGGGGTGATACGATACCCCGAAGGTGTGGCATCACCATCTCCTGAAGCGGCCTCACTCAGCTGAATTCCAAATGATCGGTCCCCAGAGTCGACAATCCTCCAAACCAACAACCCCTTAGGCCCAAAGGACCGGAAAAGAAGTCAACTGGGAGAACCTCGTCTGAGCGTGGATTTCATGAGACACTAGTGCCTGCAAAGCAAGCACGCGCCCACCAATTTCCACAACTAATGCTAGGTACACTCAAGCCTGGGTCTGGCTTCTCGCTCATCAGAATACCCCTCCCACAACAGCACAGATAATCATATCATACTGAAAATAAAATGCGGGACATAAAATGCGATAAACAAACACAACCCAACAAGTAATCATACAAGCGCTAGGATTGACTCTCGCAGGGGACGTTGGATCCCCCAAACTGACTCGCATAAGGGACGTTGGATCCCAGGAAACTATCAAGTCCCCAGCAGAGTCGCCAGCTGTCGCTACCGCGAAAATAAGGTGCCGGCAAAACAGAAGACTCTCCACCTTTCGTTATTTATCCCTCAGAACGGGAAAGGAAACGATCAGAAAAACCTGACGAAGAGGTATAAGACAAGGTCATCGCAACCGTTGTCTGGGTTCGGGAGTCGGTTAGGCAAGGGGAAGGTATTAGCACCCCTCACGTCCATCGTACTCGATGGGATCCACGCTTGTTGTGTTTATCAGTCGGGTTGGTTTTATCTATCTACCTATCAAGGCTGGCCTGAAAAGAAAAGAAAATGACTCGGCAAAGCGTCGCACTTTATGCCTACGTATTCTCATCAGAGAATGAGAAATCAGAGTCAACGTAGTTCGGCTAACTAAGGGTGATGGGGGAAGGTGGCTCACCAATACATCAGTATTGTGCCTACGTACTCTCAACAGATATGAGAGATCAGAGCTTACGTAGTTCGGGATAATACGGATTACGGGAATTCAGATTCATCTGTTTTTTCGAGTAGGGTTAACAAACAGTTCCAGCAGTTTGGTGTACGCAGCTCGACCTTTGGAGACTTAGGCGTTACCGTTTATGGTAGAACTGGGAGTTAACGACACTCTTTTCTTCAGAAAAGCTTTCCTTTGAATTATGGGCCCACGGGGCAAAAAGGTTTGAAGTTTGTTTTCTGTCTTTTACGGAAGAACTGTTTTTTATGGATGTTTGCAACCAATAGCGCACTAGAGACTATGACCTGAGAGTGAATGCGTCGCATGTCACCCAAAGGGTACCATACTAAACATCCAGACTGTTGAAAAGAAACTCTCCAACAATCCTTTCTCAGATAGCTTAAGGCTCGTAACGTACGACGTCAGTTAACCTTTATTACTGTATTTTAAGTTGTTTTGAGATGAGAAGAGAACGAACAGGTTCAACTAAGGGGAGACTATCAAGTCCTAATGTTGTCATGCCAAGGATTCATCCTATGGTTGAGGTTTGAAACAAGGAACTCCTAGAAGTTATCATGCATAGGTTTCAACCTAAAGTTCTATCATCACTTCCTTATCAAAGGAAGTGAGATTCCTAGGGGATCATGTCAATGATACACAGAAACAGATAAAGCATCAGCTTAAACAGTAAATAGTAAACCAATATACAGTAAAATGCATGCAATGCAAGTGAGGGAGGAAATGTGTGTGGGGGATCAGCCTCCACAAGCACGTCTCGAACTCAAGCCAGATATGAATAACTATAATCATACAGGAAGAATAAAATAAAATGCCATCAAGCAAATCATAAACCACATAGGCAAGGGAGCAGAGCTCTACCGAATACCCGCAAGCAAAGCCATACAGTAAAAATACAAGTAGAGAGAGCAACTCAACCCCTAGTGCAATCATGCTCCTAGCTTAAATTAATCTAAACATGAACTTATTCTAATGCATCAAGCAAATCAAACAAGTCACAGCAATACAGTTGCACATCCAACAAACAGACAGGAAAGGAAAGCAGATCAACCACTCCCACAGCTTCACAACAAAACTCTTCTGACATCAGCTCAGCCCTCGGTCTTCAACTTTCCTTCAAGTCTTCAACTTTGATAGCAAGCACCAACTTGCTTCTCCAAACTTCCAATACCTCACACATAAGTATCAACTTACTTTCCAACCTCAAGCTTCACCTCTTCATTCAATCTCAATTTGATCTTCTCCATAAGTGTCAACCTGCTCTTCTAGATCTTCAAGCCTCAGCTTCAATGGCAGTCTTCAAAGAAGTAGCAACTTCTAGCATCTTCAATCCTCTAACAAGGAACTCCATCCTCTAGCAAGGGAGGAAGATTCATCTAACAAGAGTAAGGTTTGGATAATAGACAGCAGAGTGAAGACCAAAGGTCACACTAAGCACTCCATCATCAGAGAAAGGGACCCTCAAAGGTTCTACCAACATGTGAAGAGCCATACATCCTACCAAAGGAGGGATGAGGCCTCCACAAGGGGACCTTATATCATATGTAAGAATGGAAGTGATCAACACCTTCCATGTTTATGAAAGAAGAGAATCTATCTAGAAGCTCTGCCTGCAAACCCTAATCTAAACACTTAATCAACACTACACCAGAAGAAAGGAAGAACTTCACATCCAAGCCTCTTCAATCACTCCATGGTAGCCCCAAGCTTGTCTTCAACATCATCCAAGAGCAAGAGAGGCAAAACCCTAATCTAAGGGAACTAAAGAAATCAATCTAATTGAATTAGCAAGTTAGGATCACCTAAAACCTAGTACTAAAGTTAATCCTAACTAAAATACTAAAACCAATTGTAAAATCCTACAAAACTAACTATGGGACCCTAATTCAATCATGAATCTACCATACAAAATCCAGATGTTGAATCATCCACCAAGTCCTAGAAATAAAACCTAAATCACAAGGTACTAAGCACAAACCCTAAAAAATAGAGCACCTAAAGTTTCAACTTAAAACTACCACCTAACTTCATCACAAAAATGTGAGAAAATTACTAGAGGAACATGCATATCTATACTAGCTTCACACAAAAAATCAAGGCAAGAATCATCACCAAATGCTCAAACAAAATTCAGCAAGACAAGGTATCAACCATGGCCATTTTAATATCAATTAATATTCAAAAAATGCAAATAAAATCACAAATGCATGAATTCCTAATATTTTTTATCTACAAAATTCTAGATTCAATCATGAATCAGGGGAAAAAAGTTTGGAATTAATTGAGTTAATTTCCTATTTTTTATGAATTAATCTCTAAGTCATATGAAATAATGAAAAATAAAAGAAAACAAAAGAAATTAATAAAAACGCGTGGCAAATAGCAATCCAATACAGTTCATATCAAAGAATTGGGCCAAAGGGGGGTGTGGATATCACTCTGAGTGTTAAGCCCAAAACCAACCAATTAATGAAACGGTGTGTTTCATTTGAAATTCTCTCTTCAGATTTGAGAAGCAATCCTGGCCATTCATCCATTGCCTGAGTCAAAGGTCCAACCCTAATCTGAGGGTTCTTGTTCATCGTCCCCAATTTGAACCTACAATGGAGGGAGCTCTCAGACGGTGGCCTGAACAGTGGCGCCACCGTCTTCTCCGCTGAAGTACTCCTCTCAGGTCATCAAAACTCACAAAACAAATCACTATCCCACCCCAAATTTGATGCTGATCACGAATCCAACCTCAGAATTTTCTAATTCCTTATACATTTCCAAACCCGATAACCTTTTCAGAATTCCTCCCAATATTGATTTTCACCATTCTTTAAATTAAAGGTCTCAAGTTAATCCTCACTCTTCACTGATCAATTTCCACCATCCAATCATGAATAATCCTTTAAGAATCTTGAGATATCATCCTCAACAGAAAATGATCACATGCCTAATTTGTCTCTAATTCACCAATTTATGATCCTAAATCCAACTACAGGTTGCAAGGATCCTAACCACATGTGAATTGCTAAGTTTCTCCTCATAAATCATGCACAATGATGAAAGATACAAACCTGGTTTCAGAGAGGTAACAGAGGTGGTTTTTGCTCACTTCAACTGCCAAGATGATGCAGACATGTTCCAAATTCACTCCCAAAGCCTTTGCACACCCTGATTTGGCTTGATTCTCCCTTGAATTGAAAACCCGATTTCAACTTGAACCTTCAAAATTTCAATGGCTCTTTCTGCAACCAGCTTCAATTCCTTCCAATAAAAGCACTGAACTCACTCAATGACTTATATAGAAGTGATTGGGATTGTCTAGAAACTTCTGGATCCATCCAAATGAGATTTTGGATTTTCAAAATCTCTTCAAAATCTCATCCATTGCAATCACTATTCTGATTCCCTCTTGGCATGGCTATGTGTGTAATCAAGTTCTCATGAGATATTGAATGAGTTTAGTGTGTTATTTTCCTTGTTTGCAAGCCAAAGGTATGAATTTGATTATGTTGCTTCATCATGAACAAATGAAATGGAATGTTATACAAATGACCTCAAATAAACATTCTAACATTTCCATTGTTTCTAAAATCATTTTTCCATTCAATTTGACCTATAATTTTGTTTCATTTGGTCACAAAATGAATTATTTGAATTTTTGGCCATTAAATCCTTGTAATTCTTTCTTTTTTCAAAATTTCTTGAACCAAGTCTCTCCTTGAGCCATTTCAATGCCTCCTTGATGCATGGTCAAGGTTAAAACCCCATTTTGAGCAACTTTATAGTTGAACAAAATTTCATTTGAGGCCTCTAAGTTGGTGAAAATGGCCTATGATCACAAATGACCTATAATCACCAAATGTCCAAAATACCCTTGACTTGTCAAAGCCATAACTTGAGTTCTACAAATCCTATCAAGGACTTCTAGTACTTGATAGAAAGCTAAGAGGATAAGGAACAACATTCATGTTTACCAAAAGTTCATAGGAATCATCCTTCTAGGGCAAAGGTGTCATGCAAGTTGGGTAACTTTCAAGCTCCAAATTCACATGCCTCAGATGACTTGTAACTTGTCAAAGCCATAACTTGAGTTCTACAAATCCTATCAAGGACTTCTAGTACTAAAATTAAAGCTAAGATCATGCTCTACACCAATCACGTTGGGGGAAAGATGAGATGACAATCACATCTTGGGCTAAACTGCCTTGAAGTTAGGGGTCAAACTAGGGGATTTTACACTGTCAAGCCTTAGAAACCCTAGCCTGAAACTTCTCAAAATCTTCAATCATGATGAGTTGACCTTGTAATCATCCTTATAACATCTCAATGCATCAATCCATAATCACATGGCTCTTGGATTAGGTCTCAACCTTCTCCAAATCATCAGTTGACTTAGGGTTGACCCAGTCAAACCCTAGTTGCACCATTCATGGCTGAGCCTTCTTAATCTTGCACAATGACCTGTCTAGGCCCCAAATTGACTTTCAAATCTTCTCATGAGCTCTCCCAAGATCTCAAGTCTAACTTCATGGCATCAGAATCATCTGATGGCTTTCCACAACTCTCAAGTTAGGAGACCTACACACTTGGCTTCAACCACTATCTCTGAGGATCTTTTAACTTCTCTGACAAGGGTATCAACATTTGAATACTTGAATAACCTTCTTAGCTAGCTTCAAACTCTTCTTAGCTAGCTTCAAACTCTTGTATAGCTCTTGATTAGTAATCATACCTCTTGATCTCCTGCACACATGTCAATGAAATGCAAATGATAATGCTAATGTGAATGAAATGAAACATCGGCTAGGTAAAGAAATGTTGGGCAAATTTTGGGGTGCAACACCTACGTATCCTAACTAGGATAGAATCAGAGCAATCGTAGTTCACCTCATCAAGTTTGAAGAACACTTGATTATGATCAAGGTTCAAAGGGGAACAAACATAACAATGCTTGTGTAGAGTTTAAGGAAACTTTCTAGATCTAAGTTGAACACTCAAGAAAGGGAAGTAAGTAATCATGACGATGATTCTTACATAGAGTTGACAAACTCTATCCTAGGGTTCTAGTTGAAGAACACTCCTAGTAAAGGTGGGCTTCTTAGATTTAAAGCAAAGTATAATGGCTTCTAAACTAAGGTTCAAGATGACTTTCACAAAGTCAAGGGAGGGGTAATGAGCTATCCATGACACAAGGGGTCAATGGAAAGACTTTTCCTTTGGAAGGAGAGAGAGGAGGCAACTTGGATGAGAACTAACGAGTTCCATCACTTGGGGAAAAGAAACTACTTAACAAAGTAATAAACATGATGAAGATAAAAGCATGGTGACAATCATATAAGGCAAACATGTTATAGGGCAAAGGTAAATATACCAACAAAATATGCATTGATGACAATCAAGCAAACAAGTAAGCAAGAAATGTGACGACAGTTCAAGCTTAAAATAGTTTCTCAGAGGAAACACATAAGTTCATGGTAACAACCCAAAGAAAATAATCCTATCATGTTGACTAACATAAGGGAAAATAAATATAAGCAAGTTCACAAGATAAACAGGCATGGTGAGAAAGAAAGTCAATAAGACGTGGGGTAACGACTTCAAAACGTACACAACTTCCAAGTGGTTAAGAGGCATTGAATTTATAAACAACATGAAATTTTATTTTATCACATGAAAATATGCACTAAAAGGAACACAACACAAAAAAATGAGTGAAAAATGATAAAAGGTGAACAAGTTATAAAAATATGAAATTAGTGAAAAATATGAACAAAACAAAATAAAACAAAGGACTAAAAACAAAGGGTCATGGTGGGACTTGAACCCATGCCCTTGGCTTCTTAAGCAGCAATACTTAGCCACTGAGCCACTACACACGCGTGTGACAAAGAGAGAGAGAGAGAGAAAGGAGAAAATATTTGAAACAAGAAAAATGAGAAAAATAACCAAAAGGGTTGATCCTCCTCAGGGATCGAACCCATGCTAGCAAGGTGAAAGGCGTGTTTATGGGCAAGGCTTCTACCACTGGGGTGGCTATACATCCGTTGATATAGCCACCCCTATAAACATATAAGGCGTGTTTTCAATGATTTCTGGGCAGAACCAAAGGACCAAGAACAAGACTTTTTTCAAAATGCGTTTTGATGCTAACTTACTCAATTCTTAATGGATTTCAGTGAAATTTAGGTCAAAATTGGGTGGAATTGAACAAGGATCATGATGGTACAGCTAATTTTTCAAAATGATGGGCACATAAGAAAATTCGATTGAACTTGCAAAATTGTTTTTTGATATGCATCTTGATGAACATAAGCTAAACCAGTGGTAGTTGGAATCAAGGAACAACATGAGCAAATCATAAATGTGATATTGAATATATTCTAACAAGAAATTAGTTCAACGCAGCCTTGGATTGAGAAATGACATATGAGTTGCAATGACAAGCATGATATGGACATGTACCAAGATGTTATGATCAAAATACATGAGTTCAAAACCAAAACCAATTTGCACATGTTTGAAATATAGTAAGGGATGAATTCCAACAGAAAAAATGCTCAACAGGTATCTAGGCCACAGAATGGTATATGAGTTGAAAGAAATGCACATGGTTTGAAAATTGTAATATTACAAAAGTGTGTCAAAACAGCTTCCTTTTAACTAGCATGAGAAAATTAGCAAGACAATGCTTAAACACTACAGGTTACCACCTGTTCTAGTCAACAACAGTTGCAGACATGTTACCAAACAGTCAATACAAACTTGACATGGGTTGAAAAATCAAGGACAACAGTATTAAATGACAGCTACTACTGTGAATCTTATCATGACAGCATTCAATACTTGGTCCTATGCACATAACAAACTCGCCAGCTTGTGAAAATGCAATCATGAGACAACAGTTCATAAACTCAACTCATATGGATCCTTCACTTATTGAAAATCTAATAAAACAGGTATGTTTGACAAAAAGGACCACAGACACGTAGAGGTTTAGCAATACCCAAGCTGTCATCACAATGAAAATGAGGCATACATACCCAAAACATGAACTGACAAGCTTGCTACCTCTAACAGCAGGTCTGAGCATCTATACTTGGCAGAAATTGTCTTTGAGCTAACAAACTCAAATATTGAGAACAGATGGATTATAACCTGAATATGCCTAATTCCAAATCACCAATCAATCACAAATTAACAGCCTAAAGTTACAAGCCTAAAGATATGATCCTAACACTAAAGGGTACTAAATGATTGTTATCAAAATGCCAAAGGTAAAACACATAAAGAGTTGGCAACAGTAGACAAACCAAATGCAGCTGGTAGCATTCCACCAACACATCCTGATTCAATTGAAAATCAAGCCTGGAAGTGAACCTCAAGACAGTTGAACAGAAGCCAAAGTATCACTCAGTCATCCATAAAACAGAATGCATGTACACAAAGCTCTCAAGTCCTAAAACTGGACAGGCTAACCAAAGTAGAGTTCAGTCACCAACTCTTAACCAGCCCAGGATTCCCTTATCACATCAAAATGCCCAACAAAAACTATTGCAAATTCAAACCAACCTATGGTGACATCATTCTCCATAACTGATCCCAAAACCAAAACTTGGCCTGCAATCCCTAAAACCAACTGCTAGCCCTATAGCAGTAAACAGGCCAGTTGCCAAACCCTTGCAAAAATGTAAGCCTTAAAGCAAAGTAGGCAGGCAATGTGATACTTTGGCATAATATACATGAAATTGGTATGGCATGTGAAGCAAGCAACATAACTGTGAAATGAACATCTCTCTAGATTCACACATGATCTATGGGTAGGGAGACTTAAGGAAACCACAAGCAAACATTCAAACATGATGCAAAAACAAACTGGCAGATTTGTACCAAGTATATTACCAATTCATGCTAAAACTTCCAAAAGTTACCTTTGTGCACAAGCTTGCTAAAAACAGTTGGCACAACATACACTTCTCATACTTGACATAACAACATCAAGATATCATTTCATACATGTTACACTTTAACAAAAGTAAGAAGCAATGAAATGAATACAAACTCTTGATAAAGAGCAGTCTTGGGACAACATTTACATAGTTTTCACAAAAACACCTCAAAATTTCAAAACATGACAATGTAGTGTAAAATGAGGGGTTTATAGATTACATACCTCTTGTAGACTATGTTGAGCAAGTTAGAAACAAAAGAAAACCAGAGACCTTATTTTTGGCACAATGTTGAAATTTGCTTCCTCTTGAAGAAATGAGCTTCACCACTGGTCTTTAATGTTTTGGACAGTTGCAATAAGGTATATGTGAGGTGTATGGATGGTTAGAACAGCAAGAATGGGCCTAGACAAGGATTTGGTAGATTTTGAGCATAGTGGTCAAACTTGCTTGGTGTGAAAGTTGACTTTTTGAAAAATGGTGTTTTTGAGTAGTTTCAAAGCATGGAAACCTTCTATACAACATTTATGGATTGTGCAGATGGTTTTGGGGAGTTTAGATGTGTGGAAATGGTTTTGGAAGGCACTTTGCTCCAAGGAAGATTTTGGTGTTTTTGATGATTTTGAGATATTGAAATAAAGTGAAGAAGGAAAGGGAGAGAGCTATGGTTTCTCTGGTTTTTGAGAATTCCCTGGTGTATGGAATGAGGTAGAGGAATGCTCTATTTATAGGGAAAGTAAGGGTGAGGACAGATTTGGGAGGTTTCCTTCCTAGAAGGGAAAAGTGGAAAATTAGTTCAAATCTTGCAAAAGTGGTTTCTTGGCCTCAAGGTAATCAAAAGTCAAGTGGAATGAGTGACTTAGAGGTGGATGAAGTGAGGCTAGAATGGTAGGGGCGTGACAGCTGCAAGACTTTTCTCTTTCATCTTTTGGATTTTTTTGAATATTTTAATGCAAGTTGCATTTGCAACTTGCAAGCCACTTGCATAGCTTCTAATTTTCACTTCCTCTGCATTTCTTTCATAGTTCTACACTTCAAAACAACTAAATATCAGAAACAACAAGATCCAAGGGCTGAGAATGGTCCATCTTGATGAAAATCTCACTTGTAGAAAAATCATATTTTGTGCTTCAAGCGTGACAGTCCCAACTTCACTAATCCATAACTCTCAGCTCATAAATGCCATTGATATGTTCTAGTACTTTTTGGAAGACCCTCAAATAGCTCTAAAACATTCATGTTCACATGAACTTTTGATTCCAAGTGAAACTAGCTCAAAGATCTCCTCAAAGTTGACAAAAAACATTACTTATTTGGCCAAAACACTTAGAAAAATTCTAAGTGTTTTCCCCTCTTGCATTGATTTTGATCATAACTCCAAATCCATTCATTTTGGTAGGACTTGTCAAGAGCTTTCCAATGAGCTTTGAACCAACTCAATTGGATGTGTGGTTAAGGAGTTATGGTCTTGCCCCTTTCAAAACCCTAATTCCTGACTTTTGAGATTACTCCTCAACCCTTGATCCAAATGTCATGAAATTTTATGGGTAGATGAAATATGTCATCAGGAACATTTTTGATTCACATCTTGAGGTCAGATTCCTTATTGTTGAAGAGTTGACGTTTCGGTCAACCGAACAATCGATCGGTGGCTACCGAGTCGACTGTTGATGCTCTGGACATTTTGAGGCTTTGAAAATTCTTGAATGGACTTTACCAAGCCATATGAACATTATGGACCATGATACCACCATTGTAACACCTTTTAAATCAAAAGTCAAACCACAGTTGACTTTTCCTGCTCGAAAACCCTAATCGGGTATCCTGAACTTCACTGCTTTTGATTCCTGGGTAAAAACCTCAAATTGGATTCATGCTTGATCCAATAGAATATTCTTGATGATATGGAGACCCAATCTCAAAAAGAACCAATCTAAAACATTGACTGGTCAACCCTCGAAATCTCGATTTCGGCTGTACAAAACCCTGATCCTCCTGTAACTTGACAAAGACCACTTGAAAATGGTTAAGGTTAGATAAACATGTGAACATGCTCCTAAAATGATGATGAAGATCTAAGGGGTCAAAATTTGGGGTATGACACATAGCTTGTGTTTCATTGCATTCATATTAGCATTATCATTTGCATTTCATTGACATGTGTGCAGGAGATCAAGAGGTATGACCACCATTCAGAGGTCTATACAAGACTATGAAGATAGCTAAGAGGGTTATTCAAGTGTTCAAGGGTTGATATCCTCACCAGAGAAGCCAAAGATCCTCAGGAAGAGTGGTTGAAACCCAGTGTGTAAGTCTCCTAACTTGAGAGTTATGGGAAGATCATCAGATGATTCTGAGGCCATGAAGTTGGACTTAAGGTCTTCAAGGAGCTCATGAGAAGTGTTGAAGTTCATTTTGAAGCCTAGACAGGTCATTGTGCAAAGGATATGAAGTATACTCAAGATTGATGCAACTAGGGTTTCATCTGGACAACCCTAGGAAAACTGATGAGTTGAAGATGGTTGAGACCTAATTCAAGAGCCATGTGATCATGGATTGATGTGTTGAGATGTCCAAGGGATGATTCCAAGGTCAACCTATCATGGATCAAGAGTGTGAGAAGATGCTAGGCTAAGGTTGTTATACTTGACAGTGTAAAATCCCCTGGTTTGGTGCCTATCTTCAAGACCACATAACTCAAGATGGGATTTTCATCTCACTTTGACCCCAACATAATTGTTGTAGGGCATGATCTTAGCTTTAATTTGAGTACTAGAAGTCCTTGATAGGGTTTATATAACTCAAGTTATGAGCCAGACAAGTTATAGGTCATCTGAGGCATGTGAATTTGGAGCTTGAAAGTCACCCAACTTGCATGACACTTTTTCCCTAAAAGGATGATTCCTATGACCTTTTGGTCAAAATGTATGTTGTTCCTTATCCTGTAAGGTTTCTAGAAAGTACTAGAAGTCCATGATTGGATTTGTAAAACTCAAGATATGGCTTTGACAAGTCAAGGGTATTTTGGGTATTTGGAATTACAGGTCATATTTGGTTATGGGTCCATTTCAACAACTTAGGCACTTCAAATGAATTTATGATCAACTTGAAAGTTGTTCAAAATGGTGTTTTTAGTCCAACCATGACCCAAGCAACCATTGATATGTATTGAACATGGAAAAATATGAAGAAATTTGGAGGAAGGATCATTTAAAAGCATTAATGAAGAGAAAAATTCAAAATAATTCATTCTTGTGCCAAACTTCCCATGTTTGTGCATATTTTGATTGAAAATGATAGTTTAAGGACAATGGCAATTTCACATTTTTTATTTGAGGCTCATTTCATGGACATTGAGGTGATTACTTCATGATGAAGTAACATAACAAATCTTGGCCATTGGATCCATTCAAACCCTCAATCTGGTCCATTCATATCCAAGGAGGGTAGAGCAATGAATTTGAGTGAAGATTGGAGTGAAACAGAGCTGGAACACGCATATGCCATAGTTGAATTTTGAAGGAAAGTGAAATTTTGGATTCTCCAATTTGGGCCATGATTGGGCCATCTTAAGATCCAAATCCATTCTATTTAAGTTCACAATGGTATTCAGATCATTTTTTGGTGATCATTTGGTGCAAGAATCAGTTATGGCAGTTTGAGCTTTCAAGAGCAAAAGTGAAAAACCGCGTTTCCATTCCAGAGCAATTCAAGGAGAATCAAAGCTTCTATCATCTTCAGCATAGGTCATTGAAGAAATATGCACAAGATTGGAGCAAGAGTCACACCATAACTGCCTCAATTTCAAGCTACAAACCAGGTATGTACTTTTCACGATTGCACTAGATCTAGGTTGATCTAGTTGAAATTGAAATGAGGTTAAGCATTAGGAAGATGCTTAGAACGTTTTAGGATAGGAATTGTAGAGTTTGATGATGATTCAAGAGGATGCACCATTTCTGTTGGAGTTCCTATAAGCCTGATCCTTGAGAGATATTTAGATTTGGATAGTACATGATGATCCTTGAAGAGTGAGGAAGAGATCCACGGTTTCAATCTGAAGTTTGATGATGATTGTGGAAATGGTATATTTTCTGTTTGGCTTCGAATTTCAAAATCCATGAGGAATGGGCAAGATTGGATTGCATATTTGAAATCCTGATGAAAAATGGAAGAGATCCATATAGGTTTTGACATGATTTGATGACCTGCAACTATGCCTTTACCGGAGAAGACGGTTGCTCAGCCACTGGAACCACCACGCAGGACTTCCCTCCCATTTCAGTTCAAATGAAAACGATGACCATCAGCCCTTGGATCAGTGGAATTTGCTGACTTGGTCCTTCCATCGTACGCGTGAGATTCAGTTTCAGACCATTAACCTTAACCAACCGAAACGCAAGCGTTTCATTAATCTGATTGGGCACCTGAGTTGTCACGCACGCAGCTCTTGGATGAGATGACTTAGTCCATAGATCCAACTGCCATGATTATTTCTCAGTATTTTATTTTCTTTAATTGATTTTTGGATTTTCTCTAATTGATTTTATCTTCTAAAATTCATATTAAATTGATTAATGATCAGAAAAATATGCAAAAAATATGTGGTTGATCCCTGTGGAATTCTTGAGTTTTCCATGCCTTTAGATTTGATTTTGGTGTTATTTTCAATTTAATATCCATTTTCTGTTTTTTGATAAATGATTAAAAATACATAAAATAGCTATCTTGCTTGTTGATTTAAATCCCAATTCATGCTTTTGATTTTGATGTTGATTTTTGGCTGGCTAATTATAAACATGTTGATGATGTTATGTGATTTTTGTTGAGATTTTTAGATGATTCTAAATAGGGTTTTGAGATAGTTGTTTAGGATCCTTCCTTGTTAGATCCCCCTTAGTGCACTCTTTCGATTTAGATTTTATTTGAACCTCTAGGATTAGGTTTAGCCCCTGGTTTTTGTACCATGGATTGTTAATACATTTAGGATCATGTAGGATTTTCCTTAAGATTTTTAGAATTGATTTTCTATTAGTTCCCTATTTTACAAGTTAGCTTTGGTTTAGGTGATCCTAACTTAGAGAACTTCATAGATTTACCTTGTGAATGACCATTAGATGATTCTAAGGATCATATCCTTTCTTGATAGAATGGTAAGTAGGTAGATACCTCATTAAAATTTCGCTAAATCCTTGATAGAGCTTTTGATTCCCCTAGCCTAGGTGATCCTTGTAGCTATTCTGTAGGGTTTCTTAGGAGTGTTGTGTTGCCTTTTGTCCCCTATGTGATTTCTTCCTTGGGCTTTGCCCTATCCTCTTTCTTCAAGTCTTGAAGAGGAGCCCTCCTGGGAGAGCCTAATCCTTCCTTTGGTTGGATTCTGTGCATTCCTCATGAGGTTGAGCCTTGAATTGACATTCCCCAGTATAGTACATTCCTTTGGTTTGTACTGTCTTTCTCTTTCAAGTCTTGAAGAGGAGCCCTCCTGGGAGAGCCTAATCCTTCCTTTGGTTGGATCCTGTGCATTCCTCAGGAGGTTGAGCCTCGGAGTGACATTCTTGGCATGGTATATTCCCTTGGTTTATATACTGTCATCCATCTCAAAGTCCTTTTCTTAGGATCCCTCTTGGGAGAGCCTAATCCTTCCCTTGGTTTGATTCTGTGCATGCCTCAACAGGTTGAGCCTGAGATGGACATTCTATGTTGATATACTTTAAACCAGTTACCCTTAGATTGATATCTAGGACCAATACCCAGCCTTTTATATCCTATTGACATAGGATCCCTCTTGGGAGAGCCTAATCCTTCCCTTGGTTGGATTCTGTGCATTCCTCAAGAGGTTTAGCCCATCATGGACTCTAGTGTTGATACACCTCGAACCTGATGTAGCCTGGGATGACTTCCCAGTTACTCATTTTGGGTTCTCTCCCTTGTTTGAATTGCTTGATGCATTAGAATAGGATCATGTTTAGATTACTTTAGGCTAAGAGCATGAATACTTACAGGTTGAGTGGGTCTCCCTCTGCTTGCTTGCATTAAGGGTTGAGGTGATCCTCCCCTTGCTTGTGTGTTGTTTTTCTTTTTATCTGTGTGTTTGTATTAGAGGTTGAGTCTGTCTCCCTCTGCTTGTCTGTTTTTGACTGTTTTCTTTGCTTGACTGCTAAGAGGTTGAGTGAGTCTCCCTCTGCTTGTATTGTTGCATTGCATGTCCATCTTTAATGTGTATTTGTATATATGTTTACTATTTAGCTGATGCTTTATTTGTTGTCTGTTTCCCATTGGCATCATCCCCTAGGAATCTCATTTCCTTTGATAAGGAAGTGATGATTAGAACTTTAGGTTGAAACCTATGTGTTGCGGTGAAATTTGGATGTCAAGCTACTGATTAACTTGAATCTTAATTCATTTACAACCGGTCTTTGATTTATCCGAAGGAAAGGTTAAAGAAAGGAAAAACCTAAAAGGGAGAGATCTAAGGTTCGGGGGTTGGTTAAATTTAGGGAAGGTATTAGCACCCTAAACTTCCGTAGTACTCTACGGGAACCTTTTGTTTATTTTTTTTATTTATTTCATTAATTATTTTGCTTTAGGGTATATACAAAGGATTGAAAATTAAAAGACCTAGGGGTTAATTCTAAGTTTACTCGGCAAGACATCGCATCTTGTGCCTACATATCCTTACGGGAATGGAATCAGAGTAACTGTAGTTCCCCTCAAAAGGGAGGTTAGAGACTTCTTGACTGTGGTCAAGGTCTCAAGGGGAATAAACGCATCTTAAGGACACGCTTACATGTAGTCTTAAACTCCGATCTCTATGTTATAAATTGTTAAGTGCATTAGGGTTAGGTTAGGGATTCCGCGGCGGGAAACCCTAAAATGAGTGCGGCGACTCTTTCCGCGGCTGGACCTAATCCTTCGGAAGGATAAAACTGTAAAAAAAATGTGAAAATATGACAAATCATTATATGGAGGAATAATTAAGGTACAGAAATAAGAAAAGTAATAAACGCAGAGGGTATAAAGAAATAAAGAAACATTTCTGAAAACATGAAGAATATGAAAATATGTAATGACACTTAGAATGAAGTGAGGGAGGAAAATAGTGTGGGGTTGTGGCCACCACAAGCACATCTCAACCTCGAGCATGCACATGAAATGCTAAAAGAGAGAAAAGTAATAAAAGGGTACATAAAATGACACGACAAACATCAAACATCAGGAGTTCCTTACGAAAAGGTTTTAATTTTTTAATGTTTTAATTATAAAAAAAAAGGTTTTAATTTTTTAATAAAAAATATTTAAGTTAAAATTATTAAAAAAATTAAGTTTAAATTATAAAAAAAAAGTTTTAATTTTTTAATAAAAAATATTTAAGTTAAAATTATAAAAAAAAAAAATTTTTTAATAAAAAATATTTAAGTTAAAATTATAAAAAAAATTAAGTTTAAATTAAAAAAAAAGTTTTTTTGGAGGAAAAGTCTTTTCAGTTTTTTTTAAAACAAAAAAGGCTTTTCATCCTAAAAAAGGCTTTTCAGTTTTTTTTGGGAAAAGGTTTTTGGGAACAAAAAGGTTTTTTTTTTTTTCTTCTTGGGAACAAAAAGGCTTTTCAGTTTTTAAAAAAAAGGTCTTACTAAAAAAAAGGTTTTAATAATAAACAAAAAAGGGTTTTGATTTTAAAAAAGGTTTTGATAAAAAAGGGTTTTGATATTAAAATCTAGGGACCTAAACACACATGGAGATTAACATGGCAAAATATGCACATAAACATGAAAAAGCAAAAGGTTTAGTAATTTAACGGACCTAAACACATTAACATGGCAAAATATGCACATAAACATGAAAAGGCAAAAGGTTTAGTAATTTAACCTACGAAGCGGAGGTTTGCTTCGGTAAATGTGAAAAAGATTTGAATAAGGGAACATTGGAGAGCTCCAATCCTTCTGACGAGTTGTGGGAACGACCATCTTTCTTCTCTGGGGATCTCCTTTGTTTCTCCCTTTCTCTCTCCTCTTTTCTGAAGAAAACCTTCTGACCTCTTCTCAACAAGGCAACACATGTATATATAGGGAACAAATTAGGGTTAACACCAAATTGTCAATAATGTCCCTAAAGCCCATTTTAAAGCCCAAACTAAATAATTAGTTAAGAAAAAATATAATTTAAATAATTTTAAAATAATTAAAATAAACTTAAAATAAAAACTAATAATCCTATTGATTCCTAAAATCAAAAATATTATAAAAAGAACAAAAATTTTTCCAATATTTTTTATTTTATGATTTTTTGGATATTTTTATGAATAATTTAGAAAAAAGTGAAAAAAATAATATTTTAAAAAATGATTTAATTAAAATACGAAAATAATAATTAAATAATAATAAAAAACTATTTTTGTTATTTTTTAATGAAAGATAGAAAAATTTAGAGTAAAAAAAAACAAAAAAGTGACAAAGGTGAGATTCGAACTCTCAACCTCTCACACTTACAACTCCTTACACATGTCCTCTTGCCAATTGTGTCATTTTTACTTTTTCGAAAAAAAATACATGCCATATGATATTTACCTTCAAAAAGTCAAACGACTACACAAATTTGTTAGTAATTGATTAAATGCAATGAAATGCGACGACAAATCTTAGGGCAAAATTTGGGGTATTACAGTTGCCCCTATTTAAATAACTTCACCGGGTGATTCGAGCAACGGAGACTCGAGAAATCGTGGTGGAGGGATTTAAATACAGATAACCGAAAATTTTGCCTTTAGACGCAGTGCTATGCAATGATATGGACAAAACAAAACGAACTATAATGCTAAATATGATACGAATCTGATATAATGCGTATGATGAAAATGACAAATGCACGGATACAGACGAAACAACGTCACAGGGGACGACCCATCGAGGAATTGCACTAGGGAAGAAGACATGTCATATCTGGAAGAACGTCGGGTAGACACGACACAGAATTGTTGATAGGTGCCAAGTAAATTAGAAATTGTCCGCAAGGTAAGACGCGAGTAAAACACGAGCTCAGGAGAAAAACGCAAATGGGGATAAAACACCCATGATGCCAAGTAAATAAATTTTGCCCACAAGGTAAGACACGAGTAAAACACGACCTCAGGGAGAAAAAAAAAGCAAATGGGGTAAAACAACATTATGTTAGGTAAACCCAGGAATATCTGGTAAACGGGGAATAAAACACCCGGGATAAAGGTACATGGGGGATAAAACACCCAAGGATAGAAGGTAAATGGGGAGTAAAGCACCCATGATAGACATGTAAATGGGGAGTAAAGCACCCAAGATAAAAATGTAAATGGGGAGTAAAGCACCCAAGATAAAAATGTAAATGGGGAGTAAAGCACCCAAGATAAAAATGTAAATGGGGAGTAAAGCACCCAAGATAAAAATGTAAATGGGGAGTAAAGCACCCAAGATAAAAATGTAAATGGGGAGTAAAGCACCCAAGATAAAAATGTAAATGGGGAGTAAAGCACCCAAGATAGAAATGTAAATGGGGAGTAAAGCACCCAAGATAGAAATGTAAATGGGGAATAAAGCACCCAAGATGCGCACATGTATAGGAATTATGCTATGACATATGATCAAATGCAAATGCAGACGTCGACGACAAGACTCGACTCTTTCTGTGAGATGACAAAACTGGAGGACTGATTCCTCAACACGGAGATCACTGTCATTCTGTTAAACTGTATCAAGTTGATAGTCACTGTAGGAATGATGAATAACTGCTTAGGGATTATGCAAGTAAACTGCCCAGGTCAAATGAACTGATAATTGCTTCAGCTGTCTGATTCGTGGAATCGACTGTTTTGCTGTATCCTCGGAGGGCTTGCCCCAGTCTGAGTCTTGAACAGTTCTCTGGATAAACCAAATCTGAGAAGATATTGCCTTGAACAAATCTTGAACTGATTCTTTGACAAGATGTAAAAGGAACTTGCCCCTGATAAGATTACTTGACCAAGTTTCTCATTGTTTGAAAATTCCTTAGAGGAAAGCCAGTTTGCAAACAAAAATATTCATACAAACATGGTAATGCAAAGTTCATGCGATTTTTGAAAAATTATTTTTGAAAGATGGAAAATACATGAGTCGTTAGTCGGAACAAGGCGGTTCAAGACACTCAATGTTTAAAATAAAAGTGTATTGCCAAAATAAATGATTCGCAAGGATCTTTTGGAGTCAGGTTACGCAACCTTGCTGTAGTATACTTTCAAAATAACCTTGCTTCAATTAGGTCTTTCGAGGGTTGTAATGTGGCCTGGTTCACGGTTTATGAAACAAAAGATAAAGGCTCAAAAGTTATTTGAACCCACCCAATCTACGTGATGATCTTCAATCCTATGCTCAGTTAACTCATACTATGCATTCAGGTTCCCATAAGTTAGGGACTTCATTGATCGTTGCAGTGATGATTCAGAAGTCAAAGGGACCTATGAAAAGGCAGCCACTACTCCCCTATAACATTTGATTGTTTTGACATTGAGGATTTTCAAGATAAGGATTTAAAAATCTCTTTGTATTATCCCTAAATTTTGCCTGAACTGTTTATTTTAGAGTTTACAGTCAGCGGGATGCCCCAGTTTTGCCTAAGTCTCCTTCATAGGTTTTGACTTAGGGGGCTTCTTTTGATTTTTTTTATATTATTTTTTTTGTGAAGGAAAGTGACTGTTGATTTTAATGATTACGGTGAACCATCATCGACCTTTTGATTAGAAAACATCTTTGACACTTGTTTGACGTGTGCGAAGGAAAATTTGTTAATGAAAGGTGTATCGTATGAACACACAACCAAGTTAACTGAGAACTACCCATCCCAAGGTTAAAATTGTGGGTTTTTTGTAACGAAAGAAACTCCAACTTCTAGGCCCGAAGGGGGTGACGAGGGATTAACTTCCTTATTTCTCCAGTGTTTGGGAATTGAAACAATGCCTTACATCGTCAACAAGGTTTGATTGAAAGCATACTGACAGCAATTATGGGTATAACGTTTTCATCATCCTCCCTCCAATCTTAGCATATCAAAATTTTGGACAAGAAGTAAACATTTGAAAAATAAAGCATAAAGATGCAAATAACTGGACGGAAATGAATTGAATCAAAAGTCGCAATGCTTATTTCATTAATGAAAGTACAAACATAATTAAAAGCAAACAACTTAAACAAAATAAGGAAAGTGCAAACAACGAGAAACAAAAGGCCTAGTGACAAAACTTCATTTCTGATGTACTGGCAAGGGATTTTTCTGAACATCCGGATGACTATCTGTAAAATCAAGTATTCCAGTTCTAACCAATTCACATACTCTAGCCTTCAATGCAAAACAATGCTCCAAGTCATGGCCTGGGGCACCCTCATGGGAAGCACAATGGAGGTCAGCCCTAAATCCAGCCGGAGGATTAAGAGGAGGTGGTAAAGCCTTTGTAGTAATCAGTCCTTGCCGGACTAAGTCAGGATATAGCTCTGTGTAAGTCATGAGAATAATATCAAAGTGACTCCTGTTCCGTTTCTGGTCTGATATCTGTGTCGAGGAATCAGCTTGACGACTCAAAGGTACACTAGAAGACGATAGGACCAAGAAGGAGAAACTGTGGGACAAATGCAATGCAAAAATGTGATGCTGATGCCATGCAATGGTTTCAAGAATTTCAACGGTCGATTGCGAATATTGCTTTTTAAGAAAGTTGGAAAAAATTTTAGACTTTAAAATGTAAGGCTTTTCGAATTTGCAAAGGACTGCTGAATTCCTTGAAACTAGAAATGATATGATGCTTTATGGATGCAAAGCACAAACGCACATAAGCAAACAAAAGGTCCTAAGTTAGAGGAACAATGAATGGAGTCAAGGTCTACCCTTCCCAAAGTGGTGTGTACTATAGGTTGATTGTACCTGCAGAACAAGGGTTCTAAAAAAGTGCCCAAAGTTATCAGCCCATCTTTCGGATATTATCGACTTCCCGACTGACTCGAGGGTCAATAATATTCTCAAGAGAACCTCGTTCGAGCGTAGTATCGCGTAGCAACCATTGTAGGACTACTCCCACATAGTTCCCGCACTACGTCCTATATAAGGTCAAGATGGTGTAAAGGTACTACGGTTTCCAGTATCACAGACTCCAATCGATAACGGTAAAAGTTTTCACGACTACACTCGATCAACCGAACCATTTTCGAAAGTGTCTCAACTGAGCGGTGATTCTCGATTTAGCTTAGTCGGGACTCACTCCCTATAAGCCTCGTCGAATATATCAGCCATCCTATCATAAGGTCGCTCAAGTCCGGGTGTAGGACTTATCTCACAACACAGTAACTCCAAGTAAGGTACCCCAATATATATATACAAGTGAGCAAAATATATAATAAAACAAATATATAAAGAAAAATAAACAAAATAGGGATAACCCTCAATAGTTAGGACTCCCCAGTGAAGTCGCCATTTTCTGTTGCGGTGAAATTTGGATGTCAAGCTACTGATTAACTTGAATCTTAATTCATTTACAACCGGTTTTTGATTTATCCGAAGGAAAGGTTAAAGAAAGGAAAAACCTAAAAGGGAGAGATCTAAGGTTCGGGGGTTGGTTAAATTTAGGGAAGGTATTAGCACCCTAAACTTCCGTAGTACTCTACGGGAACCTTTTGTTAATTTTTTTTTTATTTATTTCATTAATTATTTTGCTTTAGGGTATATACAAAGGATTGAAAATTAAAAGACCTAGGGGTTAATTCTAAGTTTACTCGGCAAGACATCGCATCTTGTGCCTACATATCCTTACGGGAATGGAATCAGAGTAACTGTAGTTCCCCTCAAAAGGGAGGTTAGAGACTTCTTGACTGTGGTCAAGGTCTCAAGGGGAATAAACGCATCTTAAGGACACGCTTACATGGAGTCTTAAACTCCGATCTCTATGTTATAAATTGTTAAGTGCATTAGGGTTAGGTTAGGGATTCCGCGGCGGGAAACCCTAAAATGAGTGCGGCGACTCTTTTGGCCTAACACTAGGATAAAAGCAATTTTGCCCACGGCGGGACACCTAGGCTAAACAGGGTTTGATCCATTAAAGGGGTAAGGCTATTGACTCGGCGGCCAAAAGGCTGGACCTAATCCTTCGGAAGGATAAAACTGTAAAAAAAATGTGAAAATATGACAAATCATTATATGGAGGAATAATTAAGGTACAGAAATAAGAAAAGTAATAAAGGCAGAGGGTATAAAGAAACAAAGAAACATTTTTGAAAACATGAAGAATATGAAAATATGTAATGACACTTAGAATGAAGTGAGGGAGGAAAATAGTGTGGGGTTGTGGCCACCACAAGCACATCTCAACCTCGAGCATGCACATGAAATGCTAAAAGAGAGAAAAGTAATAAAAGGGTACATAAAATGACACGACAAACATCAAACATCAGGAGTTCCTTACGAAAAGGTTTTAATTTTTTAATATTTTAATTATAAAAAAAAGGTTTTAATTTTTTAATAAAAAATATTTAAGTTAAAATTATAAAAAAAACTAAGTTTAAATTATAAAAAAAAAGTTTTAATTTTTTAATAAAAAATATTTAAGTTAAAATTATAAAAAAAAAGTTTTAATTTTTTAATAAAAAATATTTAAGTTAAAATTATAAAAAAAAATTAAGTTTAAATTAAAAAAAAAGATTTTTTGGAGGAAAAGTCTTTTCAGTTTTTTTTAAAACAAAAAAGGCTTTTCATCCGAAAAAAGGCTTTTCAGTTTTTTTTGGGAAAAGGTTTTTGGGAACAAAAAGGCTTTTCAGTTTTTAAAAAAAAGGTTTTAATAATAAACAAAAAAGGGTTTTGATTTTAAAAAAGGTTTTGATAAAAAAAGGGTTTTGATATTAAAATCTAGGGACCTAAACACACATGGAGATTAACATGGCAAAATATGCACATAAATATGAAAAAGCAAAAGGTTTAGTAATTTAACGGACCTAAACACATTAACATGACAAAATATGCACATAAACATGAAAAGGCAAAAGGTTTAGTAATTTAACCTACGAAGCGGAGGTTTGCTTCGGTAAATGTGAAAAAGGTTTGAATAAGGGAACATTGGAGAGCTTCAATCCTTCTGACGAGTTGTGGGAAAGACCGCCTTTCTTCTCTGGGGATCTCCTTTGTTTCTCCCTTTCTCTCTCCTCTTTTCTGAAGAAAACCTTCTGACCTCTTCTCAACAAGGCAACACATGTATATATAGGGAACAAATTAGGGTTAACACCAAATTGTCAATAATGTCCCTAAAGCCCATTTTAAAGCCCAAACTAAATAATTAGTTAAAAAAAATATAATTTAAATAATTTTAAAATAATTAAAATAAACTTAAAATAAAAACTAATAATCCTATTGATTCCTAAAATCAAAAATATTATAAAAAGAACAAAATTTGTTTCAATATTTTTTATTTTATGATTTTTTGGATATTTTATGAATAATTTAGAAAAAAGTGAAAAAAATAATATTTTAAAAAATGATTTAATTAAAATACGAAAATAATAATTAAATAATAATAAAAAACTATTTTTGTTATTTTTTAATGAAAGATAGAAAAATTTAGAGTAAAAAAAAACAAAAAAGTGACAAAGGTGAGATTCGAACTCTCAACCTCTCACACTCACAACTCCTTACACATGTCCTCTTGCCAATTGTGCCATTTTTACTTTTTAGAAAAAAAATACATGCCATATGATATTTACCTGCAAAAAGTCAAACGACTACACAAATTTGTTAGTAATTGATTAAATGCAATGAAATGCGACGACAAATCTTAGGGCAAAATTTGGGGTATTACACTATGAATGATAACTTTTAGGAGTTCCCTGTTTCAAACCTCAACCATAGGATGAATCTTTGGCATGACATCATTAGGACTTGACAGTTTCCCCGTAGAGTTTGTTCTCTTCTCTCTCTAAAAACAACAGTAAAAGACGTAACAAAGGCAAGTTAGTACAAGCGCGTTACGAGCCTTAAGCTACTTGGGTAATGATAATTGAGCGACCTCCTCTCAATATCTAGAGTGTTTAGTATACGTCCTTTGGACGATATACGACACATTCGGTCCTAAGTCATAGTCTCTAGTGTTGTATTAACTACAGACAACCATAAAAAAACACTTCTTCCGTAAAAGAGCGAAAACAAACTTCAAACCTTTTTGCCGTGGGCCCATAATTCAAAGGAAAGCTTTTCTGAAGAAAAGAGTGTCGTTAACTATCGGTTCTACATCAAACGGTAACGCACGAGTCTCTGACGAGCAATCTGCATACACCAAACTGCTGGAACTGTCTGTTAACCCTACTCGAAAACAGATGAATCTGAACCTCCGTAATCCGTATTATACCGAACTACGTAAGCTCTGATCTCTCATATCTGTTGAGAGTACGTAGGCACAATACTGACGTATTGGCGACCACCTTCCCCCACCCGTTACCCGTAGTTAGCCGAACTACGTGGACTCTGATTTCTCGTTCTCTGATGAGAATACGTAGGCATAAAGCGCGATGCTTTGCCGAGTCATTTTCTTTTCTTTTCAGACCATCCTTGATAGGTAGATAATTAAACCAACCCATCAGATAAACACAACAAGCGTGGATCCCATCGAGTACGATGGACGTGAGGGGTGCTAATACCTTCCCCTTGCGTAACCGACTCCCGAACCCAGACATGGTTGCGATGACATTGTCTTATACCCAGACTGACGACTCTTCTGTTTTGCCGGCACATTATTTTCGTGGTAGCGACAACTGGAGATTCTGCTAGGGAGTCTGGTTCCCTATGCGAGTCAATCCTAGCGCTTGCGTGTTTACTTGTTGGGTTGTATTTATTTATCGCATTATACCTTCTGCATTTTATTTTCAGTATGATATGATTACCTGTGTTGTTGTGGGAGGGGCATTCTGATGAGTGAGAAGCTAGACCCAGGCTTGAGAGCTACATAGTATTAGAGTGGATTAGTGGTGAACGTGCTTGCTTTGCTTGCATCAGTTCCCATATAATCCACACTCAGACGAGGTTCTCTTTGATGACTTCCTATCGGTCCTTTGGACTCGAGGGGCTGTCGGATCTGAGGGTTGTCGACTCTGGGAATCGATCATTTGGGATTCAGCTAAGTGAGGCCGCTTCAAGAGATGATGATTCCACACCTTCCTGAGTATCGTATAATCATTTCTTGAAAGTCTGTAACGCTGATGACCGCATAGGATGCCGAACCTTTTCCGTGATTAGGTTCATGCCTGTAAGTAGGGTCGGTTTATTGCAGGAAACCTTAACCTTCAGACAACCTGGTTTTCTTAACAGTGAATCAATATTGTTGGTATCAGAGGGTTCTTATCATCAAAAATGTTTGTTCTTGATAGAGCATAATTATTGGTCCTCTTCAGGGTTTTGTTGTCAGAGTAGTGTTGTGGTTATGTTGAAACAGAGCCTTGTTCTCCTCAACAGCACAATCATCTTGATCTCCTGCTGCATGATTGCATTTTGCATTGCTTGCATCCTCATTTGCATATCATTAACGTGTGTCTGTGTTGCAGGTGCATATTTCTCCCCTGGTTCTAGTGATCTTGATCCTCATGGCTGATATGGCATCTCTGAAGAAGACTGTGGCTTACAAGCTACCAACACCTGACATCCGAGAGTTACGAGCTTTGATTTCGTTGGATGATAAGACAATGATGGAGAATTTCAGAAAGAGTTATGGGAGACTTCTGGGTATTGTGTGTAAGCTTTCTACGTACGATTTGAATGGCCTCTATGCTCTTCTGCAGTTTTACGACCCGCAGCTCAGATGCTTCGTTTTTCCAGACTATGTCCTAGCTCCGACCTTGGAAGAGTATTCTGACTTGTTGGGGGTACCTTTTTTGAATCAGATGCCTTATTACCGTGTTGATGGTGAACCTGACTTGGGTAAGTTGACTGCCGCTCTTCATGTAGATGATTCAGAGTTGAAAGGGATGGTGTTCCGAAAGATTGGAGTTCATGGTTTCCCTTTCCCTTTCCTGATGGAGAAGGCTCGAAAGTTTGCCAAGAAGGGTCGCTGGGATGTATTCAATTCCTTCTTAGCCCTTTGCATTTATGGGATCGTGCTATTCCCAAGTCATCCAGACTTCATAGGTATGGATGCCTGCCATATATTTGCTTCCGGGAATCCAGTGCCCACTCTCCTCGGAGACGTCTACCATTCAGTCCACAACAAGAATGAAAACAGAAAGGGGAAGAACGTGGCATGTTATGCTCCTTTACTGTATAAGTGGTTTGCTAGCCATCTTCCTAAGACGGGGCCGTTCATTGATTCTGCTGAGTCTTCACCTTGGTCTGCACGCTTGATGGGTTTGTCTGCTGACAATATTATCTGGTTTGATAGAGATCTATTGGGCAAAGATATTGTGTATAGATACTGTGGTTTTCCTAACGTCCCCCTGGTCGGAAGGAATGGATGTATCAATTACAATCTCTCTTTGCTGGTACGACAATTTGGGTATGCACTACGAGGTCCTCCTGAAGAGGAAGAGGTATAGGAATCTTTGTATCTCGCAGGGTTGCTTGAAGGCGACACTTTGGTTAAGGTACAGAATGCTTGGAGCAAAATTCACCGAAAGGGGAAAGTCTTGCTAGGAAAAAGCAACAACAAGGCCTTTGATCCATATGTGGCCTGTGTAACACCCCCTTTCTATTCCCTCAATAAAAAAAAAAATAATTAAATCATTTAAGCACTTGGTAAAAGTTTCATCAGAGTTTAATTAATACATGATATAAAAGAGGTGTGTCACATTATCATGAAGTCAAACATCTACAACACCTGCTCAAATGGATATGCAACAATGGGAAATTCACAACTGAAGAACATAGTTCTAAAACTCATACCTCAATATTTAGAATAAAGCGGAAACTTCTAAACATTGAATCAATACATTCATATAAACATATATACATCATTCAGTTAATTCATATGTACAACATCCATTATCAGATACATACGCAGATGTATCACAAAAGAAAATCAAAGCAAGGTATCTTCAAAAAGAACCAAAGGCTTCCTAACTACCCAGATGTTACATATCAGAGCCATCGACCAAAAATAATGAAGACCTGCTTCATAAAAAGGACCTCCAGCAATCCTACTCTGCAATGCCTCGTAGAGCATTAGGAAACAGCAGAAGGGTGAGAAACAATATCATAACAGTCAATACATATATTTATATATATCTATATACATACATGGGATTAACACAATTTAGATTCTCTCCACAATTCATCATATGCCTCACAATGTATATTCACACAATCAAGCTTAATCATCAAATCATACATCTATACACACTCATCATTTCCACATAAACTCTAGAATTATGTTCAATTCATTCCATGCATCATATAAAGATGACTAATGCAACTCATAGAGACCGACTCACGACTCTATGCAGATGCAAATGCGGTACCGACTCAATTCAGCAGATTCTCCAAGGAATCAAGTATTCAGCAGATTCTCCAAGGAATCAAATATTCATCAGATTCTCCAAGGAATCAAATATTCAGCAGATTCTCCAAGGAATCAAATACTCTGCAGATTCTCCGAGGAATCAAATGTTCAGCAGATTCTCCAAGGAATCAACATCGCTAGGATGTACATCATGATGCCTTTATGCAAAATGACTCATAACATTACTCTACATGCATACTTATTCGCAAATATATCACTATGCATATTCACAATATACTTATACTCCATAAAACACACATACTCTTCATTTCAACACATACCATTCCATATAAGGCAGATATTTTTCACAATCAAAGTTCCACATTCTAGGATTCACGCCTTGCGGCTACCCATACATATCATACCACACGACACACAAAACTATTCAATTCGATAAGGATTAAACATAACTGAACAAAGAAATCTGCATGAAAAGGGAAAACACAGAAAATAGGAAAATGTTGTCACATTCGCCAACCTTCGCCTGGCGAACCTTCGCTACCTAGTTCGCCGGGCGAACTTGCCAGCGAAGACCACTGGGATTTATTCTGGAATTACTCGCTAGCACTCGCCTGCACACTCGCCTGGCGAACCTTCGCCACACTCATTCGCCTGGCAAACTTGCCAACAAAGACAGGGTGGATGCTTCTGACTTAGTTCGCTGCCGTTCGCCTGGCGAGCCTACAAACTCAGAACTTCCATGGCTGTCCAAAGCTCAAACCTCACAAACCGACCGATTCTAAAACCAAACAACCCCAGTAAGTTCAACCCAATAACACCCGACTATCCTACTCCATCCATTTCGTGATTTTAACCGGTTAAAACCACATTCTACCGATTAAATCCTAATGTTTCCCTAAGATGGAAATGAGTAGAAACTCATCTCAATCCAACATCAAACGATCAACAGCATACATAATCATAACATTAACAGTATAATAGAGTTTCACACCCTTACCCGATTGATCGAAAGCTTGGATGTTGATCCTTGATGAAATCCTAGGTTTTCCTCTTCTTTCTCCTCTTTCTCTTCTCTCTTCTTTATTTCCCTTGTTTTTCCACTAATATTTCTATCTATTCCCTTTTCTCTCTTATCTCATGTTCTATTTTCTTTCCTCTCCATTTCTTTCCAAACACTTACCAATTAATTCTCACGCAATAATCCACTTAACACTTAATACTAAATGTCTAAAATACCCTTTACTCTATTTCCCCCGAAAACTCTCCGAATCGGTAAAATAGCACAATATTGAAATTAAACATATCAACACATAAATTTCACAATTAAATTACCAATTATCCAAATGGATTAAAAAGGAATCAACAAAAATGGGAAATTCAGAATTTGGGGCGTTACAGCCAGGGTCCGAAAAAGAGCCGCCAAGTTTCTAATGCTGTTTCCTGCGGTGGAACCATTGTATCCTCCCGTGTACAAAGAGCCTACAACGGTTGATATTCAGAAGTTCAACCAGGTACTCCGAGAGAAAGAAGAGCGGCGACAAGCCAACAAAGAGTTGGAGAAAGAGATTGCTCAACTTCGGAGAGAAAAGAACGAAGCCGTGCACACCTGCAAGAAGCAGACAGAGATGATCAACCACCTGGGCGCTAATTTGACCATAGAGACTGATTCTAGAGAACGTCTTAGGTTGGACCTGAAGGCAGTGCATGGCGTGTTGACCACCAAGAAGCAGAAACTGGATAGGGTGTACCGAAAGTTATCCAAGTACAAGACATTGTGGAGCAGCACCATAGCCAAGTACAAAGAGCGAGAGGAAAAGCTGAAGCAGCGAGTAGCCGAGCTAGAAGTCCAGATTGAAATCAAGGATAAGAAAATAGAGGCTGAAGCCTCACTTCGACGCTACGTCCAATATAGATTGGTTGAGACCAAGGCGAATTTACAGGATTGTTAACTCCGAGCTGATGCTAAGAGGAGTAGAGTGGAAAATCATTCTGAAGAAGGTGTTTATGGGGGCATTGCCGAGAATCTCCCAGATATCATCAGGCAGAGGGATCTGCTGATCCAGAGTTTCCTCACCCATCCTGATCATCCCACTACGGAGAAGTTACTAGGGAATTTTCGTGCCCGTAGCCGCACCTGATTTCTTTGTGTTTCCTTTTACATTTTATGCGTTGATATGCTGATCACCACCAGGCCTGTTGGTTGGGGTCATGCCTTGTTGCTTCAGTTTTATGTGATTACAGTTGTGCACCTGCCCGCACGGGTTTTTTTAGATAAATATATGAGGATCTCTTTTCCATGATTGGATGTTAGACTTTATTTGTTTCAGAAACTAGAATCGGGGGGAATCTCCCCAAGGCACAGACACACCTTTGCATTTGCATGAATCATTTGCATAACAAGTACCTCGAGCTGTTTTTCTAACCCTCTATTGATACAGGTTGTTTCAGGATTGTCTCAGGTTGATCCGAGCAATGGAATAGGTTCAAGCGGAGCTGAGAGAGGTCTGAGGCCAAATGGAGCAGTTCATGAGGGACATGCAGATGCTCAAAGAGGAGAATAACCAGCTGAAGAATCAGGTGGGCCTGGTGGCGGAAGTGCTAAAGAACATACTCAGAAGAGAATGTGAGCAAAAGCCCGAGGATGCAGCCGGCACACTTGCTCCATGGGTATCTGACGAACCCGCACCAAGGCATGATAGGCCTAACAGATCCTCTGCGCAGCATGAAGCTCGAAATGTTTCCCGTCAAAAGCCACGTCCGGTTCCTCAGGACAACCCTAGAAGACAGGTTCAAAAGAGGAGACTATCTGACAGAACCCTCAATCCAATCCCGATGGATTATGACCAGTTGTTGCAACTCCTGCTCCAACTTCAGTTGGTTAAACCTCGAACGTTGGCTCCATTGATTAGACAGCCACCACCCGACTGGGACGTAAATGCCCATTGCGAATTCCACTCTGGAGCACCGGGGCACGATGTAACGAACTGTAGAGCTCTTAAGCATAAGGTTCAAGACATGATTGAGTCAAGAACAATTGAATTCGTATCGGACGACATGAAAGCATCAGGCATATTCATCCCTTATCATGCATTTCTTTACATTTGTAATTTCTTTCTTGTTAGAATGCAAATTTCATTTGTAAAACTTGTTGTTTTTCAATTGATATTGATAATGAAATAAATATGCATGTTCTGAACTAATCCATTCGTGTTCACTCTATTGCTTTCTTTTATTTCTAACGCTTGTTTAAGTGGAATCCGGGGAGGATGACGAAATCCAATGATGCGTAAGCTTCCGATGCTATGCTGTAGAATAAAAACCTGTTGATGATGTACATGCATTGTTTCAAATCCCAAACACCTGAGATATAAGGAAGATAATCCCTTGTTAACCCCTTTGAGCTTAGTTGTAGGAGTTTCTTTCTGAAAACGAAAAACCCTCAATCTTAACCCGGGGCAGGGTAGGTGTCAGTTAATTTGACCAAGCGTTCAAATTACAAAAGGAGTGTCCGTTCAAGGATAGATCACACCTATATAGGTCGTACCTAAAAAACCACAATGGTTAAGCCTGGTCGATCAGGAGTGAAACAATCACAATCTCTTTAACAAGTCATGCGAGCTGATGCCATACGATTTGTTTAAAAAAAAGAGAAAGAAAAGAATAAAAAAGAAAAGCCCGCTAAGTCGAATCTTGAAAGCAAGCGACTTAGGCAAAAATTAGGGTACCCCGAAAGAAACTCTAAAGAGTTAGTCCAGATAAAAGTTAGGGGAAAACGAAAAAACGAAAAACGAAAAGCGAAAAGGATTACGAAAGAAAATCCTCAAGCAAGAGCGAAATCGTGTGGCTAACGGCGCCCAAAGAAAAACGAGAAGCGAGTGACTGTCACTTCGAAAAAGGATGATTTCTTGAACTATCACTCAACCTTTGAAAGGTGAACGCTAAGGTCGAATTAGCTGAACGTAGGTTGGAGAACATCAAGGAGAATGGGTGGGTTAAAATGAATTTTGAGCCTTTATCCTTTCTTTCTTAAACCATGAACCTGACCACGTTACAACCTTTAAAAGTCCTAATTGAGATAGGTTTGTTTCGAAAGCATACTTCGGTAAAGATTGCACCGGAACTGACTCCTAGAAAGGATTCCCATTACAGCGTTGTATTAATGTTGACATGTTGATGAATGATTTCATACATTTTATGTCATAAATTTTTTTTCCAGTGAACAGGAATAGATTTTCAAAACTGCCATATGCATTGCATTGGATATGTATTTTATGCAGAACAACTTGTTTTACTAGAGAGTAAGCGCTTGACAGCGGGAAAGCTTCCACGATGGAAAGATTTGATCAGGATAGAATGCAGAAGGCCAGAATTCCGGTGAACCGGGGCAAGCTGTATCAAATGATCACCACAAATCAACCCATGAGGGGCAAAGTCATGACAAGACTGGGGCTGGTTGTCGCTACTGCGAAAATCGGCGCCGGCTAAACAGAAGAGTCGCCACCGTGCGTTATTTATCCCAACGGAGGGAAAGGAAATGCTCGAAGTAAACCTACCGCAAAGACGGGAAAGGAATGGTCATCGCAACCAAATCCTAGATTCGGGAGTCGGTTACGCAAGGGGAAGGGGGTACAATCTGCAAAATGGAGGGACTGCAGAAAAAAACACCATTCTGGGCCCAGCCCACCATAAAAAAAAGTTCAGAAAAAAACAACAAACACCAAAGGGGGGTGCGCTGCTGGGAAATGGGAGGTGTAGTCAGAAGAACTACCATTTTGGGCCCAGCCCAATATCATTTCATCAGCCAGAAAAAGAAAAAGAAAAAAAGGAAAAAAAACGGTGGGTGAACGGGCGAAACGGAGGGTGTGAACCAAAAAATCAATAGGCTGGGAAGCCCAATCCAAAACCTCAGCCACGAGTCTCTCTCGTTCACTCTCAGAAAAAACAAACCCTAAGTCTCTCCAAAAAACACTGTTCACATTCCGCCGTAACATCTCCTCTCTCGTTTCAGAGCTCTCTCTCGTTCAATCTCACAAACTCTCTCTCACAACACCTTTCTAACATCAAGATCCACTCGTTTAGAATCATACAACAATAAAATAATCGAACCAAAGAAACAATAAACTAGCATAATCTGGCAACAACTAGCTCGATGAATATCCTGAAAGTGCGATGACGATTGATGGAGCTTTGGATGATTATGGAAAGTCTGGATGAAGCTGATGATGAAATTGCTTGCGCTGTGAAGTTTGATTGACGATAATGAAGATTGTAGATAATTTGGAGATGCTTTGAAGGATCTTGAAGAACGGTGATGAATCTTGAACGGATCTTTGATAAAGATCTGAACGAAGATGCTTTCTGGCAATCTGTTGAAGAACTGATGATGAACTTTTGGAGCTTACAAAGAATCGAAGAACGTCTGGATGGACGTGTTTAATGTTGAACGATGTGTTCTTTGAAGATGCATGTGAATCTGGAGATTACTGAAGTTCTTTGCGTTTCTGGAAAAACTGGATGAACTTCATGAAGATCACGATGAATGTTGATGAACGCGAATCCAGATGAAGCTTGACATTCTTGATGAAGAACAAACGATGATGATATGGAAAAACGGCGATGAACTCGTGAAGGATTTGGACGCAGTTGAAGATTTTGATGACAAACGATGAAGTTGATTTGATGATGTTTGAAGATCAAAACTGATGAAGGATGCGAATCTAAAACGGATGAAAATTACTGGATACGATCTAGATCTGATGATTTGGATGAAGTTCTATGATGAACTTGATGAAGCAGGATGAAGGATGTGGTGAAGACGATGAATCTGGGATAAAGATGAGGAAGATCTGATGAATTTTCCGGTGTGAAATGCAGTTTCCGGCGAGTTGTTGGGCTTCCGACGACAGTTGTGGCGGTCCCTGCGGCGGCTGCATCGCTGGCGGCAGGAGGGAGATAGTGGAGGACAGTTGGTGAGCATGCAGAGTGGGAAGGAGGTGAGGGAGCCACGTGGCCTAAGAGAGAGTGAGAGAGGGACAAGTGGCTGGGAAAGAGAATGGTGGAAAGTGAGGTGGCAGGGAAGTGGTGGAAACGTGGCAGTGTTTTTTATAGGACAAGTGGCAAGTTGGACCTTGACTGGGCTTCGAAATTTGGACACTTGGCCCACTACTTAATGACTCAATTAATGAACTAATACTGATAGACTCCTAATTAATACGAAAATGGGGAGATTAATTGGACTGAATTAATGACTAATGATTAAACTAATCTACTCTAATAAACTCTATTAAAAGAAGAATCTATTAAAACTAAACAATTAAAATCTACATAAAATCTATAATAAAAGTCTATTAAAATCTATCTAACAACTATATTATTCTAATAATACCCTTAAACTAATAAAGTCTATTAAACCAACTAAAATCTACTTAAATCTAGAAAAACAATAATATTCTAAAACTTTAATAAAATCTATTCTAGAAATAAAATCTATTAATTCTATTTACTAATATTCTAATATTCTAAAAAAATGCTATTAAAGTTAATAAAATTCTAAAAACAAAATAGAGCTCGATTTAAATCCTAGAAAGATCTATTTAATATCTAAAAAAAAGAAATATCTATTAAAACTATTTAAAAGAAATTATCTATTTAAAATTTTAAAAAACTATTAGACTCTATATGAAAATATTCAATTAACCTATTTAATATCTAGAAAAATCTATTAAAATCTATTAAAAAATCTAGAAAAAGCTATAAAGGCAATTAATTCGATTAAAAGATAACACGAGACCAGATCAAAACAAGCGGTAAAAACCGGACACCGAGATATCCTCAAAAAGAACAGCGAGAGCTGAAAACACCGAGGCGGGCACAAATTACCAAAAATAAATCCTCGCTTATCCGAACCGGTCTAAAACGTCTGCAATGTCAGGGGAGGCTGTAATCCCGATAAAGTCAATCTGACTAAAAAGAATGCAATGGATGCGGTATGTGAATGCGAATGCAAAATGTGTCGAAACATAAACCAGATGTGGCAACCGGTTGGTCAAATTTTGGGGTGCAACAGCTGCCCCTATTCAATCATATGCATGCGAAACATGAGCTAGGTCGTTACCATTCTTGTTTTGCAGGTGTGACTCCTTCTCCTCAGCAGGATGATTCCCTCCTCTCCACCAGAGTGGTTCTTTCTCCTTGACAGGAGGATTTTCCCTTCAGCATTTATTTTGCTGATGGGATCGTAACATTTTGAATGATTTCATAGCATTTACCCTAAAAAGCGTAGCATTTCCATCGTGTGGAGCATTGTGCCATTGTCAATCATATGCATGCGAAACATGAACTAGGTTGTTACCATTCTTGTTTTGCAGGTATTTCTCCGTGGAATGGTTTGCTCAAGATGATTCTTGAATTCCCCAGCAAAGTTGTTTGCTTAAGATGATTCTTAAAATCCCCGGTGAAGTCGCCAGAGTGTTTGCTCAGGATGACTCTTGAGTCCCTCAGAGGGGTTGTTGCTCAGGATGATTCTTGAGTTCCTCAGAAATTTTATTGGTTCAGGATGATTCTTGAAGCCCCCAGCAAAGTGTTTGTTTAAGATGATTCTTGGAGACCCCGGCGAAGTTGTTTGTTCAGGATAATTTCTTGAATTCCTCAACAGAGTTTATTTGTCCAAAATGATTTCTGAATCACCCGAAGCAGAGTTACTTGATAGTTCTCCAGAATCCCCAGCGGAGATGTGTCATCCCCAGAAGGTTATGAAACATAGAAGTTGAAATTTCCCTTGAAAACTTGATGATTGAAGTCCGGAAGTAGCGCCAAAAGCCCCCAGACTTACTGATGAAGTCCAACTACGATGTCGAAGTAGTTATCCTAGCCGACGCAGAGTTCGTGACGGCAAAAGATTGTATATCCTTATTGATCCGTGATTGATTAAGGATCCCATTTCAAGACTTACTGATGATGTCAAACTGCGAGGTCGAAGCAGTTCTCCCAGCTGACGCAGAGTGCCTGACGGTGAAAGAATAGATATCCCTATTTGGTTCATGATTGACCGAGGATTCTATTTCAGACTTGCTAACGAAGTCCGGCTGACGCTTGAGATGTTCTTTGAATGCCCGACGACATAATTATAGAGATTGTTAAAAGGTTCCTAATGACCTGATGAGTCCCGAGGAATTCTTCTGCTGTCGTGCCGCAGAATTCCTGACGGCAATACCAGTTATGTATCACCGGTTACTGAGTGACCAGTGAGCCCTTGATGACTTGAGGAAGAAGCTGCAGCGAATCTATTGATCATCCTGATGGAGATTTGAGATTAATCGCTCCTTCACCAGTTACCGACTAACTGGTGATCCCTTATTGACTTACTGATGAAGTCCGACAAAGATGTTGTCGATGTTCCTAGCGACATGATGAGTCCATAGGCGACGATAAGGAATTCTTCTGCAGTGGCGCAGAATGCCCGACTGTATAATCAGCCATCATTCACCAGTTACCGAGTAACCGGTGATCCCTTATTAACTTACTGATGAAGTCTGACAAAGATGTTATCGACATTCCTAGCAACATGATGAGTCCATAGGCGATGATAAGGAATTCTTCTGCAGTGGCGCAGAATGCCCGACGGCATAATCAGCCATCATTCACCAGTTACCGAGTAACCGGTGATCCCTTACTGACTTACTGATGAAGCCCGACAAAGATATTGTCGATGTTCCTAGCGACAAGATGAGTCCATAGGCGACGATAAGTAATCCAACTATCCTTCACCAATTACCGTGTAACCGGTGATCCCTTGATGACTTGAGGATGAAGATCTACAGCAAAATCAGATGATCGTCCTGACGGAGATTTGAGATTAAACCCTTCACCAATTACTGTGTGACCAGTGATCCCTCGATGATTTAAGGACGAAGTGATACAGAAAAATCAGATATGTCAGATCAGTATTTCTTCAGCTAGTTGTCGTGCAACTATCATTTCAGTTTCCGAAGATTTATCCCCATCAGAGTACCGTGTGCTTGTGCGGTTGGCAAATTTCTGGGTTTATTGGTATTCAACCGTCTTTTACCTTGATTGTTTGAGAGTCGTTCGCTTCTCACCCAGTCAGGTCCAAGCCGTTTGAATAGGGGCAGCTGTTGCACCCCAAAATTTGCCTAACTTTTCTTTACCTAGCTTGTGTTTCATTGCATTCATATTAGCATTATCATTTGCATTTCATTGACATGTGTGCAGGAGATCAAGAGGTATGACCACCAATCAGAGGGCTATACAAGACTATGAAGATAGCTAAGAGGTTTATTCAAGTGTTCAAGGGTTGATATCCTCACCAGAGAAGGCAAAGATCCTCAGGAAGAGTGGTTGAAACCCAGTGTGTAAGTCTCCTAACTTGAGAGTTGTGGGAAGATCATCAGATAATTCTGAGGCCATGAAGTTGGACTTGAGGTCTTGAAGGAGCACATGAGAAGTGTTGAAGTTCATTTTGAAGCCTAGACAGGTCATTGTGCAAAGGATATGAAGTATACTCAAGGTTGATGCAACTAGGATTTCATCTGGTCAACCCTAGGAAAACTGATGAGTTGAAGAGGGTTGAGACCTAATTCAAGAGCCATGTGATCATGGATTGATGTGTTGAGATGTACAAGGGATGATTCCAAGGTCAACTTGTCATGGATCAAGAGTGTGAGAAGGTGCTAGGCTAGGGTTGCTATACTTGACAGTGTAAAATCCCCTGGTTTGGTACCTATCTTCAAGACCACATAACTCAAGATGGGATTTTTATCTCACTTTGACCCCAACATGATTGTTGTAGGGCATGATCTTAGCTTTAATTTGAGGACTAGAAGACCTTGATAGGGTTTATAGAACTCAAGTTATGAGCCAGACAAATTATAGGTCATTCGAGGCATGTGAATTTGGAGCTTGAAAGTTACGCAACTTGCATGACACTTTTGCCTTAGAAGGATGATACCTATGACCTTTTGGTTAAAATGAATGTTGTTCCTTAATATGAGTGAAGATTGGCCATTGGATCCATTCAAGCCCTCAATATGGTCCATTCATATCCAAGGAGGGTAGAGCAATGAATTTGAGTGAAGATTGGAGTGAAACAGAGCTGGAACACGCATATGCCATAGTTGAATTTTGAAGGAAAGTGAAATTTTGGTTTCTCCAATTTGGGCCATGATTGGGCCATCTTAAGATCCAAATCCATTCTATTTAAGTTCACAATGGTCTTCTGACAATTTTTTGGTGATCATTTGGTGCAAGAATCAGTTATGGCAGTTTAAGCTTTCAAGAGCAAAAGTGAAAAATCGTGTTTCCATTCCAGAGCAATTCAAGGCGAATCAAAGCTTCTATCATCTTCAGCATAGGTCATTGAAGAAATATGCACAAGATTGGAGTAAGAGTCACACCATAACTGCCTCAATTTCAAGCTACAAACCAGGTATGTACTTTTCACGATTGCACTAGTTCTAGGTTGATCTAGTTGAAATTGAAATGAGGTTAAGCATTAGGAAGATGCTTAGAACGTTTTAGGATAGGAATTGTAGAGTTTGATGATGATTCAAGAGGATGCACCATTTCTGTTGGAGTTCCTATAAGCCTGATCCTTGAGAGATATTTAGATTTGGATAGTACATGATGATCCTTGAAGAGTGAGGAAGAGATCCATGGTTTCAATCTGAGGTTTGATGATGATTGTGGAAATGGCATATTTCCTGTTTGGTTTCGAATTTCAAAATCCATGAGGAATTGGCAAGATTGGATTGCATATTTGAAATCCTGATGAAAAATGGAAGAGATCCATATAGGGTTTGACATGATTTGATGACCTGCAACTATGCCTTCGCCGGAGAAGACGGTTGCTCAGCCACCGGAACCACCACGCAGGACTTCCCTCCCATTTCAGTTCAAATGAAAACGATGACCATCAGCCCTTTGATCAGTGGAATTTGTTGACTTGGTCCTTCCATCGTACGCATGAGATTCAGTTTCAAACCATTAACCTTGATCAGCCGAAACACAAGCGTTTCATTAATCTGACTGGGCAACCGAGTTGTCACGCGCGCAGCTCTTGGATGAGATGACTTAGACCATAGATTTAACTGCCATGATTATTTCTCAGCATTTTATTTTCTTTAATTGATTTTTGGATTTTGTCTAATTGATTTTATCTTCTAAAATTCATATTAAATTGATTAATGATCAGAAAAATATGCAAAAAATATGTGGTTGATCCCTGTGGAATTCCAGAGTTTTCCATGCCTTTAGATTTGATTTTGGTGTTATTTTCAATTTAATATCCATTTTCTATTTTTTGATAAATGATTAAAAATGCATAAAATAGCTATCTAGCTTGTTGATTTTATTCCCAATTCATGCTTTTGATTTTGATGTTGATTTTTGGCTGGCTGATTATAGACATGTTGATGATGTTATGTGATTTTTGTTGAGATTTTTAGATGATTCTAAATAAGGTTTTGAGATAGTTGTTTAGGAGCCTTCCTTGTTAGATCCCCCTTAGTGCACTCTTTGGATTTAGATTTTATTTGAACCTCTAGGATTAGGTTTAGCCCCTGGTTTTTGTATCATGGATTGTTAATACATTTAGGATCATGTAGGATTTTCCTTAAGATATTTAGAATTGATTTTCTATTGGTTCCCCATTTTACAAGTTAGCTTTGGTTTAGGTGATCCTAACTTAGAGAACTTCATATATTTGCCTTGTGAATGACCATTAGATGATTCTAAGGATCATATCCTTTCTTGATAGAATGGTAAGTAGGTAGATACCTCATTAGAACTTTATCTAAAGCCTTGATAGAGCTTTTGATTCCCCTAGCCTAGGTGATCCTTGTAGCTAGTCTGTAGGGTTTCTTAGGAGTGTTGTGTTATCTTCTGTCCCCTATGTGATTTCTTCCTTGGGCTTTGCCCTATCCTCTTTCTCTAAGTCTTGAAGAGGAGCCCTCCTGGGAGAGGCTAATCCTTCCTTTGGTTGGATTCTGTGCATTCCTCAGGAGGTTGAGCCTTGAATTGACATTCCCCAGTATAGTATATTCCTTTGGTTTGTACTGTCTTTCTCTTTCAAGTCTTGAAGAGGAGCCCTCCTGGGAGAGCCTAATCCTTCCTTTGGTTGGATTCTGTGCATTCCTTAGGAGGTTGAGCCTTGGAGTGACATTCTTGGCATGGTATATTCCCTTGGTTAATATACTGTCATCCATCTCAAAGTCCTTTTCTTAGGATCCCTCTTGGGAGGGCCTAATCCTTCCCTTGGTTGGATTCTGTGCATTCCTTAACAGGTTGAGCCTGAGATGGACATTTTATGTTGATACACTTTAAACCAGTTAGCCTTAGATTGATATCTAGGACTAATACCTAGCCTTTTCTATCCTATTGACATAGGATCCCTCTTGGGAGAGCCTAATCCTTCCCTTGGTTGGATTTTATGCATTCCTCAAGAGGTTGAGCCCATGATAGACTCTAGTGTTGATACACCTCCAACCTGATGTAGCCTGGGATAACTTCCCTGTTGCTCATTTTGGGTTCTCTCCCTTGTTTGAATTGATTGATGCATTGGAATAGGATCATGTTTAGATTATTTTAGGCTAAGAGCATGACTGCTTAGAGGTTGAGTGGGTCTCCCTCTGCTTACTTGCATTAAGGGTTGAGGTGATCCTCCCTTTCCTTGTGTGTTGTTTTTCTTTTTATCTGTGTGTTTGTATTAGAGATTGAGTCTGTCTCCCTCTGCTTGTCTGTTTTTGACTATTTTCTTTGCTTGACTGCTAAGAGGTTGAGTGAGTCTCCCTCTGCTTGTGTTGCTGCATTGCATGTGCATCTTTATTGTGTATCTGTATATCTGTTTACTGTTTAGCTGATGCTTTATCTGTTGTTTGTTTCCCATTGGCATGATCCCCTAGGAATCTCATTTCCTTTGATAAGGAAGTGATGATTAGAACTTTAGGTTGAAGCCTATGCATGATAACTTCTAGGAGTTCCCTGTTTCAAACCTCAACCATAGGATGAATCCTTGGCATGACAAGATTAGGACTTGACAGTTTCCCCGTAGAGTTCGTTCTCTTCTCTCTCTAAAAACAACAGTAAAAGACGTAACAAAGGCAAGTTAGTACAAGCGCATTACGAGCCTTAAGCTACTTGCGTAATGATAATTGAGCGGCCTCCTCTCAATCGTCTAGAGTATTTAGTATACGTCCTTTGGATGATATGCGACACATTCGCTCCTAAGTCATAGCCTCTAGTGTTGTATTAACTACAGACAACCATAAAAAAAAACACTTCTTCCGTAAAAGACAGAAAACAAACTTCAAATCTTTTTGCCCCGTGGGCCCATAATTCAAAGAAAAGCTTTTCTGAAGAAAAGAGTGTCGTTAACTCTCGGTTCTACCGCAAACAGTAACGCACGAGTCTTTGACGAGCAAGCTGCATACACTTAACTGCTGGAACTGTCTGTTAACCCTACTCGAAAATAGATGAATTTGAACCCCCGTAATCCGTATTATCCCGAACTACGTAAGCTCTGATCTCTCATATCTGTTGAGAGTACGTAGGCACAATACTGACGTATTGGCGAGCCACCTTCCTCCACCCGTTACCCGTAGTTAACCGAACTACGTGGACTCTGATTTCTCTTTCTCTGATGAGAATACGTAGGCATAAAACGCGATGCTTTGCCGAGTCATTTTATTTTCTTTTCCGTCCATCCTTGATAGGTAGATAGTTAAACCAACCCGTCAGATAAATACAACAAGCGTGGATCCCATCAAATACGATGGACGTGAGGGGTGCTAATACCTTCCCCTTGCGTAACTGACTCCCGAATCTAGACATGGTTGCGATGACCTTGTCTTATACCTCTTCGTCAGGTTTTTCTGATCGTTTCCTTTCCCGTTCTGAGGGATAAATAATGAAAGGTGGCGACTCTTCTATTTTGCCGGCACCTTATTTTCGCGGTAGCGACACCTGGCAATGTTGCCATGAACATATCGATGAGTTCTCTCTCAACCATTGGTGGCTGAACCCTTGCAGCTAATTCACGTCACCTCTGTGCGTATTCTTTGAACCCCTCATTACCTCACCGAGACAAATTCTGTAGTTGAACCCTATTTGGCGCCAGATCACTATTGTACTGATAGTGATGGACGAAAGCCTCCCCAAGGTCTCTCTAGCTTCTAATATTGGTATGCTCCAAGCCCATGTACCATTCCAATGACGGTCCAGACAAACTATCTTGGAAGAAGTGCATTAACAACTTCTCTTCTATCGTTATGAACCTCTTGTCCGCATCAGACTGCAAGCCCGCATCTAAACCCCTCATCGAGAAAATATCATCATGTTCGTCCTCCTCCCACTGAGGACCAACATTTCCATGTACAGCGCCGACTGCACCTGAAATATGAACTTTCGGTGGATTACCTCCGCCCGGAGGAATAACAACTGTTGGGATAGCATTGGCATGAGGAGTGCCATTGTCAGCTGGAGGAGGAACTACAGTGGTCCCACCATGCAAAACTCCACTTCCATCAACCCTAGCGATCAAAGGTTGAACAAGCGTCATCAACTGTTTTTGGCCGTTAGCAACCCCTTGCATAAAATCCATGAACTGCGCCATGCGATCTCTGAACTCTTGTAATTCAAGTTGAATCTGATCCATTGCTTTCTGTTGATTTCCCCTAGTCGAGTAACAGTGAATTGTCTGGTCTACAATCCTGAAACACTGCTGAGATAAAAACCACAAATAGAAATAAGGTTAACAGAACCATAACACCTGCAATGCAATATGATAAATGATGCAAAATGCAAGCATGTAAACATGTTTCAAGGAAATTTTCCCCTTGATTCTAGTTCCACAGAAGCAACAGGAGGATGAAGAGTCAACATATGGAGCAACAAAATCTCTCTCATAAATTAAATGAGGATCAGAGTTAGCATATACAGTATAACACCAAGGAAAATAACAGAGTCATCACTACGACCTGATCCAACAATCCTGGTGATGGTCGGAATACAAGATAACAACAAGTACAAAAAAGACAAAAGAGAACTGCATCAAGCACGGCAGCGAGTCTGGAACTCTTCTAATAACTCTTTTGTATCTGGATGATCAGGTCGGGAAACCAATTCCTGAATAAGCAACTCCCTCCTATTGATGACATCCTTCAAGCCTTGAACATAATCTTCCCAAGCACCTTCTCCGAAAGCATCTTCAATTCTGGGCTTCTTCAGATTTGCTCTTAGCTTGTATTCCTCCAACATTGCAAGAGCTTCTCGTAGTTTCGGGTCGTTTTCATACTGACGAGCAAATTCTCTAGGAGCTTTTTTATCTTTGATTCAGAGTTGATTCTTCAACCTGTCAATATGCTAACGAATCTCATCTTCTCTTTCCTTGTTGTTATTCAAGATGGCATTCCACTGAGCATTGAACTTTGACATCTCTAGGTGCGCTTTCTCTAACTCTTTCTTCTTCCCTTTTAGGGCATTACCCAAGCTCCTTAGATCTTGACCAAGACGTTCTCTAACGCGAATTTCTTTACTCAATTCTCTCCCCATTTTATTGTCTCTGTCTTCATCTTAGACAGGCGAGTGGCTTCATTATTCTCACTTCTTAGATGAATGATCTCATTCTCCAACTCTTCATTCACTTTGCGTAGTTCTTCCTTTTCAGCCCACAATTGATCATACTTCGGAATGTCAACTGTTATCGGTTCTTCAACTACCAAAGGATATAGAGGCTCTCTGGTCGGGAACGGTAACAACAACCTCTCAACGCTCTCTTGTATCCATTCAACATATGGTCTATAAGCTTTGCCATCACCTTTACCTAAAGCAAGCTTTCCTTTGCGCTAAACATTACTCCAAGCTTGTTGCAAACTAGTCAGAGTGTCACTATCAGCTAACCCTGTGAAATACAGAGATTCCTTTATTTCCTCCTCCTTCGGGGTTCTCTCAGAGCATAGCCAAATTGTCTAACGGTGAGAGCATGATTATAATTGATACCTGTTGCACCCCAAAATTTGACCAACATTTATTTACCTAGCTTGTGGTTCATCTCATTCATCATCTGCATTTCATTGGTATGTGTGCAGTAGGTCAAGAGGTATGAGTACCAATCAAGACTATGAAGCTAGCCAAGAAGGTTATTCAAGTGTTCAAAGGTTGTTATCTTTGTCAGAGAACTCAAGAGATCCTCAGAGAGATTGGTTGAAACCAAGGTTGTGTGTCTCATAACTTGAGAGTTGTGGGAGCCCCTCAGATGATTCTGAGGCTATGAGGATGGACTTGAATCTTTGAGAAAGCTTATGAGATGTCTTGAAAGCCATCATGAATCCTAGAGAGGTCATTGTACAAGAATTCAGAAGACTCAGCCATGAGTGGTGGAATTAGGGTTTGACTGGGTCAACCCTAGGTCAACTGATGATTTGGAGAAGGTTGAGACCTAATCCAAGAGCCATGTGATCATGGATTGATGCATTGAGATGCTATAAGGATGATTCCTAGACCAACTCATCATGATTGAGAAGTTTGAGAAGTTTCAAGCTAGGGTTTCTAAGGCTTGACAGTGTAAAATCCCCTAGTTTGATCCCTATCTTCAAGGCAGTGTAGCTCAAGATGTGATTGTCATCTCATCTTCCCCACAACATGAATGTTGTAGAGCTTGATCTTAGATTTAATTTGAGTACCATAAGTCCTTGATAGGATTTGTAGAGCTCAAGTTATGACTTTGACAAGTTACAGGTCATCTGAGGTATGTGACTCTGGGTCCTTGAAAGTCACCCAACTTGCATCCAACTTTTACCCTAGTAGGATGATTCCTATAAACTCTTGGTCAACATGAATATTGTAGAGAATCTTCTTATCTTTCTAGAGAGTACTAGAAGTCCTTGATAGGATTTGTAGAACTCAACTTATGGCTTTGACAAGTCAAGGGCATTTTGGTCATTTGGATATTATAGGTCATTTCAAGCATAAGGCCATATCTCCTATTTCCAAGTTTCAAATGGAAAAATCTTCAACATAAAACTTGCTTAGAATGATGTTTTAAGGCTAGTAAGGAGGTCATGAGAGGTTGAAAAGGCTTGTAGCAAAAAGTGATAAAAATGACCTAAAATGGAGACATAAGTTAAATAAGTTGAAATTGGAAATTGGAAATCCCAAGTTACACATCCAAACCATGGCATATAATAGGTCATTTTGACTCTAAAAGACATTCTAAAAACAATGGTTTAGCCACAATTTTGATTTGAGGCCTAGATCATGGGGCTGCTTTGGAAATGGCTTGCTTGCATTTTAAGGCACAAAGGCAAAACTTAAGAAAACTCAATGAACAAGCTAGCTATGCATCTCAACACATCCTATATCTCATATAAGGATAATTTCAAGTCATTTTTGGTTGCTGCAAGAGCTTGGCATGAGATAAGGCATGAGATGAGAAGTGAATTCATAAACTCATGACATGAGAATCCCAATTTCTCATGGGATGGTTCTAGATGGTTCTAGATGATTCTAAACCACTCTATATAATGTGTAGAACTTGCTCAGATGCAAGGTTGGTGTAAGATTTGAGAGAAGAGAGAGTTGGCCATTTCACTTGCTTCCATTGCAAGTTGAAAGAAAAATCCATATTCTGATTCAATTCCATCCATTCTTTCAATCTAAACACATTCCTCTGATCATAGTGAAGCTGTGCAGATCAATTTGAGAGCAAAACCATGGAGATTTGAGGAGTTGGCAATTGGATTTTCAAGGTTGCAAGTCATAATCGGTTTTGGAGATTTAAGCTTTCTTGGTCCAAACTTTTGCAAACAGTAGCAAGATCATCATTCAAGGAGTGATTTTGGAGAGTTTGAAGGCTTGCAGTGAAGGTTTACTCCATCTGTTAATCAAGAAATACCAGGTTAGTAACTTTTCTTCTACACCATGATTTATGCATCTTTAGGTAGAATTTTTAGGTTAGAACTGTTAGAGACCAATAGGAGATGGATTCTGAAGAGTTTGGGATCAATTGGTGAGGTTTCAGTGGATGACACCATTTTTATTTGGACCAAGAACTCGAGTTATATTGGGCTATAGCATGAATTAGATGTCAAGAATCAATCAGTGTGAGTTGGTGGTTAATCTGAGGTAGTTAATTGCAAGAATTGCTGAAGTTGATGTTTGAGCATATCTTTGATCTTGGATCGGGTTTGGAGATTTAGGATGTTTCAATTGATTTTAAGATCATGGTTAGATTCAGCATGAAATTCTGGACAGATTAGGGTTTGGAATTTTGATTTTCCATGAAGAATTGATGAGGTTCGAGTTTGATGAAGATGGAGCTTGAAGCTCTGCATTTCCATGGCTTCACTAAGAACCCTAGCTGGAGGAAGAAGATGAAGCGTGGCCATTGGATGAAGCAAGACCATTGACTGAGAATTGGATCCCACGGATGAGATTCAATTTCAATTTGAAGAGGGAGTCTGAAGACGCCATGAAACGCATCGTTTCATTAAAAGGGGATTTGGGCTGGATTGCTAGTTACACCCCACTTTCATGGCCCATTGGATTTTGTACTGAATTTTATTACTTTTTACACCGTGTGTTTTTCTTTTTCTTTACATTTTATTAATTGAATTTTCTGATTAGAATTGGGCCTAGCGCGCCTCACTATCCCCACCCCCATTTTGAGCCCATATGAAAAATGAACTGAATATACTTGCTATCTGCACCACATCATTTCATATTTTCATTTCTTTTTCTCCATTTTGCATTAATCTTTGAAAAATCATAATAAATAGAAAATTAATGATTTTTACATGGGGATTTTTTCTCCCATTTCATGTTCATTTCTAGAAAATTATAAAAGTGAAACATTTGCACTTCATGCATCTTTAGTATTTTTTTTGTATTTTCTATTTTAATAGCTTTTTAATTCTTTTATGTTGATACATGGTTTTGTAGAATTTTGTTTAGCTAGTTCCCTTTATATTTTTAGGCCATTCTTTTTAGGATAGTTAGATTAGGACTTTAGCTCCCCCCTGGATTTATTCCATAATTTTGTGATGAATTTTTAGGTTAGTTTTGCTTAGATGACATTAGGTTGTGTAGAATTAGGTTAATCCTTAACATAGGTCCATAATAACACTAGAATTTTGGGTTTCTAGGTTAATTTGGGCATTCGGGCATATAAGGGTATTAAGGGTAGATATATAGGATCCCCTAGGAATTATATTAGGTTTTAATATAGTGGTATACTATTTTTAGATGATTTTTGTAGTTGATGATTGTTTGTGTTGCCCTTGGGGGCTTGTATTTTTGTTTGCTTTGCTTTGTGGGCTTGGAGAGCTTGGTATTGCTTTGAGGAGCATTGAGGAGCATAGTAGGAGCATTGAGGAGCCTGAGAGCTTGATCTTGTTTGTTTTGTTGATTGTTTTAGGGTTAGGGATTAGGAAGAGTTTAGACCTAGTTAACTTCTTTCTTAAACATGGATGGTATCTTTCACCTCCATTCCTCCCTATGATTCAAAGTCCTTCCATGGTATACACCTCTCTCCTTTGGACGGATAAGTGATTGTACATAGGAAGTAGAACTTTTGAGGTAGCCATTCCTTTGATGTTAAACCCTTATAGGTCACCTTTGGTGGTCAATAAGCAGTTTAACACCCTAGCTTATCCAGTTAAGTGATTTCCTCTGGTTTGAGTATCTTGAGAGATGGTGAGCTTGAGTTTGGGAGATGAAGACTTCATTGAAGAGTGTAGAAGAGGATGAATCCTTGAGCATTGCCATTCCAGCTGAAGCTTGAAGAGCAACAAGAGCAAGTTGATACTTGAAGACCCCATGAAGATCCAGTAAAGATTGAAGGAAGAGCTGAAGCTTGAAGATCAAAGGAAGTTGATACTTACTTTGAAGCTTGGAGATCCTGAAGGAGATCAAGTTGATACTTGTGGTTAACAGTGAAGCCTGAAGGTGGAGCTGATTAAGGAGCTGAAGCTTGGAGAAGAAGATAAGTTGAAACTTATGTTAAAGGGTTGAAACCTGGAAAAGCAAATTGATATTTGACAAGAGTGATGGAAGTCTGAATACTGAGTTGCTGATTGGAAGAGCTGAAGCTTGAGGTTGAGGGAGGAGTTGATCTGCTTTCTTATCTTTTTCTTTGTTGTATTGATGTGTTTTGTTTGGCTTACTTGATGCATTAGAATAAGTCCATATCTAGAATAGATTTAATCTAGGAGCATGATTGCACTAGAGGTTGAGTTGCTCCCTCTGCTTGTATTGTTACTGTGTGGCTTTGCTTGCGGGTATTCGGCAGAGCCCAGCTCCCTTGCCCATGTGGGTTGTTTGCCTGATGGCATTTTATTTCATTTCTTCTGTATGACTGCAGTTTACTGTATATTTCTTGATAGCATGTTGTTTTATCTTTCAGTATGATTACTGTTATTCATTCTGGCTTGAGGTTGAGATGATCTTGTGGAGGCTGAAGCCCCACACACATTTCCTCCCTCACTTGCATTGCATGCATTTTACTGTTAAGCTGATGCTTTGTCTGTTTTGGTGTATCATTGACATGATCCCTTAGGACTCTCATTTCCTTTGATAAGGAATTGATGATAGAACTTTAGGTTGAAACCTATGCATGACAACTTCTAGGAGTTCCCTATTCAAACCTCAACCATAGGATGAATCCTTGGCATGACAACAGTAGGACTTGATAGTCTCCCTCCTAGTTGGGCCTGTTCTCTTCTCATCTCAAAACAGTTTAAGATACAGTAATCATGAATGATTCCTTTTGTACGTTACGAGCCTTAAGCTATCTGAGAAAGGATTGTGGGAGAGTTTCTTTTCCACAGTCTGGATGTTTAGTATGGTACC